>LFRF01000001.1:1230048-1290405 GCA_001189435.1 Tolypocladium ophioglossoides CBS 100239 | reverse complement strand
TTGTCTCGTGCCAACGAAGAAAGCCACACCGCGACCGCCGACTCAGGGGACGCACACGATGCTTCGGCTAGCCCTAGCGGCCTGAATGAACCAAGCACCTGCAGAGACATATCACCTCCACATGCTGGCGTTGCATCGAAATAGTGCCTGCGGAGGACCTAGCWGGACACTATTATTGCACGCTTGCGGGTGGGCTCTGCACCCGCTGCACCTCAACCGCCGCCACGCACACGCTCCAGCCACTCCCCGACTCCATCTGCCATCTCTCCCCCCACCTCGCACCTGTTGTTGCCCCTGTCATCTCAACACGGCCCTGGATTGGCGGGGAGCCCGGTCTGGTTGCAGGCTACTGTACGGAGTACGAGTGCGTACGGAGCGCTCGTACTCCGGCCAGCACGAGGAAGCGCAGGACGGCCTCCTGGCATGCGCATCATGCACCCTCCTGGCGAGGCCTGGAGCCGTTCTCGCCGTGCCGCTCTTGGGGCCCAGCCAGGTTTCACCCTCTCACCTTGGCCACGCCTCTCCCAGTTCGTCCGGGAGCTCCGCCGTGCGCCGGCTGGAGGCATGCCTTGCCTTGCCGTACCTCTGTCCATATATGACCCGTTCGGCCTGCCCGTCGGCCGCCTTTCTTCATCGTAGTTGTTGCCCTCCCACGTTTGGCTCGGCTCGACCTGCACGCCACGGCCAACGAGGCGGGCAGACTGATGACTGACTGACCACGCCACGGCCCTCGTCTCAGCATCGTGATAGCGCCGCCTGCCTTGTTCGTGTAGCCGGCCGTCGTTGAGACTGTTCCTTCCTTGCCTCGCAAAGGGCCGGAGCMTCCTTCCACAAGCTCTCCATTCTCTTGCCAACATGTCTTGTGAGTGAGTAGCTCGAATCTTCAACCCGTCCGTCAGTCGCCCCATCCGTCTCTGCACCATTTGCATCTCGACATTGGGTGAGGGAAGAGAGCGCTTGCTCGCCGTTGAACCATCTTTCCATCGTGGCCCCCCATATACGTTTCGGGACCGCTCTGAAGTCCCATCCTGTCCTTGACCAAGATGCCTCGGAAGGCGGCGGCTGGTGCTGCTCCGGGCCCGAGGCCGCGGACTGGCAACAGGTCGATTCGAGGGCAAATCTCCGGACCGATCCCTATCCCAGATCCCATGGACGACGAGTTTCCTATGCGAAGCCCCGGCACCGCCATGGTGACGCCGCTGGATGGCGCTGGAAACGTCGTCAACGATGCCAAAGCCGACACACATGCCCCGGAGCCTGACCAACGGCAACAGCTAGCGGACACTCCCTCTGCCAATCCGTCTCACGCAGAAGCCACGGGCTCGGACCACGATGGCATCGAAGCCCTCTTGGACACGGTTCCCCCAAAGTCCAGTCCCCCCTCCACACGACGCGAATCTCCCAAACGGGTAACGAAGCCGGCCAGGGACCAGCGGGCATCCGCCATTAGTTCGGACACGGCCCGGGCGAGAGGCGGCAAAGACGGGCCGCAGCGGAAGAGGCCGGCCTTTATGTCCGCACTGGGTAGGCTATTTGGGCGCAAGAAGAAGAATAGCTTCATGGAGACGATCAACTTGTCAGGCCGGCCGACGCCCGCGGCGGCCTCAAACGAACACCACCGAAGTGTAAGCCAAGAGAAGTCAATCACCACTTGCCACTAGGCTTATCATGATACAGGTCCCTTCTGGCGAAATCATGCACTTCAAAACCGCAGAGCCGAAACGATATGCTTCGCTGCCCATCACCGAGTACGATCGAGCACTGAGGTCTCACTCCATCGGGCCGGAGGACGTCATGGCTATCCAGAGCGCTCGAAGCTCCCTCAACGCTGATATGAGGCTGTCCGGTAAGAGGGCTGGGGCTTTCGATGCGACGATGACACGTCCTGCCGGGCCGCGTTGGACAGAGGGTAGGAAATTCACAGGCTTGTCGCCACGCCCAGCAAGTTCTCATGATCGCGGCACCAGGTTGGCAGACTGCAGTGAGGATCCCGACGAGATCGGCCGAGCCATTACGAGCGACACCCAGGGCTTACGACGCCGGTCTCGGAGCCTGTCTGCCTTTCCTATTGTCGAGAGTGCCGCGCCCGGCGTAGCCAGGAGACGCAGCGACGAGATTCGCCATTGGCGAGAGAGCCATGACCCGCCTGTCATGTCGCCCGTCTCGTCCAGCGCGCCTGAGATTGAAGACGTTGGTGTCCTGGCTGCCGATGAGCGAGGAACTGTTGTCAAGGAGCCGCCTAGGACGCCCGTGATACCCTTCACCTTTGAGGATGTGCACTCCATGAAGGAGGTGGCGGGCCTGAAGATCACCGAGGCGGCGAGCCTGGACTCGCGAATATGCAGCCTCGAGAGCCAAATGAGACGACTGGAACAGCTCGTCACGCAGCTTGGCGAGTCTGTTCCTGGCTTTGGCAGCCATATTGACCCCCCGAGTCGCACAAGCCCTTCAGTCCCTGCGAGAGAACCGGCAGTCACTTCCCACCCGCGCTCTTCGTATCGAAATGGGAACGAAGGTAGCGGGAGTCCAGCCCGTCCTTCGTCACGCCACTCGGATGTGTCAAAGATGACTTTCGGCGACGGACCCTCGTACCCGGAAACCACTCCCCGAGCGACTCCCCAACCCGCGGTTCCAAACTCGAACAGACCGACGTCTATGACAACAATTCAAGGCGCAACCGGCCCCCCCTCAATTCCCAAGGAGATGGCAGGAACCATCACAATGGACCACTACACGACCCTCGTGGGTCTGTTGGAGATTGAGCGCTCCGCCAGAGAGGCGTTGGAGTCCCAGGTTAGGAAACTCGGCCGCCAGATCAGCCTCATGAATAGGCTGCCTGGTTATGCTCACCCCCGGCAAAGCGAGGCCGCTTCAGTAGACAGGTCGTTTGGGGAAACGTCGGTATTCGACCACGACGATGAAGACGAAGACGGATGCGGGATCAACGGTAGAAAGCACTCTCGCCCGAGCCTGCGACTCGCAGACTCGGACGCGACCATGGGAGGCCATGACGATGACGACTATACAGAGTCATTTGTGACACCAAACGAAGACGGCCGCGGCTTTGACGCGTTCGGTGACAATGAGGATCCGGCTCTCAAGTCGGCCGCCCGAGCACTGTCCCTTTCGCGGCTTACACTTGGCCAGCCACCAGCCGCGATGCACCAGGTCCAGCCGCAGGCCATCTAATCTTGCCGCTTGCTCTGCCTCTATCTTTGTTTCTGGAGCCAGCATTATATACCCCCAACCTGTATAATATATCCGTGTGGTTTGTTTGGCACAAGAGCGAGCATGTTTCTGGGCAGGTCATCTGAGGTACCAGATGTGGCGAGGAGTTGAGGCAACACAAAGACAAAGAGATAGCTATGAATGAAATATTGGACTGAACGCGACTATTGCTGTTGTGTTAAGCGAGAAGGAAGATGTATGTATTTCTCTTCAAGTCTATACGTAATGCTTTGCTGTGTTGCCGGTTTCTTTGAGACGCCACCCGTGCGCCCCGACTCTAGTTTTATACCAAGGAGGAGAAAACCACGTCTGTACGTCTATAGAAAGCCGCCCAACCGCCCATGTGGTTATGCCCTGTCTAGTGGTCTATCCGTCTACAGCCGGCGCTTGTCGTCCTTGATGCCCCAGCTGCCCACCAGTGCCATAGACTCCTCATCCCCCGGCGCCAGCCGCTCGTCCATGAGCGTGTCGGAGAGGCAGCGCCAGGGGTCGCGGCCGGCACCCCACTTGAGGAGGTTCTCCTTGAGGCGCTCGCCGTTCTCGCGGCTGATGGCGGCGGCGCCGCTGCCGCCGCCGAAGACGACGCGCCAGACGCGCTCGGCGAGGACGCGGTCGAAGAGGTAGCTGTAGTAGGTGCTGCCGTAGCTGTGGAGGTGGCCGAAGAAGCCCTGCCAGCACGTCTCGGGGGGGTCGCGCGGCCCGTGGGCGTAGCGGCGCTGGATGTCGTGGAAGACGCGCGTGGAGTCGAAGGCGGCGTCGGCGGCATGGCGCGCGTGGTAGGCCTGGTCGACCATGGCGAGGAGGATCTGGTGCTCCGTGTCGATGCCCTCAAAGCGCCGCGAGACCTTGATGCGCTCGGCGACGAGGTCGTAGGGCAGCGGGCGGTCCGTCTTCCAGTGGCGCGCGAAGAGCGAGAGCACGGCCTGGTCGGCGGCGAAGTGCTCCATGAGCGTCGACGGCAGCTCCGCGAAGTCGGTGGCGCAGCGCGTGCCCGACACGTTCTGGAAGCTGGTGCGCGCGAGGATGGAGTGGATGGCGTGGCCCATTTCGTGGAAGAGCGTCTCGACCGAGTAGTACGAGAGGAAGGCCGGCTCGCGCGCGTTGTCGTTCTTGGGAAAGTCGCACACGAGCGCGATGGTGGGCAGCTGCTTGAGCTTGCCGTCGCGCGAGGATATCTCCATGCCGTCGTTGGCAGCCTGCTCGGCCGAGTCGAAGATGGGCATGCCGGCGATCATGCCCTCGCTGGCCTCTGCGACCTCGTCGGAGAGGATCTCCCGCGAGCAGCGCACGGTGAAGTGCGCCGGGTTGGGCGACTTTTGCGGACGGTAGAAGAGGTCGCAGTATAGCACGGCGAGCTGCTCCCCGTTGTCCGACACGACGTCGAGTCGCTTGACGTCGGGATGCCACGTCTCCCCCGGAAGCGTCTCTCTTGGAACGAACCGGACGCCGTACAGGCGATCGAACAAGCGGGACAGGCCCTGCATGACGGTGCCGACGGAAAAGAAGGCCGTGAGTTGGTCCTCGTGCCGGACACGAGACCGCATCTCCGCCCTGACCTTCTCCATGTAAAAGTCCCTGTCCCAGGCCTGCAGCTCCGCGTCGGGCATGGCGAGCCGCTCGCGCTTCTTCTCCGTGAGCTCGAGCAGTTCCTGCTGTATGGTCGGTGCGTTGTGGTTCCTCAGCGCTAATAGGAACTTCATGACAGACGCAGGCGACTTGGCCATCATGCGGTCCTTGAGCGCCATGTGGCCGTGGCTCTCGAACCCCGCAAGGTCAGCCAGCTCGGCTCGGAGCTTGAGCATTGCTTCCAGGTGCATGATGGTTTCGCGGGACGCCTTGCGCTGGGCGAGGTATATCTCCTTGCGGGTCTCCTCGTCGTATACGCTCTGGAGAGCGGCCGCGGCTTCCGACCCCGTCGTGGCGATGGATATCTGCGAGCGCACCTTAAGGGTCGCGGCCAATCCGGGATACAGCCCGTAGAAGCGATGCGACGGGAGCGTGACCTCCTTCCTCTCTGGCTCCATGCCCTGGACAAACGACGATCCGAAGTCGCTGATACGCGATGACAGGTCGACGAAGCGGTCGCGGGATTTCTTGGGCAGATTGACGGCGGACTTCATAAAGTCCAGCTTCAGCAGCTCTGCGACGGTCTTTTCCTCCTCGGACCACGCTGACGTCACTTCTGGCCGCGACAGCGCCTCGCCCAATTGATCGTTCAGCCCCGTCATGGTGTTGAGCTGATTCATGTATTGGTACACCATGGACCAGGCGCCTGCGGCGGCCTGCTGGAAGCGGGCATCGGGGTGCGTCATGCGCACAAAGTCGGACAGATCGAGCACGCGACAGAGCAGATCGCTGAGGCGGTCGAGGTCCCTGACGATGGCCTGGTACTCGCGCGTCGTCAACGCGGCGAGGACGCGATGCACGATCTTGGTGGCCCTGTCCAGGTTCCGCTGCGCGAACAGGAGGAAGCCATCGGGGCTCGTCAGGTATCGGTTCTTGAACAGGCCCTGGCTCTTCTTGAGGCTGAAGCTGGCAAACGCTCTGCCGGACGGGGCGTCGAACAGGTCGCGGAGGACGGCGTCGTCGTGGCGCGGACTGACGCTGTGGTCGACGAGCGGCCATCTGCCAGGCTCAGCGGCCGCGGCGCCGGCAGCAGTCGACTCCCAGCGGCGCTGCTGACGGGGCCTGGTCACGCGACGGACGCATCGGGTGCAGATCCAGAGGCGACGGCCCCCGGGGTTGAGCATGCTTCGTTCGTGGACGCGGTCGCGGACATGTGAGGAGCGCTATGGCGGGAGAAGGATGGTTCACGGGGAGGGGGGGAGGCTTGTTGGGGACGGAAGAGACGAGAGAAGCGAAAGCGGTGATGGGAAAGTAAGAAGAGCAGGTCGGAGTTTTGCGGCCTCCAAACACCCATAAGTGGGGCTCTACTTTGCGCTGGGCCGAGCCGGGGCGGGATCCTCCGTCCTCCGTCCTCCGTCTTCCGTCGTCCATCGTCGATTCCGCCGGGCGTCGTGCGCAGTCCCACGAAGTGCTAGGAAGAGGCATCTGGTGCTGCCTCGGTCTGTGGACTTGCGCATCGCCGGTCGATCAGGCCAGGTGCCTCGTTGTCAATCGACGTTGTACAGATCTGCGGTGGACGGCATGGCGTGCTGGCCTGGCAAAAGCCTTGCCGGGTTGTCGGGCAGCCTTGCAGTTTGGCACGTGTCAGGCTCAAGGCAGTTCTCGGCCTGGCGCAGTGGCTCTTTCTGGGACAAACTATCGTGGTCGACTCAATAGGTACGTTTGACCGGGTTTGTGCACTGGCCTGGAAGAGGGTTCGCCTGACCAAGGCCGCAAGGTGACCTGGCATGGCACTTGCTAGAAGCGGCCGCTTTGCAATGCTGATTTCATCTTGTGTACGGAGTACCTACTGTACTCCCCTATACACGTACCGCATTCGCGCATTTCCCTCTGCCTGCATCTACAGTCTTGTTCATCCCTTGCGCTCAGTCTTCGTGTCGATGCAGACGCACCCCTGGCCGGTGACGTCGCGCCAGGTCACGTGGCAATCAACCGTCGGAGGAATCAGGAACAGGCCCACTCTGCCAGCGGCAAACCCGTGAGCTGCTTCTGGACCGACGACAACCTCGAATTCCGCGCCTCCGACTCGCCAATTGAGTGGACGATGGCTGCAAGAGTGCTGCTGCAACGGGTAAGCATCGACAGGGCCACAGTGAGCAAGGCAACAGAGGCTAATTAGGCTCCCAGCGCTCCCTGGCGCCGTTGGCGACCCTCGCCCTCGGCGGCATGGCCTTGGTGCCTGCGACAGTCTTTGCTGAGGCTCCTACTGACAAGGTGCGCGCCCCGCTAGAAGCTGTGTGGGTGAGGCGCTGAGCTGACGCGAAGCAGAGGAAACCCATCTACGACGATGACATCGACCTCCCTTCCGCAAATCCCGCACCGGCACCGCCGCCAACGGCCCTGCCACAGCCGCCCACCGAGGAGGAACCCAAGCCCCGGGGCCCTTCGCCGACGGATCGGCTGGCCGTCCAGGTCGGAAAGGCCCGCCTGTTCCTCTACAGGTGTGCCGTGGCCGCCGAAGACAAGGTCAACGAGACCATGGACTCGGCCTTTCACCTCGAGCAGTCCTTCACCAACACCATCGCCGCGCTGGCGCCGCCCCGCGAGACCGGCGAGAAGCTCATGCCGGGCGCCATCTACGTGCTCGTTGCCGCCATGGCCGGCAGCATCGTCACCCGCAACCGCAGCGCCCTGCTGCGGGCCACAATGCCCCTGGCGCTCGGCATCGGCGCCGGCTGGACCGTCCTGCCCGTCACGATGAGGAACGTGTCCGACCTGGCGTGGAAGTACGAGCAGCGGTTCCCTGCCGTGGCCGAGTCGCACGTGAAGCTGCGCGAAGGCATCCAGAAGGGCGTCAGCTTCGCCAAGGTGCACAAGGAGGTTGGTGTACGATATGTCGATGAAAAGGTGACGGACGCGCGCGAGGCGGTCGAGGGCTGGGTCAAGCAGGGCAAATAGACGTTGGGCAAAAAGCGATTGTAAATCATCAAATAGAATCACTGAACAAAATTTCGTTTGTTGCTCCAAATGACACTACGCACATGGGTGGGGTGGTTTGAGGGAGGGGGGTATATCGTCATCTATGGTTTGGACATTTAATCCTGGTCTCTCATGCCGTCGATTGCAATTCCAAACGCTCGTTCCCGATGCTGCTGCCTCCCTGGGCCTTGAACTCCGCCGGATGCTGACCGAGCCACTCCACGCTCGTCGAAATGTAAACCCCCGAATTTCATCAAACTGCCACGGAAGCTGGCTCGGGTTCCGCCGGCGGCTGGGCGTTGACCGTTCGCTCAGACAATGTCTTGCGGTGCTGGGATTTCTCTCTAGCCTGGCCCATTTGGCCGCCGGCAGCCAAAGCACTGGCGTTCGCTTTGCCCTTCTTCGAGGCCTTTTCCCGTGGCCGATCCAGCCCGCGCTTGGCGTCTGCTTCCTTTGCCTGTTGAACAAGGTGGTCCAGGCCCAGATCCCTGCACATGTCTGTGTAGCTTCTGCCCTGGTTGACTGCCTGGTGGACCTTCTCCTTGCCCGGAACCATCTGCGCAAGGAGGTACTTGGTGTTGCCGAAGCGGTTGTCCACGCCCATGCACGTCTTCAAGTACTGTTCCACCACGTCCCGCCAGTGCAGCATGCCTCCGTCGGCCTCGCTTCTGAAGCAGCTGGGGTTCTTCTCGGCCGCGGTGGCAATCATGACGCCATCTGCACCAAACTCCTCGGCCAGCTTGCGGCCTTGGTCCTTGCTCTCTACATCGCCGTTCATCAGGCATGCCACGCCGTATTCGTGGCAGATCTCGGCAATCATGCGCAGCTGTCCCCGGATGGCCCGCTCGCGTGGTCGCATCGGCGTCGTCCGGCAGTGGACGGTAAGGCCGGTGATGCCTGTGCCGCATAGTCTCCGGACGAGGGCCTCCGTCTCGGCGGCCGTCTCCAGGATGCGAATCTTGACGCTGATGCCAATGTGAAACTCGGGGGTGATATTCTGGACCAGGGCCTCGAGAATCGCACAAAGCTTGTCGGGTGTTCGCAGGAGCGCAGCGCCCATGCCGCCGCTCGTGCTAAAGGGCTTGGGGCAGCCGGCGTTCACGTCGATGCCGGCGACGTCGGCCGCCACCAGTCGCGCCGCCTGAACCGCGCGCTCGGGGTCCGACGTGCCGATCTGGAAGACGAGCTTGTTCGTCTCCTTCTCGGGCAGCATTCTGTAGATTACGCTTTCTTCGGCGTCCGCCCGGGGCTGCTTCTGGCCTTGCGACGACAGGCGGCACCACTCGATCGTCTTGGACTCTTGGTTGAATCGCCTGGTCGTGCCAATCATGGCGCGGTCGATCGTCTCGGGACCTGCGGCGGCGCCAAAGATCAGTTCATCGAGGCAAGAAGGAACAGAGAGCGGCCTCTCCACTCACCCCAGACAAGATCGGCGCCATACTGAAGAGCCAGCAGTCTGGAAGGCAGCTCTCCGGAGCGCACCATTGGCGCGAGGACAACCTTGCCTCGATAGTCGACGCCCCGGGGCGGGATGGGGACTCGCTTGACCTCGGCAGCCATGGTTCTTTTCAACAAGGTAGGGAGCATGCCGCTGGGCCACGGGTCTCCTACATGTCGAGTGCAGAAAGACTGGCGCGAACTCGTCGAGCCATCGCAAGTCGCAACGGGGGGCAAAATGAATCAACGGCGGTTATCTAATCATGCGCTATCGATAAAGCCTCGTTTTGGGGCCGCTCCGGGCCGGGAGTCACGGGAGTCACGGGACGGCGGGCGGACTGTCGGCGCTCTGCGGGTCCGCCGGTCCGGGCTGCGACATCGTCGTGGCCGCGATTGCAGACGATCGCCGCTCTGCGCATGACTGAACCGTACGGGTATCGAATACMCACGGCATGGCGGCTTTTGAAGGACAATGCTTGAGAAACGCCACTGCAGGAATTAGGAGTGGCGTGGATGGTGTCTCGTGGGTGGTGTCTCGTGGCCGTAATCCGTATACGGAGTAGATATCCCAGCGGAAAACTAGACCGTGTCGTGGCCGTTTGCGGCCATGGTATTGGCCGACCACAACTGCGCGCTCCCTCGACTAATACGACGGGCCAAACTCGATGGGGAGGCTACTCGTAATTAGGTCGACGTCCCCTCCCGCTCACACACTCATCGAGTGCCCGGTCAAACCCTGCACGTACATTGCTGCGTCTGGGTGCTCTCCTCCTCGCACTGAGCCTGTGGCAGCTTGCGGTTCTGGGGGTTGGCTGCGGCCGAGATGCTCAGAAGCCGGGTTATCATCGCCGACGGAGCCGAGGCAGCTCCCGGCGCGTCCGTCCCGACGCCTCCGGACCGTGCCGAATCGCACAATGCCGCGGCCATCAGCAGCGGCATCCTCCTGTCCATTGACAAGATCCCGGCGTGGTACGGCGAGAACCCCTACATCCGCTCCGGGTACCGCCCCGTCTTGTCCGCCGTGGCGCCGTGCTTCCGCAGCTGGGCGTACGTGCACAACCAGAGCGCCAACATCTTCACCCACCTGGTGCCGGGGGTCCTCGCGCTCGTCGCCAACGCCGCACTGGTGTGGTGCTTCTCCGCCTGGTATCCCGCGGCGACGCTCGCGGACCGCTTGGTGCTCCACGTGTACCTGACGGCGTGCGCGCTGTGCTTTGGCGTGTCAGCGGCCTACCACACCCTGCTGTGCCACTCGCGCGAGTTGGCGGACCTGTGGGTGAGGCTCGACTATGTGAGCATCTCGGTGCTTATCCTGGCGTCGTTTGTGCCGGGCCTGTACATGGGCTTCTATTGCGAGCCGTTGCTGCTGAGGGGCTACCTGACCGTGGTGAGCTCCTGTTGCGACCCTCAAGTTTATTGCGGACGGCTAATTGGTGCATGTCACCCAAGGTCGTCTCCATGGGTGCCTTGAATGCCTACCTGTCAATGAATGATCGCTACGGCTCCAAAGACTGGCTGACGTCGCGTCTCTTGCCCTTCCTCGGCCTGGGCTTCTCGGCATTCATTCCCATCATCCACGCCGCTCTCATCTTTCCCTACGACCAGCTGCGGCGGCAATCAGGGCTCGACTACTACTACCTGGAAGGCGTCTTGATGGTCGCTGGAGTCTCGTTTCTGGCTGTAAGGCGCCGCTTCGACTGGCGGATCGAGCACTGTGACTGACTAGTTTGCAGACCAGATTTCCTGAGCGCTGGCTGCCGGGCACATTTGACTACTGGGGGGCTTCGCATGAGATATTCCATTGCTTTGTAGTCATGGGTGCGTTGAGCCACCTCACGGGCATCATGTCGGGATATGATTGGAACTACAACAACCAACGATGCGGTCTTGGTTCATAGAGGGCTGGTATTACTTGCGAAATCTGTTGCGGCATGCAGAATATTACACTATAGACGGATAAAGAAAATAGAGATTACATGCGAGACACTCGAATTTCGCTGGTATTGGCACTTTCGCCAAGTCGTAGGGCTACGTATATGGCACTCCGCTTGCGATTGCGAAGGTTTGTCTCGTAGCACCCGATGGCGGGCGGATAGCACAAAGTGAATCGGCCTATGGTAAATGTGAGTGAGATTACTTCCGGCAGCAGCAAACGAGAGCCAAAAGATCAGGTCGACGCCAACGATGGCTTCGGGGTGAATGCCTCGATGACCGCCTCCCACAAGCAAACAGAACCTTTCCGCTATATCCGCGACAGCCTGTTGGGGGAACTGTCAGAGGTGGTGCGGCTGTGCCGACGAAGAAAATGGTACACAGAGTGGAGGGCCAAGGGGCGGCAGAGGTTCAAAGCGATCGAACGTGGCCAGCTTCGCTGCAGCCGATGACAATGAGGGTAATGACGGTGGACACCACGCAGAGACCAAGTTTGGAAATTCACATGCGCTTGAGAGACACGTGACGGTCGTGTTGATGGAGGTTGGGATAAGTCATGGTGGTCGGGCGGAACTGCTGTGGATGATGAGACGTTGTCAGAACTATGAGAGTGTCTGTTGAACCGGGAAGACTCATTCAAGTACCGTCAGCCATCACATTAGTAGCTACATGACGACCTGTTCTCTGCGGCCTCGCCCAGTGGCGCAGGGTTGGCATCTGATCGGTTGCCTCCGAAGTCGTGATGAGGCTGCTCGATAGTGGGTGCGCCAAGAAGACACACGTAAACCATGCTGGAAGGTAATAGCTGTACAATTTTCCATGATGAAGGCCTGTAAAGGGGGTTTGGGGAAAGGACTTGGGTGACAGTGGCAAAGATGGATGACAGGTTATGCGTTTAGAGCGGTGTTGGCGAGTTGACCCAGGGTCATGTCCGTCGGGGAATCACCTGTGTTATGGCCACTTGGCAAGGCATTTGGACTCTGCAGGAGAGCATCCATTGCGGAATCGACAAGCTTCTCAGAGGCCACAACGCGGAGCAAAAGAGGAACGGAACAAGCCACAGCAGACCAACTCACCATATAACTACCTCTCGCGAGCTCATAACTAGGCACCATGCACTCATAGCCCATAGCCTCCGCCCTTGAGCTTGCATCAATGGCCGATTCAGTTCTCGTCTCTTTCTTCTTCCACCAGCTCAACCTCGTCATCTTCCACCACCCCAGTCTCGTCATCTTCCACCACCCCAGTCTCGTCATCTTCCACCACTTCAGCCTCAACACCTGGCCGCGTGACGACACGCGCCTTGCACACGAAGAACGAATGCTCAAACATAAACCCATCCGCCGTTCCGATTTTCTCCACTCCCGGCGTCACCACCATGTCGACCTTCCAAGTCTCGTCCGGCAGCGCAAATTCGTCATGGACGGCGAATTTGAGTTCCATCGAATCGGGATCGAAATCACGAGGCACGTCGTGCTCACGACCCAAGAAATGCGCTCCGATGGAAAAGAAGGCCCTAGATCTGGTCATGATGATCATGAGGTCGGCAGCCCCTTTGAGCGCGTCGGAAACACTCTTGTCAAGCCTTTCATGATACCCCGGCTCGGCGAAGACCAACAGATTAGTGCACAGCCTTTTAGTCACCTTGACCAGGGCCTCTGGGTTCAAGCCAATCTCCTTGTCAATGTCCGCGCCTGTCCTGTACTTCATTCGGCTGACGATGCTGAGATTCTTCGGGTCCTTGAGATTGGCGTCTGTACAAAGCGGTGGTCAGCAAGTGTATCCGCAGAGTTACACAAACGGCCGTGTTGGACTTTCCTCGCAACTTGCAAGCCATATTCACAAACTTCTCGCCCAGCTTCCCTGCCCAGATTCCCTTCTTTGCTTGAAAGATATCATCGTAAATCCGTTGCCAGATGTAGCGCTGGATCAAGAAAGGTTTGAGACATGGAAGCGCCCCCCTGCACTCCTCGACGAGCTTAGCAATTGATTTGATGCTCGAGGTTGTGTTGATATCTTCAGCGGGGATAGTCATGCAAGCGTTGACCATGTCGGCTACGTTGAAGTCGATGAGGGACCATTTCCGGTAAATTTCATCATCGCACACTTTGTCGGGATCTCCGTAGTCGGGCCTCTTGTTACCAAGCTCCTCATTCAGTAGGTTGAGCCAGTGCATGGAAGTCCTCTCCAGCTCCTTGTTCTTTGCACCCAAGGCCCGGTTCGTTGACTGCAAGGTCTTGTCTCTTGCTTCCAGTTTCTCGTACTTCTCTTGAAGCTTCTGGAGTTCCTCCTGCAGGCCACCTACTGCTTCATCATCAGACTCGGCGTCAGATCTTAGCTTCCCGATCAAGAGATCTGCTTTCTCGAGCCGTCGACGCTGCTCTGCGGACGCCTTCTCCAAAGCGTCGATGTGGTGCTGCTCATCGCCTGGACTCAGGCCAGCGCTGGAGGTTTTGGGTTTCTTGGTGTCTATCTGCCCGTCTTCGTCGGCCTCATCTGCCTCTCTTCTGTGCTTCTTCACAGCAAGAGCCTCGGGGAGCACCAGATCCTCCTCCACCTTGTCCGGTGTTTGAGGTTGCAGGGATCGGCCCTCCATTGCCTGAGTCAATGACGCTGACTTGCTGGCTAGGTAACGAGCTTTTATGGCTACACGGCGATCAGTTATTTGTGTAACTTTTGCCTTGCAGTGGCAGTGGCAGGTGTTCGGTTGAGATCTACCTCCATGACCTGGCTTCTCGTTCCGCTCAGACCCCGATATCACGAGGGCTTTGGCTGGCTTCAAGCTCCGTTGGCTTCTCGTCGTGGGCATGTTAGCCGTCGCCGACGACTTGGGGTTTTAAAGGAGGTAGACGATGGGTTGGTTCATACAAGGAAAGCGATGTGTTCAAAGGCTGGCTCTGAGTGTGATGAAAGGTGTGGGCAGGGGGGTGGCGGGGGAGAAGTAGTGCGGCCTCGAAACAACAATAAGCATTGGAAAAAATTTCACTGAGCTATTGTCGGAAGAAACTTCAATATGAACAATAGGTAGTGTCCTGGTGTGCGGTACAGGGCATACGTTATGAGGAGAAGGGGTACGGTTCACATTCACCCCCCCTCCCCCTCCCCCCTAATGGCTCCTCTCAGTCTCTGTTCAGATTACTCACTTGTGTTATCAATGATTTTATCATGTCTTTTAGAGAAGAAACTTGAACGTTTGTGCAGAGGTAGGTTCCCTGACTTCTTGCTCAAAATCGTTATTTTCAATAAAGCCGCAAGGCCGCGCCAGCAATGGCAGTTATTCCTTATTACTCACAGCTGCTCGCAGTTGCCCGTAGTTACTGGAACGGCCTGTAAATATCCGCAGCAAATGGGGTCCTTTAATGTAGACGTTCAGCTGTCTCTGCACAGCAACTATGATTCATATGTGCTTGCCAGCTGCACGGGTGCTCTGATGCACTACGCACTCCGTACACCTCCTCCCCCCCCCACCAACAACAACCACAACTTGCTCAGTTTCATCTCAACACGGCACTTGTTAAGCACTCGGGTGACGGAATTCCTCAACGCTTCAAAGGCTGCCCTCCAAGCATTGCCAGCTTTCGTCCAAGATGCGCCCCAAACACAAGCCGATCGTAATCGGCTTTGACTTCGGCACGACGCAAGTGTTTCTAGCTTCCCTTTAAGCCTGAAATCCGACGCTGACTTGAATAGCCACTCGGGTATGGCCTGGGCTCCAGAAGGGAGCTACATCACCACCGTTTCTGGCTTTCCGTCGCGCTTCTCCTTCAAACACGACAAGGAGAAGGCGCCCACTGCCCTGGTGTACCAAGAAAACGGGCAGTCACCGTTTTGGGGGTACGATATTCCTCCACATGAAATACCACTGAAATGGGTCAAGTTACTGCTACTTGATGACGAAGACTTGCCAGAGCACGTTCGCAACTCCAACCACGTCAAGAGTGCAGAGTCGCGGCTCAAGGAGAGCAATAAGCACCCCGTCGAAGTCATAGGCGACTATATGCGGGAGTTTTGGAAGCATGGTTACAAGGACATCGCGCGTTCTGTTGGAAAGAGTCGAATAGACACTTCCAGGTTCGAGCTGGTGGTAACTCTACCAGCTATTTGGCCTTCCTATGTTCGGATGAGGTTACGCAAGGCTATTGAGATGGCTGGTCTTCTCGATGCCAGACTTACTGGAGAGACCACTCTGAGCTTCATCTCAGGGTTGGAGGCGGCCACCTTAGCCATTATGCACGACTTTGTCGATCGGGCAGATTTTAAGGTATGTTTAACTTGAGCCGACTATCACTCTCCGGTGCTAACTGCTATCCAAGAAAAATGACCAGTTTGTGGTTTGCGATGCAGGTGGCGGAACGGTGGTGAGTTTTGGCAGCCGCCCCCTTCTTTCCCTCTCGTGCTCATCATAAACAGGACATCATCTCCTACAAGGTCATGAGAGAGAAGCCGCCCAAGATTAGGGAAAGCATTCAAGGAGACGGTAAGTCCCAGCTATCCGTGATCTAACAACTATATTCAACTCACCCTATTCGCAGGCAAGCTTTGCGGAGCCGTGTTTCTTGACGAAGGCTTCCTACGACTCCTCAAATCCAAGATGCCCAGCGACATACAGGACAAAATCGGGGCGTCAGACATTCAGTGGATCATAAACCAGTTTTGGGAGAATGGCATGAAGCCTCAATTCAATGGCGACAATGAGCCATTTGTTGTTCCAATGCCATATGGCGGCAAGATCGAGAACCAGGTCCGGTCGCCAGCGCTCGAATTCAACCGGTAAGCCCTCCTTCCAATACGGATCGGTTCAGTAGAGTTCCTCGACCTGACCTCTGCCAGACACGAGCTTTCCAACATATATAAGCCCGTAGTGGCCGAAGTTGCGGCGCTCGTGTGCAGCCAAATTCGCGAGGTTATCAAGGCCCATAGGAAGCCCCCAAAGGTTGGATCCACTGCTATTCCAACACATCCGCAAATGCTAACATATGTTACAGTACGTGCTCCTTGTCGGCGGATTCAGCAAGTCAACCGTGCTGTACGATTCCCTCCAGAAAGCCGTCGACGAAGTGAGCCAGAAGACCGAAATCTTACAAGCCCGTGGAGAGAAGCCGTAAGTAGAACGCTCTCCTTCTTCGAATCCACTCGTAGGAGGAGTGATACTGACTTCTTACAGATGGACGGCTGTGTGCCGCGGCGCAGTGATAAAGGGGGTCGCCAAGCGCGAGCCGAATCTATCGGTCGTCGAAGCTCACGTTGCTAGAGCGAGCTACGGCACGACGTACAACGTGCTTCCTTGGGATGCAAACGATCACGACACTCGCGACAAGGCGTGGTGCCCCATCCAACGGGAGTTTCTGGCAGAGGACCAGACAAAGTGGTTCATCCGCATTGCAAGTGACGAGTAGCGTGGCTAACATGGTGCCGTGAATGTCTGCTAACAGGACCGTGAATAGGGCGAGACACTCTGGGACGATGAGCCAATCTGCCATACATTTTGGCAAGACCTGGAAAACCCAACCGATACCATCGAGATCGAACTCGTGTATTCCACCTCCCACAACCCGCCGGACAGGTGCGATGCCTCAGTCAAGCGCCTGTGCATGATTCGATGGTCCAAGGTCCCGGCATTCGACAGCCTTCCGACCTGGGAGAACAAGAAGCAGGAGGTGTTCCGGCACATTTGCTACGAGGTCAAGATGGTCACGGATGGGGCATCCCTTGACTTCCAGATCTTCTACGAGGGAAACATGGTGGCGGCCAAGAACGTCGATGTGGACTTCACGGACAGTGGCACTGCGTACCGGCCCTAGATTGGGTTCATTGGCGTTGGGGGTTCCGAAGCAAACAAAGGTAACGGGGTAATACGAGCAGTAGACTCTCGTGTAGCAGACAGATAAACGTTGTCTCATTAGTCGTGATCCTCCTCTGTCAGGCCCGGACAGCCGTCCATGTCTTCGTCGGGATATGCCATCTTGCACCAGAAGCAGTAACGGTGCTCCCACCGCAAGTACTCCACCACCTTGTGCAGCCGTTCCCCAGCACCAAGTGCGTTGAACCGGTCCAGCTCCTCATCTTCCTCATCCAGATCCTCGGCCGTAACATACACTGTTTGCTTCTTGCCGAGAGCCTTCTTGTAGTCGTCGTCTTCGTCGTCCTCCTCGTACGTGGGCAGCCGCGAGAGCGACTGCTCGAGGTCATGCCGCATGCGGCGGTCGCGCTCCTGCTCCTCGCGCTGGCGGACGAGGCCGCGGTAGAGAAGACAAATAGACTTGAGGGGCTTTGAAGATATTGGTTTAGACTTGGATTCTGGGGCGGACTCTGTCGGCGATGACGGCCCATCGCTGGCCGCTCCGCTTACTTTTTCCTCGTCGAGACGCTCGGCGACGCGCTGAGCAGCACGGAACTGGGCCTCCAGCTTGGCCTCCTCGCGCTCCTTGCGGACCCTCTCGCGGTACTCTTCAGGCTCGACCTTGGCGACCTTGATGCCTCTCGCATCGACCGCCTCCTCCAGCCGCCGCTTCTTCTCGCTGTCGAGGCCGACGCCGCCTCGGTCCTCCTTGATGCTGACCTTGATTGGCTCAGCCCTTCCTGCGGTGTCCCCCTCCTCCATCTTCTTGCCCAAGCCGCCGCCGCTGAATCCCATCTTGGCCATCATGGCCAGGCCTTTGCTCTTCTTGGCCCGAGGGTCGTCCAGCAGCGAAGTCGACAGCGCCTTCTCCCGGGCCGCGGCCTCCTCTTCAGCGCGCTGCGCCTTGGATTTGACGACGCCGCGGGCCTGAGACTCTCGCTTCAGGCGCTGGGTGCGCTGAATAGAGCTCTCGTTTTTGAGGGCAGGTTCCTCGAATGTCATATTCATGTAGTCGTCATCTTCATCGTCGCCGGTTGCATTTGCACTATTGTCTTTCGGGGAAGCCATGGGGCAAGCCAGAGTCTCAGTCTCGGCCCCTAATTATGCCACGGCTTGAGTATATGGGACAACGGATAATGAAGGTGGAATAAGATCGCGGAATTACTGTTGTTGACTAGATGGCGGGTTGATGAACGACGAGAGCTGCATGTTTCTTTGCACTGAGGTCGGTGGGCTAATGGCCCACTTTTCTGAACAACACCAAGAGACACATCCCAACGACAAAAAGGCATAGCTTGCCCATTTGCTACGAAAACTGCCTTCTACATTGCATTGTCGGCGAATTCGGCGTATTGCGGCTCTCTTCTAAGATTTTTAATAAACCAAAAACTATTTTTCCTTATAGAATTGGCGGTTGTTCGACTTGGTCGAGCGCCATATCGCGTTACAACGAGGTATGCCTCACCGTCCGGCTCGTACGAACACATCAACAAAGTCGATGGAGCTCAGAATGGTCAAGATGAAAAAGGTGCAATTGTAGTCAACACAGCTGGCCTTCTCTACCTGGCCTTGTCCTTCGCCCGCTTTCGCGCATTCCTCTCCCTCTCGTACGCATTCGATTCTCGGCCCTCCTCGCTTTGAATCTCCGCCACGAGCCTCTTGTACTTCTTCTCGTACGCCTCGTCCTTGGCCTTCTTGATGCGCAGCTTCTCCCTCGCCATAAAGTTGGCATCCTTCCTCAACTCTCTCATCGCGCCCTTGCGCTCCTTCTTGTGCTCGGCCTTTAGCTTGGCCAGCTCAGCGCGCTCGCGGTCTGGGTCGTAGTGCTTATCGGGATCGAAAGTCTCTTCGAACTTGGGTATGTACGTCTTGATGGCGAGCGGCCGGTGGTGATGCAGCTCCAGCGGGCGACGTGAAATCTGGGCAAGCCGCAGCATGCGTCCCAGCTTTGCCTCGAGCTTCTCTATCCTCTCGCAGACTTGAGCCGGCAGATGCTTCCGGCATGCCTGACCACGCACATGCTTCAATACGTTGACGACCTGCCCAAAGGTCTCCAAGAAAGCGCTCTTGCCAGTCCACAGGTCTGCGGCCGCATCGAGAACTTGAATAGACGTGTATACAACGGCGACTTTCAGGGAAGCAGCCTTTTTCTCATTAAGCTCGGCTGGAACGCAGTCGGCGAAGCCCAGTTTCCTCAGAGTTATGGCTTTGGCGCGCTCCGCGCGACTGTCAGCAGGAGGCTCATGTTGAGGGAAGTTTCCAAGTTGCCTCGTCGGGGCGACAGGCGAAAGCGCACAGAGAGTGTTCAGGCAAAAGTTGACTACTTCTGGAACAAACCGCTTCGCTAGTTGTTGGTATTGCAATGAGAGAATCGAGAGATATATTCCGATAGCATAGTCGGATAGCGTCTGCGGCACCCGCTGGCCGAGATGCCGCCCAATCGTTAGCATTGCAGGAGTCACGACTTGGTGAAAGTGGTCTGAAGTCGGAAATATCGTCCCGGCTGCGGTGAGAAGGATGAGATCCGAAGGCTCAAGGGCCAAGGGGCGCACACGGCCAATCTCTTCGAGGTGGTTCCGGAAGCTCTTGGCAATTTCGACAGGGAACATTTTTGCGAGTGAGTGAATGTGCCGCACAATGCTTTCCAACACCGAGAACGGAGGCGAGGTCTTCTCGTCCCACGGCGATGACACAAAGTCGACCAACGCCACGGCGAAATTGGCAAGTATCTCCTTGTTCTTGCTATCGAGCCTGGGATGGTATAGCGCCCTTATCCGTTGAACAATCGTTGGGAGGTTCTTGCTGGGATACGTTGCCATGACGGACACAAACTCTCCGCAAGACTGCGGGCAGGGAAACGTATAAGGGAGACCCTGCTCGTCTGGGCTTTGGAGAGCCGAGGCTTTGGCGGAAGGTTCGGCTTTAAACATGGGGTTTCTAGCCTCCTCTTCGTTCAGCAAGCCCTTGGTGAACTCATCCTCTTCGTCATCATCATCCTCCCCTTCAGCAGCATCGTTGTCGCCGGACTCTTCGTCGCTATCCACCGGCTCCAGATCGGATCCGCTGGCCACCAAATCATCGTCGATGATGAAGTCGTCCTCGTCATCGAAACCGAGTTCCGTTGCTATTGGCTGGGCTCTTATGCCGTCGCCGAAGCCAAAGTCGTCTTCGTCCTCCAGAGCTTCCACGCCGTCCAGTCCGTTGGCGTCTTTCTTCTTACCCTCCTCATCCTCATCACTGTCAGAAACCTCTTCGCCTATCATGCGCCTCTGTCGCTTGTCTTCCAGCGTCTTCAGCCTCTTTGATTCTACCTCTGCCTTTTCGTCTTCGGTCTTGGTGCGGTCGGCTGGCTGAGCTCTTTTATCTTGCGCCAAGCGCTTCACCTCAAGATCGTAGTTCTTCTCGAAAGCATCTCTGTCCGTACCAGCAATAGTGGAAGAAAGTGCATCCTCGCTGCCCTGGCTCTTGGCATTCTTTGCGCTCCTCAACAAGACTTCGATATCCCGAAGCTCCTTATCCAGCTCCGCTCGCAATTCGTCGTCGTCGTCTTTGGCCGCCTGTCGCTCGTATTTGTGCATCTTGGACTTGGCAATAACTTCTTCCATGACCTCCTTTTTGGTCTTTTTGCGCTCGGGTTGGCCCCCCTCTTCCTCGTCGTTTTCTTCAGCGGCAATGGCTCGTATGCGCTTGAGTCGCTGTCTTTCTCGTACCGAGCCATCGCTGTCATAGTCCATTTCCAAATCGTCCTCTTGAAAGTCGTCAACCGGCCCCTCGTCGTCAAACGTCAGGGATTTGCCCATATGCGTAAGGCCGCCTTCCAATGGTTCGTCCTCCTCCAGGTCGAACATGGAGCTCCTCTTGTGGCTTCTCTGCTTCTCTCGTGCAAATCGTTCCAGCATCTTGTCTTCTAGCGCCATGGTCGGGTCGTTTTCTCCGAACCGTCGATCGATTATCCCTCCAACTTTGTTGCGATGCTGCATGTCGACGAGCAAGGTTTCACGGCGCTGTAGTTGGACGGTTAGAGACGTGATCCCTGGGGAAAGAAATGTCGGCCGCAGACTTACCCTTTCTTCGCCGGCTGCCCTCGCTTGGCCAGGCCGGCCCTTGATGCCCCTCGCAGCATCCCCTGTTTTCGGGCGATTGCTCGTCACCTCGAACTTGGGTCCTTTGGCGTGTTTGAGGTCGAACGGGTTGAACTGTTCGCGGATGCCCTCCAAGACAACTCCCCTTTGCAGTCTCTTGTCCTTGCGGGCAGGGCCGTCTTGCGCTGCCTTGCGTTTCTGCTTCTTGGATTGCTGCGGCCCCGTGATGCCCTGCTCTCTCAAAGACGCCTTGAGGCGCTTGAGCTCAGATCCGGCCATGGCGGCTGTTGTAGTTGCTCCCAGGCAACTGGTTCCGACCGTCTCGTGGGGTAGTTGGCTGATGTTGGTCAAACACAAGTTGCAGCGACCTGTGTCAGGCCTGGAAATTTTTCGAATTGACCGGTTATCGATAAGGCCGGCGACGTTCACGCGCCCCAGATGCGCTATCCCAATTTTGGCTAGAGATTTTGACGGTGAAATTTGGCAGAACTCCGTGGTCACGCAGCCCGCGGCGTGTATGACGCTCTCCTGTTTCCTCAGCGACCGACAGTGTTATGGAACATCGCGCATCAACTCAACATGGGGTGGGCAGGCAGCCTCTTATCATTTGCCCGTGATGAGCGCGTCATCCTGGTGACCATTGGGCTGGCCACCTTTGGCGTGGTGAGCACCATGATGACAGCGCTCACCATCATTCGCGACGACAACGAGATCCCCCCGGCAGAGCCCAAGACGCAGTACATCACGCAAGACACGGAGGATGCGCTGCAGCCAGACACCCTCGAGAAGCTGTTGAAGCACCCAAACTATTCCATCAGAGAAGTCGCCACCAAGATCCTCTGCGACAGGGCAATCAACGACCCCGAGACAACCACGTATTTGCTGTATGGGATTTCCAAGCCGGACTATGACGMGCGCATGCAATGCCTCCGGGCGCTGGCGTTGCTTACTGGGCATACTATGGGTACACACTGCCTCGCCCCGATTCACAGGTCTCGAGCTAACCGTTGCAGGCCTCGATGGGTTATCCAAGTTGAACAACGAACGGGCATACTCTGCCCTCGTGAGATCCCTGGAACTGAGCCTCCGAGACGTTGAGCCCCCGGACCTCAGCAACAGTCACTGGGACGAGTACTACCTTCGCGACATGGCCGAGAGGTTTTGCCTCATGTTTACGCTCGAGCTGATCAACAAGTACGGAGCCAACCCGCTCATCAAGGCTAGGTTTGTCGAAAAGTGGCTAGCAAAACAAAATTGGGGTGATGATGCGCAGGAGCGTCGTCGCAGATTCAAGGAATACATGGATCTGAAGAATAACAGGTTGGTCGACATTGTGAACCGCATTCGACACTCGAAGCGTGGCCTCCGAGCGCTGGAGAAGGCGGGATTGATCGACAAGGAAAACTCCCGGCGACGGATTCGGGAGCTCCCTGACCTTATCATGGAAATTGAAGAAGAGCCTACGGGAGAGCAGCCTGTCGATCAACAACCGCGTAGGACAAGGGAGCACTCGGCGGAGGAACGAAGGCTTCGACGACAACACCGAGAGGCCATGGTTCTCAACGATGGAACACGGCCTCTGGGACGTGAGGATATCATTGAACGAGATCACGGCTCGCCGACTTAAGGGCAGCGCATCTTGCAATGAGCCACACATTACAGGACAGGAGAGCGCCAGGTACGTTGCATTCGAGGCCGGAGAATTGCAGCAGCAGCATCGACGGCACTTCACCGCATCGAGACCTCGACGGTGTCTTGATAACGGCCTCCAAACGAAGCCTTGGGGTTATATGCTTTAGGGCATATGTCTGGTAGTGATCGGAAAGCGACGACAAGCAGACACTGGGCTCTGGAGAGAGAGCGGGGAATGCCACGATTGTGCTGCACACGGGCATGTCTATGGAGAAGGCGCGGTCGGTTTTTTGGAGGGAGAAGCCGGCCTAGAAACCATATCCCAAATGAAGGGGTGCAATAAAAGCTGCGCACAATGCGAGACGACGCCTCCCGCCCGGGGCCAGGGGCGACAGCGACCCGGTTACGGAGAAGTAGGTAGTACTCCGTACAGAAGCGATAGATATTACCATGGGCTTACGAGTAGGAACACGCTGATATCACACTGCCGCAATATTTCCATATCTTATTGGCGTGTACGCCGTATTCATAAGATGAACACACTACTCCGTACCTACACAACGAAACTCGGATCCAGCGTCGTCATGGGCCAATGCTGCATGGCCCGATCTCGAGAACATGGCAACCTATGTCGTGTTGGCATCCCTACCGCAATGCATTGCGGCGAATTGAAGGGATATGGTTGCTTAACTGAGCCTCGAGGGTCCCCGGAGTCTGATTGCCGTGCCTCGCTTCGGTCCGCAATGAAGCCGTGACAGGGGAGACCTAGAAGCCTCCACAACAAGCTGTGGGGAACCAAACCTGAGGTTACGAGTACGAGTACGGAGACAAGGAGGGACTTGAACAAGGCCATTCCTCAGCCACTTGGCGGGCTTCAAAGGATAAGACGACAAAGAGCAAGACTCTGACAGCTCTTGCAAGGAGGTTGGCGAGCGTCTTGGCTGGTAAACAGTTCTCGTGTCACTGCATGGCGGCCGGCGGGCGTTAGTCGTCCATTCCACAGATTCACTCTCATTGGAGCCACGGCGGTCGGGCCAGATGCAGGTCGCGCAGCCAGATACGCACGGAGCACGAACTATGAACTGCTCCGGAGCAGGTTGCAACCACGACGTGACGAACCTGCATGGGTGTGCTTCAAGATGCGAATTGTGCGAGATGAAGGGCCGCAGAGGCGCAGTATCCTTGTCTGTGAGGAGGCAGATAATAGCGACAGCCTCCCTCTTTTCGTCTTCTCTTTCCTTCTTCTCATTGTTCTTCCTCGAACGAGGGAACGGATACGCCTCTGCTCAAGGACCGCGCGATCGGGCCGTTCGCTGTCCCTGGCTCCATGCCGTCACCCAGCGACGCTCTGCAGTCAACAAAGCCCACCTCGGACCTCGCCTCAACGTCGGTGGGACGGACGGGGCGCAAACCGCACGTTCCACCGCCTGGTGCTCTCCTCAAGCTCATACCCGGGTACTCCGTACCAAGGTATCCATGCACCGCACTCTTTACCAAGCACGCCGTGCTCGATGCTGCCGCAGTCGCCTGCGACCAGTGAAACAGTGACGAGCGCGCGCAGAGGCGGTGACGGCCAGCCAGCTGCACGCCAACGGGGCTGCTGGGCCAGAGCCGGGACGATTTCTTTTTCTTGCCGCTGGCGAATAAACAACCAAGGACGGAAAGACAGCTTCCTCTTCTCCTTTTCGTTTCCTCTCCTTTTCCCATCGCCATTCCGCCTCCGCCGCCTCCGCCTCCTCCTCTTTGACCTCGAGGCTTTTTCTTTAATTTTAACTGCCCGCCCCGGCGCCCACCCTCATTCATCGTCACCAGCGAGCTAACGGGCTAGCTGAACCACCTCCGCTGGCTCCCTCTGCCCGCTGCCGTTGACTTTTCTTTGCTAAGGGAGGGAGGGGCGCACCCAGACGCTCCCCTGATCTTGGCCCGTTGCGGCGAGGGGTGTACTCGTAAACAAAGGCAGCACGCACGCCCTGGGCTTTCCAATCCACTTCCGACAGCTCCGTACCGCGGCCGCGATCTGGCCAGCGCCTCCATCGCCATGGCTCCAACTGCCACCGCAACAGCAACAACAACAGCAACAACATCCACTACCATACATAACACCAGGCCCGCCTTCGCGCGATCGCTGCGCAGACCCGCGACCACCGCGTCCACGCCCGATTTGAACTCCGTCTACGCCTCACAGTCGAGACTCGTCCCCCCCGGCCTGTCGCGCAAGGCGTCGCTCGCAGCCCTGACCCCCAGCTCGCTCGCCAGCATCCCCGATGTCAGTGAGAGCTACGCCCTCGACTCTGTCCTGAGCGACTCTCCACGCACCATGGTCCCCGCGACGCCCGGCCGGTTCGCCGCCGAGGACGTCGTCGTTGGCGACGCCGTTGACGTGCCCGGCGGCATGCACGGCACCATTCGCTTTGTCGGCGCCGTCCAGGGGAAGAAGGGCACATTTGCTGGCGTGGAGCTGCACCCAGATTTCGCACCCAGGGGGAAGAATAACGGCGATGTCGATGGGTACGCAAACAAGCCCTACACATTTCCTTTGGTTTACGTACGAAGGTAACGCAGTGACGGCCCTCATTTGACAGAATCTCGTACTTCACCACCACGGTTCCTGGCGCGGGCATCTTCCTGCCCGTGGCCAAGGCTTCTCGACGAGGCTCGCCCGTCAGCTCGTCCATGAGCTCGTTTCCGATGACACCCACACCGACCGCCTCCGCGGGCCTGAGGAATGGAATGACTTTCACGCCTCCTACGCCGAGCTTGCCCAAGTTCAGCGCCTCCCTTGGCCCTGGTGCCAGGGCCTCCAGTCCCCAAGGCAAACGCCCGAGAACCTCGCTGCCTCGTCCCGATTCCCCCGTTCGGCGAACCCAGATGACGCCTGGGCCCCGGCCATCCATCGGGACCCCCGCCAAGGGGCCTTCGAGATATGGAAGTCCGACCAACAAGTTCGCGCAGAGTGTCCGCGGCACAACCGGCGACCCCAGCAAGAAGGTGTCTAGGCTTGACCGCAAGCCGAGTATAGGGCCCCGCAGCGCTTCAGCCTTGGGCTCGGCTCCGGGTTTCGACGATGAAACAGCCCCCGTTGGTCTGCAGCGAACCAAGACCAACGGTAGTGCCGGATCGGTCACATCGTTCAACATGAAGATCCATCGCCCGGCCTCGCGCGCAACCGCTGCCAACGATGAAGAGATCGAGCGCCTCCGCTCGCAGCTTGAGGAACGTGATCGGCAGCTCAGGGACCAGGGGTCAACGCTGACGGAGATGGAGAGCAGCTTAGTCGAGCTCCAGACTCTTATGGAGCATCCGGATGGACTCAGGATGAGGAGAAACAGCATGGATGACAAGGACTCGGCACAGCTTCGACACATGCTGCGGGAAAAGAACGACAAGATCGCCATGCTCACCGCAGAGTTCGACGCCCACCGAGCAGACTTTCGAAGTACTATTGACACCCTCGAGATGGCTAGCACCGAAACGGAACGAGTGTACGAGAAGCGTATCGAGGAGATCATGGTCGAACTGCGGGAACTGGAGTCCAGAAACCTGGACGTCGACTCGGTAGCAAGTCAGCTGAAGCAGCTAGAAGAGCTCGTCCAGGAGCTCGAGGAGGGTCTCGAGGATGCTCGTCGTGGGGAGGCAGAGGCCCGCGGCGAAGCCGAGTTTCTGCGGGGCGAGGTTGAGAGAACCCGGACGGAGCTGCGCCGGGAGCGCGACAAAGCTGGATCCGGCTCCGGCCCGCGCGGCGACAGCGCCGTCACCTCAAAGGAGCTGGAGCAAAAGGAAGATGAGATTAGGGGTCTCAAGGCCATCATCCACTCGCTCAGCCGAGACTCTATCCCCGGAGGAGACGACCGGCACCATCCGCCGCGATCTGACTCGCTGGCCGGCCACGCTACTGAGCACAAGTTGGGGCGCGATAACTTGGAGAGGCAGGTGGCCGAGTTGCAGGCTGTGTTGGACAAGAAAAGCACCAGGGAAGAGGAGCTGGAGCAGGAACTGGAGATGCTTCGAGGGGGCGGCTTCGGTACGCAAGGAAACTCCAAGTCTGCTCACCGGTCTTCTCTCCGGGACTCCCGCGATACGGTCATCCCGGTTCGGGCCCACGAGCCGCGGTCCCCCGAGGCTACACACAAGCGGGGGAACACGCTCGACACGATGCACGAGAGCGACACGTACTCGACGGCCACCGAGACTAGCACTCTCTGGTGCGAGATCTGTGAGACGAGCGGCCACGACATTCTGACATGCACCAACATGTTCGGTCCCGATGGCGCCAAGAACGCCGGCGAGCTAAAGACTAGCAAGGATGTCATTCGTGAGGGTCTGAAGCCGCTAGACACGAACGATGCACATCCGGCGCCTCTTTTCCCGGCCAAGTCCAAGACGCCCATGCCGGCGACGACGCCCACGGTCAAGATTCTCCCCAACCCCCTGGAGTTGGGCCCGGTTGCCGGTAAGGAAAGCGGCGTCATGGACCCGGACAAGTGGTGCGCGGTGTGTGAGCGGGATGGCCACGACAGCGTCGACTGCCCGTTTGAGGACGCCTTCTAGGGACATTGTTATCCTCGTCTGCATGGATCAATTTCGCGGGGAGGGGAGCTAGTGGCAGGCTTTGCGAAGCAGAGGGCAATGCTTGGTGTATGACGGCGTGATGTTACCGCCCTACGAGGTGTGGCTTCTTGTTTCTGGGGGCATTGCTTGGCTCGGGCGCTGTTAGTGATACCATCATACTTCGTACCCGTCCTTTCTTTGTTACGACCTGGGCCCCTGCTTTAGGGCCACTGTATGAATTCGTTGTAATAGCCACTCGGTACCTATAAACACTTGTCTTGCACTGTTACTCTGCCGTATCTCTACACAGGCTCAAACAGCCTGCAGCAAGGGGACACCTCGACGGCTCCAGGGCAGTTCGCGAGAAGCTCCGGGCAGCCAGCGATGACGTTGCGCAGAGGCTGGCTTGGCCGTCCACCTGCCGAAATTCGACGAATCCGAGTCCCTGGATCCCCATGGGCGCTAAGAATAGCCCGAGCCTCGGGCGTCATTTTAGTAGATGGAGGTGGAAAGCCTGACCTCGGCACAGCCGTCGATGCTGTTAGAGGGCGACTTGAAGGCTGGCACTGCGTTCAGGCGGACTAGTCGTGGAAGCGGCACAGGTACAGGATATGGCGTCATTAAACCCCCAATATGCAATCCGTGCTAAGAGTACACAGCGATCTATCTTTGGAATATATCCATTACGGACTTATCATCTTACGTCCGGGGTGGCTGCCTCGCCCGAGAGGTCGCGCATTATCAGCACCGCCACAGCGTCGACATTCTTCGATACAGTTCCATGAGGCGCATCCAGCCTCGAGGAGCCCCCCTGCAGCCTCTCTGTTTTTTAACGCTCCCAGCTCGACCAGACGCCAGCCGGTCTCTCGTTAATTACGACGACCCCCAAGAGAGTCCCCTCGACCCAGCATCTTCTGCACCCCAGGACCCGAGAATCAAACGACGCTTGCCTTCCCTGCACCAGCGGTCTCTGTTGCGTCCCCGCCAAAGAGAAGAGCAGATCGTTCCGCCGGCCGTCTCTTGTGCAAATTTCTCTCCTCCTGCGCCCCGCCACCGTTTGAGTTCAAGACGGCGACTTTCTTCAAGCAATCGGATTTTGAGGTACGACGCAAGCCAACGGCCGCTGGGTCCGGGCTTTCACGCGCAAGCCCACTGACGCTTGCTGCTCGCCGCTCGCCGCTTGCTGAAGCTTCCTCTGGCCCGCCCAGCCGCCTCTTCTCAATCTTGCTTTTCGGAGCCTTACTAATAATCCCGCCCTTGTAGCACCAACTTGTACCACCGCCACTCAGCCGCCAACTCTCTCTTCTCCTCCGCTGCCGGTGCCGATTTCCTCTCGACTCGAACCTCCCCCATCAAAGTAATTCGCCGCATTCTCGGCCGTCTCAGCCATCATGGTTAAAGAAACCAAGTTCTACGACACTCTCGGTGTATGCACACCCCCGCAGGCGGTTGTACTGGTATCCTCTTCGTGGTGCTGACATGCGCGTCAGGTCGCTCCGACAGCCACAGAGCAGGAGCTCAAGAAGGCCTACAAGCTAAACGCCCTCAAGTACCATCACGGTATGTCCCCAACATAGAGTCCGTGTACCCAGGTGCATTCTGACCTCGCCTGCAGACAAGAACGCCCACAACCCCGCTGCCGAGGACAAGTTCAAGGAGGTTTCTCACGCCTACGAGATCCTGTCCGACTCCCAGAAGCGACAACTGTATGATCAATATGGCGAGGCCGGCCTCGAGGGCGGCGCTGGGGGCGGCGGCATGGCTGCCGAGGACCTGTTCGCCCAGTTCTTCGGCGGCGGCGGCTTTGGAGGTATGGGCGGTATGTTCGGCGGCATGACCAACCGCGGGCCCCCCAAGGCGCGAACCATTCACCATACCCACAAGGTCTCACTCGAGGACATCTACCGCGGCAAGATCTCCAAGCTGGCCCTTCAGCGCTCCATCATCTGCCCCAAGTGCGAGGGCGTTGGTGGTAAGGAGGGTGCCGTCAAGAGGTGCCCTGGCTGTGACGGTCACGGCATGAAGACCATGATGCGCCAGATGGGCCCCATGATCCAGCGATTCCAGACCGTCTGCCCTGACTGTAACGGAGAGGGCGAGATCATCAAGGAGAAGGACCGCTGCAAGCAGTGCAACGGCAAGAAGACCATCGTCGACAGGAAGGTTCTCCACGTCCACGTCGACAAGGGTGTTCGTAGCGGTACCAAGGTTGAGTTCCGAGCCGAGGGTGACCAGGCCCCCGGCGTTCAGGCCGGTGACGTCGTCTTCGAGATTGAGCAGAAGCCCCACGCGCGATTCACACGAAAGGAGGACGACTTGCTCTACAAGTGCCAAATCGAGCTGGTGACTGCTCTGGCCGGTGGCACGATCTACGTGGAGCACCTGGACGAACGGTGGCTCAGCATCGACATTCTGCCTGGCGAGGCTATTGCTCAAGGTATGTACCTCGGCTTTTATGCACGGGACACATGCACGTACTGACCTGTATTTAGACTCTGTAAAGATGGTCCGCGGCCAGGGTATGCCTTCGTACCGCCACCATGACACCGGCAACCTGTACATCCACTTCAACGTCAAGTTCCCCGAGAAGAACTGGACTCTAGATCCCGCCGCATTCGAGGGTCTCCGAAAGCTGCTGCCCTCTCCGTCCCTCCAGAACGTCCCGCCCGCTGAGGCTATGACCGAGCCGGCCGACCTGGAGGACATGGATACCCAGTCGCAGGGCAGGGTCTTCGGCAGCCCTGGCATGGGCGATGAGGATGACGAGGACGGCCACCCCGGCGCCGAGCGCGTGCAGTGCGCTTCGCAGTAAATACGGCGCAATTCGTCGGCTTGCTAAAGTTCGAAAAGAGCATTGATGACGTGAGGGTGCAGAGTATCAATTGACGTCGTAGACGTCGGAAAGAGGTCAGGTGCGCGTACGGGGACATGCCTGTTGAGTTGAGAAGCGGCATTTCGTCCTTTCAGAAGCGCCCATTTTGCATTTGGTGACCTCGTTGATACCATGCGGGATGCGGGGGTTAACGGGCCCCGGCGTCTCACGAGGAAGCAAGTCACAGAGGGATGGTCGAACCATGCGTTCAGCTGGCCGCCGCGTAAGAAGCGGCTTCGAGCATTTGATCTGGTTGGTTGGCGTTTAGAGGATATAGACGATTCAACGAGCTTGTAGTTAGTTACAGACCTAGACCTATGAGCATCATGATTTCCTGCGAATCTGTCCGGCCCTATCTTGAGTGCTGCATGAGCATCCCGTTGTGCTGAAAAATTGCATCTTTGGGGTAACACATGCCATTCCGGCCAATAAAGTAATGGAAAGTTCAAAGATATTTATTATTCCTGGTCCTCGGTGGCAGGAATCTCTGCAGCGTCAGCCTCTGCACCCTCAAGTCCTGCTCCCTCGCCGCCACCGGTCTGCTTCCGCAGATTCTCAACAGTATACAACAGACTACGAATCTCACTCTCCGAAGCCTCCATCTCGGCCGCCTCCAGGCTCTCATCGTGAATCAAAGGCTCCGTGTCCACGGTCAACCGGCCGTCGTTCAGAGTGAGCGCGAACATGTGCAGGCTTTTTGCCTGGGGCGTCTGCCTGGGGTCCACGGCGACGAAGAGCTTTGGCGGTGCGTTGTTGTCGGCGGCGGAGGCGGAGAGGTGCAAGGGGTTGGCGGGGAGTTCCATGACGCTGGGGTTGTTGAGGGTGTTTTCGGCGGTGAGTTGCCAGGAGAATATGGCTTTGATACTATGAGGAGGTTAGCTTCTATGTCAGCTTCTATGTCTTCTCGGGTTGGACGGAAGATGCTTACCCTTCGGAGATGGCCACCACGTAGGTGAGGTTGCCGGATTCAGAAGGATAAAGCAGGGTGTATAGGCCAGAAACGGCGACCTTGCTGGTTTCAGGGGCGATGTCTCGAGCAAGTGACAAGACGCTGGTCTTGGAAAGGACTTTGCCGGCTTTCCAATCCCATACGAACAGCTCCTCGTCGCCTCCACCAGAGACGAGGATCTCGCCCCTGGACGCCGGGATGACAATATCGCCGACAAACTCCTCGTGGGCCAAGCAGAATGACTCAATGACATGCGCCTGTGGGATATACCGCGACACCCGGATGTGTTCATCGCGATCGCCCGTCAGGATGTACCTCCGCTGCTCGCTCTCGCCAATGACCAATGCGGTAAGCATAGAGACATGGCCCAGGAGGAGCGTCAGTTCAAAGTCCGGGCCGTCGGCCTTGGCTGTATCGCCACGTTTCTGCTTCGCGAGTTCGAGTTGCTTCTTCTGGTGGTTCAGGGCCTCCAGGTTGCGCTTGGAGTGCACGGTGAGCGTGTTTGCCGCCGGCACTGAGGGCCTGGTGCTAACGGGGTTAGGTGTGGATAGGCGGGAGGTTGAGGATGGCGAGCGAGGGATCACGATCAAGGGGAGGGAGTAGACGTCGCCGAACTTGTCGGCGCAGATTATCTGAGAATCCGGAGTTATGGTAACTGCGCTGGGGCGCTTGGGCATGGTCCTGTTGAGTCGTTAGCCCATGCACGATAACKCAGGGGTCAGATATCGGTACCTTTGGCTGAGTTGAGTAAGTCTCCCTTGGCCATCGTGCTCAAAAACCCAGATGATTTTGTCGTGTCCGGACACGGCCAATACGTGGCGGCCATCGGCGGTGCTCGTCACCTGTGTAATGACTGGACGATCGGGCACGCGAGCGAAGTGATGCCCCTTGCTTTCGAATTTGCCCTTCTTGTTCTTATTCTTATTCTTCCCCTCTTCTTTTCCCTCGCCATTATTATGCACTTTGTCCTTTTCTTGGGTCGCGGCATCAGCAGCTGTTGTTTCTGAGTCGCCTGCGGGAGCATTGTCGGCGTCGTCGTCATCTTGCCGTCTCTGCCTCTTGGCCGGTGGCTCACTTTCGTCGGCCCCTTGCGCGTCGTCGACCTCCATGGCCACGGTGGCTTCGTTCTGTGCCTTTGATGTGGCCTTTACGACGTCGGCGACTTTTTCCACGTCGGGGTGCTGCCATGTTGAGATGTGTTTCCCGTCGTGCAGACTGAATGAGTGAATCTTGCCTCCACGTGCCGCAAAGAGAACGTCGCCCCGGGCGTGGACGCGGTTATATGGAATCTTCATCGTGCTCATAGTTCGAGTGGTATCAATTTAGATTATTGGCGCACATTGCCCAAGACGGTGTTGTCCAATTGGCAAATGATGAGCGTGCTGGTGAACGTGAAGCCCCAACGAAGCTGGTGAAGCACAAGCTCTGGCGGGCAAAACGGAAAAAAAAGATACCTCTTGGATGTACGTACCTCCCCTGGTCCACCCGCGGCAACGCAGCTATCCAAATCGGGCTAGCACTTGCAAGCCCTAAACAGCAACGGCGCCGCAGCACACATTTTGTTCGCCGGCTGCCAAAATCCCAAATTTCGCCCGCGCAACATTTCGGAGACAACTTCACGTCACCGAACACCCAGAAATACACCCCGATCCCCTTGCCCTTAAATAACCTGCCTTCAAAAATAAGAAGATATGGGGGGCAAGACTGCAAACAAGGCCGGCTACTTCGACAAGCTCAAGGGCTTGTTGGAGGAGTACAAGTCCATCTTCATCGTCACCATCGACAATGTCGCGTCGCAGCAGATGCACGAGATCCGCCACGCCCTCCGCGGCGAGGGCGTTGTCCTGATGGGCAAGAACACCATGGTACGGGCCGCTCTGCAGAGATTCACTGGCGACTGAGGCGCAATTGATCGCGTTGCTAACGATGCTTGCCGCACAGGTTCGCCGTGCGCTGAGAACTTTCATCGTCGATACCCCCGAGTACGAGAAGCTCCTGCCTCACGTCAAGGGCAATGTCGGCTTTGTCTTTACCAACAAGGACCTTAAGGAAATTCGCGACAAACTCCTGTCCAACCGCGTCGCTGCTCCCGCCCGTGCTGGCGCCCTGGCCCCCATCGATGTGTGGGTTCCCGCTGGCAACACTGGCATGGAGCCCGGCAAGACCTCCTTCTTCCAGGCCCTGCAGGTCCCTACCAAGATCGCTCGTGGTACTATTGAAATCACCAACGACCTGAAGCTCGTCGAGGCCGGCACCAAGGTCGGTCCCTCTGAGGCGACCCTGCTCAACATGTTGAATATCTCGCCCTTCACCTACGGTATGGGAATTGCCCAAGTCTACGATGAGGGCCAGACCTTCCCCTCCGAGATCCTGGACATCAGCGAGGAGCAGCTCCTCGGCTCCCTGACCCAGGCTATCGCCACCGTCGCCACCATCTCCCTGGCGCTTAACTTCCCCACCCTGCCCTCAGTCATGCACTCCGTCATCAACTCGTACAAGAAGGTCTTGTCCGTTGCCGTCGAGACCGAGTACAGCTGGCCCGAGATTGAGCAGCTCAAGGACCGCATTGCCAACCCCGACGCTTACGCCTCTGCTGCACCTGTCGCTGCTGCGGCTGGCGCCGCCGCCGAGTCCAAGCCTGCTGAGGAGGAGAAGGCTGAGTCCGAGGATGAGGATGAGGAGGGCTTTGGCGGTCTCTTGTATGTGTCCCCTCCGCTGCATCAGTGGGATCCTAAGCTAACAATCACGACAGCGACTAAATGCCATTGCATAACGACGGAGTTGGGCAGGCTTTCAGCATTTCGATTGGGTTCACGACGCATGGATCTAAAACGGGTACATAGATCGTCTGCTGGTCAACAATGGCCGCTGCAGCGATCGCATGGCACGAGAATTAATGAAGGCTATGCTCGAATTGGACTGGTTCCTCGACGTGAAGTGATGTATACTCTCGCAGCGCCGATACCGATTTCATATCAAATAAAAAGGTCAGTTCATTCCTGTTACTATTTTTACTCTTTGAATGATTATGAAAATGTATGAGCTTTTTAACCCTGAATCTCTTGATGACATACACTTAACACAACAACCCTATGACACACCGTCTTCTCCTCACATCTTTCTAACAACACTGTCCAAGAGTATCATGGCTAACATGCAAAAAGTCCCAGATGTTGCACCATGTGCCCCCAAAGTCTATGGCACAGACCATGCCTATCATACCGACTCCTCGGCTTCTTCCGTTCTCCGGGCGCCGTCCCTCGCATTCCCGTCCAGGACACGTCGTGCGACGTCGATTGCGTGGTCAGGCAACCCTGCGAGTCTTGCGACCTTGAGCGCGTGACTCTGGCGGTTGGTCCCCTTCCGTAGTTTGTGCACGTAGACGAAGCCACCGTGGCCGTCCTCCTCGACGTCTGTGCAGTACATTTTCACAGCACCGCCGTTCGCGCCACAGAGACCCTCTGCGACGGCCAGGTCTGCAACGTCGTGAAAGTGGGTTGCGAAGAGCGTCCTGCACTGATTGACCGTCACGAGGTGGTACAGGCAGGCGTAGGACACCGCCGTGCCATCCTCCGGCGTTGTGCCCCTGCCAATCTCGTCCATGATCACAAAGGACCGCGGCGTGGCCTGCTTGAGGATCTGCGCCGTCTCCAACATCTCAACCATGAAGGTACTCTGGCCGCGGTACAGGTTATCTGCCGATCCTACCCGGCTAAAGATGGCGTCGACGATGCCCAGCTCCGCGTATGACGCAGGGACGTAGCACCCGATCTGGGCGAGGATGGTAATCAAGGCGTTCTGGCGCAGGAACGTGCTTTTGCCAGCCATGTTCGGCCCAGTGATGAGCCACAGTTGGCCGTCGGACGATGACCCGACAAGACAATCGTTGCGGACAAAGCTCCGTCCCTGCTCCAGCAAGCCCCTCTCGACCGTTGGATGACGCCCGCCAATGATGGTGTGGCAGGTCGAGCTGTTCAGCCGCGGGCGCACCAGGTTCTGCTCAATGGCGAGCTTCGCAAAGGACGTGGTAATGTCAAGCTCGTCCAGCACGGCGGCGTTGCGACGCAGCTTGACCAGGTTCAGGACAACGTGCTCACGCAGCGACTGGAAGACACGCTGCTCCTCGCGTCGGATCTGGAATCTGGCCTGGTCGAGGCGCTGACCAAGGGCGGTCCACTCTGGGAGATGGAAGGAGCGTGTAGATCGACTCGAGGACAGCGCCCTGATCTCGGTGAGGTTCTTGGTGTCCTTTCCTCTGATGTGGGCAATGTGGCCCAGCCCGGGAGTCCATCGCAGGGTGAGACTAGAGGCACCAAGGCGCTCGCGCAGAGTCTCGCCGAGGGCGACTTTCTCTTCGAGCAGTGAGTTGAGCTGAGCGTGGAGCTTCTTGAGAGCCGGGCTAGCAGCAGGTTTCATGATCCACATATCACTATCCTCGGCGTAGTGCTCTCTGATTGATGTAGGTCGCTTCTTCTTCGCCTTGGGCAGTGAAGACGCGTCCTCTTGTGATCCTTCCGAGGCGACTATATCCTCGGCCAGGGCCATCATCTGGCTTGCCTCAGAGTCCGCGACTTCGTGTTGATGAACGATGCCTTCCTCGTCAATAGCATCCTTGATCCGGCGCGCGAGCTTGAGCGGCTGCGTGAGATCGATGCGGAATGTTAAGGAGTCAAGACAGTTAGTCTCTGAAGCTTCACCCGCGGAGGACGCTGCTTGCTTAAGGAGATGGACGATATCTTCCGTGGCTCGAATGGTGTCGGCCAGAGCAAGCAGGTCGTCTGCGTCGCCCCGGCCCATAGCAAACTTCTGGACCAGCCGCAGTGAGTCGTGGCTTCGTCGAAGAAGCAAAATCACAGAATCGCGGAAGTCATAGGCGGCGACGAACCGAGCCACAAGAGTCTGCCTCTCGTTGATGACGCCGAGGGAGGTAGACGGCGAGCTAAGCCACTCGTTGAGGAGGCGCGCGCCACTCTTCGTCACTGTTCGCCGAATAGCGTGAAGAAGACTGCCGCGGAAGAAGCCGTCACGGATAGTCTGTTTGATCTCGAGCGCTCTGAGGCTGTTCTTGTCGATGCTCATGATTTGCATGCTCTCGTGCCGCAGCGGCGGCTGCAGCTTCATGGCCATCCCTTGTAGGCGATCCTTGACGTAGTTGAGCACCAAGCTGCCGGCGAGGACTTCTTCGCTTGTGAAGCTCTTCCACGTACTCTCTGGCACTTCTGCCTCGAGGAAGGACGTCCATTCCGCGACATCGACCAGTCCGCATTGGGGCGAATAGGTTATGAGGTGCCGGTCCTCGGCCAGGATGGAGAAGATGTCGTGGTCTTGCTGGGATTCAAAGTCTCGGTCAAGGACAACCTCACGCGGGCCTATCCTGGACAAGATGGATGAGAGGGACGCCAGGTCGGCGGATTGCGTGAAGAAATGGCCCGTGGATAGGTCCAGCCACGCGAGGCCAAGTGTCAGGGAGCTTGCTATCGGCGAAGCGGGGATTCCGTGGTTTTTGTCGATGTCTGGCGGCCGAACCGGAGTCTGAGCATCGCCACAAACATGGATCGCCATGACATAGTTGTTTGCGTAAGGGTCGATGAAGTTTTCGTCAATCAGGGTCCCAGGAGTAATTATGCGCGCAACTCTGCGGTCATGCATCAACCCCCCAGACTTGACCTTGTCCGCCGCGTCGTTGGGAAACTCCTCGGCGATGGCGACGTAGCGGTTGAGATCCTGGACAAGGACCTTGAGAAAGCGGTCCAGCTGGAAGAACGGGAAGCCGGCCTAGGCGAAACTGGTGAGCATCCTCGTGTTCACAGCTGTGAAGGCCATCGATGGGGGGGTAATACCATTGGTACCGGGCCAGCACTGGTCTTCTTTGATGCCAGCTTGAGGTTGAGCAGGGGCGCATACTCCTCGGCATGCTCAAAGTACAGCTCGTAGAAGCCGCCGACGCGGGTCAGCAGCACGCAATTGTCGAACTTGTGCATGTTCCGCCGCGCCTGGAGCACGACGGTAGGGTACGCCGGACCATTCTGGCCGTCCTCGAGCGGCGTCGGTTCCGCCTTGATGGCTCCCTGGGGCAGGTCGGACAGCTGGACAGTCGTCTTCGTCTTTTTGCCCCTGGCGTGTGGTGCCACAAACGGCGGGGCTTGATGGTGAGAGGCGAGGCCAGGGCAAGGCGCAGCCCTGACTGTCACCGAGTGACGGCCATGAGATTGGAGCAGGCGTATATCGTGGAAACGACGTGGCCGGAACATCAAGGCTGCCTGGTGCAAAGCTGCTGGATGTTGGTGAGGGAGGTTAAGCTGCAATTAGGCCCGCGCGGTGCAGCGTGGTCATCCGCCTACCCTGCACCTCGACTTGAAGTAGTAATGCCAGGAGTCGCCAACAGCTCCCCGGTTCTCCAAATCTCGCTTTACCTCTAATATTACATGGAGACCCGCGTTGAGTTACCACTCGTGGCTCCGTCTGTACGACGTGATTGACGCTGGTCAACCTGACTTACAGCTGCTCCAGGCTGCTGACAAAGGGAGGCGAGGACAGTGCTTCGTGCGACGTACCTACCTAGCAGGGGGCTGTTGGTCTAAACCGTGTGCGCGAGGCCTGGCGGAATGATGAATTTATCTTCGCCAATATGTCCCTAATTCAGTAAAGCGGGTGGCTAGGATTGGCGTGCAAGGGCGACAACCGTATTCGTACGTAATATCGTGCCTGGACCGTTTGGCCGGCGTTGCATGGCATCACCAACGCATGTTTATCGGCAAACTGAAACCCCGAAGTAGACTAACAACCCTGAAAGCATGGAGCGGCTGGCATTTGCATGAGGTCGCAGGCGCCTCGCTCGTATGGTGAAGCAAGTGACTACAGGGTCGCAGTGAGAAGGGTCGTAGTGAGAAGGGTCGCAGTGAGAAGCGTCACAGTGAGCATCGCAGCGAGCGTCGCAGCGAGAAGCGCGCCTGCAAGTCATGCGATGAAGTCAGGACGGACATGGAGCGGCGCCCTCTCGGCTTGGTAGGTGACGGTTCTTGTAAGACCCGACGGTGCTAGCTCGTATCTGCCATGGCATTTTATTACCCCGTGTGAGTCGGGTGCAACATCGGGTGGACAGCTCGCCAATTCCGCATATTATTACAGTCAGACGGAAGTCACGATGGGAGGGCTGGGACGAGACAGACTCGACCTCTGACTCCAAGGCAAAGCATCACCTTGTCACCTCGTCACCTCGTTACCTTGTCATCTCGTCACCTCGTTACCTTGTCACCTCGTCACCTCGTCACCTCGTTACCTCGTCACCTCGTCACCTCGTCGCCTCGCCTCGTCGCCTCGTCACCTCGTTCGCTTCCTCGCCCTGTCGCTCACACTCCGCTCCGTCTAGAGACGTGTTCCCCAGCCTCGTCGTTTTGGCCCGAAACCAACCCCCACGCAGTGCATGGTCCAACGGATCATCGGCAAGCTTGCATGTGCACCTACGAAGTGGTATTATCAGCCTGAATACGGATGCCAACCGATGAGCCCTCACCCTTGGCCCTGTACTTTGCTTCTATTGCTTCCCCTGCCTCTTGTTTCTCTTGCTACCCAGTTTTGCTCAACTGTATTCCTCAACCACAGATGATGCCGCGTCGACCAAGATGAGGTGCGTCCGGAGTTCTTTGGAAGCCCTTCAGGCCCCCCGCACGCCACCGCAGCCGCTTCAAGACATGCGCGCCAATCGGTTCCACTGTCCACTGTCCACTGTCTGCACCTAAACACGCTGTCGTTGCCCTGCGCATTCCGCAGCCCCTGTAATTCTCCACCTGCCCGCCCCAGTTACCCCAGCCGAGCTAAGCTCCCCTCCCAGTCCCACCCGTCCGCCTCCGTCGTGTCATTGCAGACGGCCAACCTCTTCTCCTCCCTCCCATGTATAAGGGGATACGCACTGCACTGCAACGGTGTCAGTGACACACCACCCCGTCCCCTCTTGCCTTTATTTATACGTGCCGCAGCACCGCTCGTCACCGGGCCTCGTCAGCTGCTGATCCGGATCCGGCAGTCTCCAAGGCAGCTTCATCGACTATATCTCCCGCCGTCCTGCCGCCTGTCCTCAACATACGCCCTCGTCCGATCGCCCTCACCCGCTGCCAGACAAGCTACGTCGCCGGTCGAATCGATCAGCTCCTCCAGCTCCCGGACACAGTCACGAATCGCGAACCATGGGTGGCGGTGGCGATCTTCGGAGCAAGAGCTCCTATCCTCTTTTCGCGCACAAGCCCGTCGGTGTCCCAAAGACCAGCATCCTCAAGGACCGCATCGAGCCATTCTACAAGTCGGGTCAATATGACAAGGTCAATCTTCTAGCGTGAGTGTGCTATCCGGCCTAGTGACCCTTCATGCAAACGGGTGCACTGACAGCCACGTCCAGCAATCTGTACAAGGCCCGTTTCTCGGGCAGCCCGCACGTCAAGCTCTATTCCTGGAGCGCGCCTGGACAAGAGCGGCCCAGCTTCGAGGAGGCCGTCTCGCACGACTTCAAGGAAACCAATACAGGCGCCTGGTTCGGGCCGTCGTGGACAACTCACTGGTTCAGAGTCCACTTGACGGTGCCCAAGGAGATTCTGGACGAGGAGCTCGTCATACTTGAGTGGGATGCAAACAACGAGGGCATGGTTTGGGCCGAGGATGGCATGCCCCTCCAGGGTCTGACCGGCGGAGGCGACCGCATCGAGTGGATCATCCCCAAGTCCTTCCTCGACAACAAGGAGCACATCGTCTACATTGAAATGGCCTGCAACGGAATGTTTGGAAATGCACCAGGGGGAAAATCTGACATTGCGCCCCCCGACCCCAACAAGTATTTCAATCTCCGCACGGCAAACATTGCCGCTGTCAACGTCCCCGCCCGCATGCTTCACTACGACATGTGGGAGCTCGGTGACGCCGCGCGCGAGTTGCCCGAGAACTCGGCCGAGCAGAACCAGGCTCTCGCCGTCGCCATGAAGATCATTGACACTTTCCAAGTCAACGACCAGGAGTCCATCCTCAAGTCTCGCAAGCTCGCTCAGGAAATCATCGGGCCCGATGTCAATTCGCATCGCGTCTACGAAGTTGGCAAGGACCCCGTCGTTTTTGGCATTGGCCACTGCCACATCGACACTTGCTGGCTGTGGCCATGGGCGGAGACGAAGCGAAAGGTCTGTCGGTCGTGGTCAAGCCAGTGCGACTTGATGGATCGCTATCCCGAGGCACACTTCGCTTGCTCCCAAGCCCAGCAGTTCAAGTGGCTCAAGCAGTATTACCCTCGCGCCTTTGACCGCATCAAGAAAAAGGTCAGTGAGGGCCAGTTCCAGCCCATTGGCGGCAGCTGGGTTGAGCACGATACCAACATGCCGAGCGGCGAGTCCCTTGTCCGCCAGTTCTTCTATGGCCAGAGATTCTTCGAAGCCGAGTTCGGCTCTCGCTGCCGCACATTCTGGCTACCGGACACTTTTGGATACTCGAGCCAACTGCCACAGCTCTGCCGCTTGGCTGGCATGGACCGCTTCGTGACCGAGAAGCTCAGCTGGAACAACATCAACAACTTCCCGCACACCACGTTCATGTGGGTTAGCCCCGACGGCAGCCAGGTCATCTGCCACAAGCCGCCCTCGGAGACGTACACGTCGGATGCCAACTTTGGCGACTTAAAACGAAGCATCACGCAGCACAAGACGATGCGCGTGGACAGCTCATCCTTGCTGATTTTTGGAAAGGGCGATGGCGGCGGCGGTCCTACTTGGCAGCACTTTGAGAAGCTTCGACGATGCGCCGGTATTAGCAATACTGTCGGCGGTATTCCGAAGCTCAAGCTGGGACTCAGTGTCGATGACTTCTTTGATCGCCTGGCGCCCAAGGCAAACGACTTTCCGACGTGGTACGGAGAACTGTACTTTGAGCTCCACCGAGGCACTTACACCACCCAAGCCAAAAACAAGTCCGGCAACCGCAAGACCGAGGTCATGCTTCGTGATATCGAGCAGCTGGCGACGATTGCGTCCATCAAGAACAAGTCCTACAAGTATCCGACGGAGGAAATCGACACCATGTGGGAGTCTGTCTTACTCTGCCAGTTCCACGACTGTCTTCCAGGAAGCTCCATTGAGATGTGCTACGACGATTCAGATAAGGTAAGTGGCGAATGCTCCCTCCGCCGTTAAATAATTCCGATGTTGACCAACGGCAGCTCTACGCCGAAGTCTTCAAGACGGGGCAAAAACTCCTTGCAGGGCTGTATAAATCCTTTGACGCCTCTGACGTGAGATCTGACTGTCTTCACGAGTCAGTCGTTGTCAACACCCTGCCTTGGCACCGTACGGAGATTGTCGAGGTCTCTGACACAGAGGTTGGCATCGCTTGCGGAGATGGCCAATTGCTCCCTCTGCGTACCTTCAAGACCCAGGAGGACAAGCCGGCGGTGTCGGTGACGGAGAACGGCAGCGAATTCGTTTTGGAGAATGACAACCTCCGAGTTGTCATCGAAGGCGGCTGCATCACCTCTCTTTACGATCGCGTCAACGACCGTGAGACGATTGAGAAGGGAGGAAAGGCCAACAAGTTTGTCATCTTCGACGATATCCCACTGTACTGGGAGGCTTGGGATGTCGAGGTCTACGACCTTGGAACGCGGAGACAGCTTGAGTACGGCCAAACCAAGGTCTACGAGAACAAGGCACACAGAGTCACACTGGTTACCGACATCAAGATCAGTGACGAGAGCTGTCTGAAGTCGTACATTAGCCTGTCGGCGGCGATCAAGGGTCAGCCATCGCAAGTCGACTGCTCTGCCGAGGTGGACTGGCACGAGAATTCCAAGTTCCTCAAGGTCGAGTTTCCAGTCAACGTCGTTAACACCGAGGCCTCGTACGAGACTGCGTACAGCATCACGAAGCGACCCACTCACTACAACACCAGCTGGGACATGGCCAAGTTCGAGGTCTGCTGCCACAAGTTTGCCGATCTGTCAGAACACAACTACGGTGTTTCCATTCTCAATGACAGCAAGTACGGATTCGCGACTGCAGGCAAGCTGATGCGCCTGTCGCTGCTGCGCGCTCCCAAGGCCCCCGACGCACATGCCGATATGGGCCATCACCAAATCCGCTGGGCCATCTTCCCCCACAAGGGATCCTTGTCGTCGGCCACTGTAAAGGCAGCCTATGCCTTCAACAACCCGTTGAAGCTGCTGTCCGCTTCGAGGGCCACGGCAGAAAGCCTTCCTGGGCCTCCAATCAAGTTGGTCAACACCGACGAGTCGGACTCCCTGATCCTTGATGCGGTCAAGCGCGGCCACGACGACGAAGACGTCAGCCGGCGCGAGGGCCTCAAGGTGAATAAGGGTCAGAGCATCATCCTGCGTGTGTACGAGTCCCTTGGCGGGCATAGTGGGGGCACAATCAAGACAGAGTTTGATGTCAAGCGGGTGATCAAGACGAACGTTCTCGAGGACGACCTCGAGGAGATCAAGTTTGCGGATGGAGAGTTTGCGATCAAACTGCGGCCGTTTGAGGTGGCCACGTACAAGCTCCAGCTTTAGGATGGCAGTGGAGCCGACTGCAAGTGTCCAGATTCTGGGCCCCGGGTTATGCTCCGGCTGAGAGTGGAGAGGCCTCTAGGTGGCGAGATACTGGTAAGCAACAGCGCGAGATATGGGCCCGGTTAGGGTTGGCACAGATACAGATCACGGGCATCTGCCACGTGTTTGCGAGTGTGAAGCCAGAGCACATCCCTCCTTATGCTTTGGTGTAGAATAATTGCAAAGAGTACAGCCAGTACCTCCATGCCCCTTTGCCTCACTGCTTGTTCCTTGCTCCCTCTTTCCCATCAGTGTCAAACAGTCCGTATAACGCCAGTGCCTTGATACAATGTGCAACATCTGCCATGGGATAGGACAAAAAAGTATGAGATGAGTAAAATAATATGAAATGATGGCGGCTATGCACGGACGAGACGACAGTGTGACGGGTCCGGTTCACGCCCAATCTTAGGGGGACCCGTAGCCGTCGCCGTCGGGTAGCTCTTCGATGACGCGCTCCACCATGGTGATGAGCTCGCTTATGTCGGGACGCTCCGCGGGCTCGACCTTGAGGCAGCGCCGGACGATCTCGCGGATGGGCTCGCTGATGGCGACGCCGCWGCCGCTGCCGCTGCTTCCGCCGGCGCCATCGGCTTGGCCCGACAGATCCGAGGGACCACCGGCGGCGGCTCTGGCCTTGGCCTGGCCTATACTATTCACGCGCTTGGCGCCGCCGGGGGATTCGTCGGGGAAGCGCCAGTCGCCGCCGAGGACGCAGAGGCTGAGGGTGCCGCCCGTCTCGTCGGAGCGCATCTCGAAGGGGGACTTGCCGACGAGGCAGGCGTAGAGGGTGCAGCCGAGGGACCAGATATCGGACTTGGTATCAATGACGGTCCCCGTGCGGACATCAAAGAGCTCTGGGGCGCGGTAGGGCATGGTGGAGTGCTCGGCGGCGGTGTCCTGGATCTGCAGGGCGAGGGACTGCGAGGTGACGGGGACGGGCGAGGGGGCGACGGAGCCGAGGTCCATGAGGATGGGCGTGGAGCCCGAGTCGTCGATCATGACGTTGCCGGGCTTGATGTCGCGGTGGGCGTACGACTGCGGCTTACCGGAACCAGAGACGTGGTTCTCCGACTCCATGAGGGGCCGTTCTTGCTCGGGCTCCTCCTGCTCCTCTGTGCGTTTGCCGCGGGTGCCCATCTGGCGGCCGCTGCTGCTGCTCGGCCCGCCGTCCATCTGCTGGTGGTCCTCCTCGTTGCCCATCTCCATGCGCTCAGTGGGGCCGGGCTTGTACTCGTGCATGGCGCGCAAGGCCTTGCAGACGCCGAGGAATAGCATCATGAGGTGGCGCTCGGGGAAGCGCTCGCGGTTGACGAGGTTGGCGTTGATCATGTCCTGGAGGTTGCCGCGGCGGTAGTAGGGCAGCAGGACGTAGACGGTCTTGGTGGCCTCGTCGGCGCCGCGCTCCGTGGCGACGGCGTGGTCGACGGCGGAGATGATGGTGGGCACGTGGGCGAAGAGGCGGTAGGCGTCGACCTCGCGCATGGCCTGCTGGACCGACTCGGCGCCAAAGGGGCAGCGGATCTTTTTGAGGGCGAAGAGCTGGTGCGAGGCGGTGTCCTCGACGAGGTAGACGTAGGAGAAGCCGCCCTGATGCGATGCCCAGCGTTAGCACACGCCCAAACGAGGGACGAAAGGCGGCGGAGGAGGAGAAGAAGCAATTACCTCGCCGAGCAAACGCAGAATCTTGAAGCTGCGGCTGTTGATCTTGAGGGTCGGCGAGCCGGGGAAGCAGTTCAGGCAGTTCCCGAAGGAGTAGAAGAGGTCGAGGAAGATTTGCGCCATGGTGAATGGTGAGCCCGGTTCTGCCGGTCGATAGCAACTCGACTCAAAGTGTATGTTTCTGTTCACCGCGGGGGCTTGGCAGTCGTGGTCGTGGTCGTGGTCGTGGTCGTGATCGTGGTTGCGTCACGGAACCCTCTCGGCCACATAACCTGCCAGCTGCGTCTCGCTCGTCGTTGTCGCAATTCAGCGCACAGCCTTGAGAAGAGTTGCAGATGGCCAATTAACAATCGCCCAATGCCCAAAAAATCGTAGAAGCAATTGGCCTTTGGCGGGAAGGCCGTCTGGTGGTTGGCGTCGCAATATCGTACACGGCAATTCCGAGTCTTGTCAGCAAGCTCGCCTGCTGAGCTAAGCCTCAGCCACTGGCAAGCCCCAGCACAGCCCCATGCTCCATTGGATCTCAAACGAGTTCGGCGTGGGGAAAGGATTCCCGTGACAATCTCCGAGCGACGACATGGCTGTCAAAACTGGGGCTGGCGCGTGGCATCTCCAACGCTTCGCCATTACATATCCAAGGACAATAACGACTTCACGAATAAGTGGCAAAACAAACAGGCACAGCAAAAGCGCCCGGAATTATAACCTCTTCAGAGTACTCAAATCGCTTTACCATTTGTCTCCATCTCCAGCAGCCACTCCACTTCCTTATCGAGACGTGATGACGCAAGGGACGTGCTCTATAGCTCTACCAAACGACGACCCCTTCTACACGTCCCTCGTTTCATCTATTGTACACAAGCTGTCATATTTTGCTTGATCCAACCCAAAAACTGTTTTCCTCCTTGAGCGCCCAAGACAGACCAGAGCCTCAACGAGCATACAAGACAAATGGGCCCTCACCCTACAAACGCCCATGGCAAATTCAGCCTCGACCACCCCGCGCTCGTTCATGCAAGGAAAAAGAAAGAAGAAAAAGGAATTCTTTGATAGTTCTATGGCACGTGGCTTGCACGAACCTAATGCCGAGACCGCCACGCTCTCAAGGAGCTTCTCACGACAAAAGGTTTCGCAGTGACGGGCTCGCGCTTGCGCCACTGGCAGGTCTGTTCTCTGGTGCTCGAGGTCCCATCGATCCTGCTGACCCTTGTGGCTCGCGTGGCGGCGGCGGCGGCGGCGGCGGCCCATTCCTAGACATTGGAGGGCTGCCATGAGGACCCGAGTACGGCGATCTTTGTGAGTGCAGACCGCGGGAGAACGTGTCGGGCCTCGGTGGCGGCACCCCATTGCTGAGGCTCGGGGATGTGTTGTGCGGTGGCGGAGCTGCATGGGTCGGGCCTCCATGGTAAGGTGGTACATATGGCGCAGGCGGCGCCGGCCCGTTCAGCCGTCGAGGAGAGGGAGGCAGCCCGTTTCCGTAAATTGGAGAGCCGTGGGTATGGTGATGGCCCACCGGAATAGGCGCGACCGGTGGTGGCCCCGACATCGCTGGAGGCCGGAGCGACGAGAGGTTCGACATGGGCGGCGAAGGCCCATTGAGCAGCGGTGGAGGGCCTCCGTTGAGGTGTCGTGGCGGTGATCCATGCCGATGCCCAGCCTGGTGGCCCCAGTCATTGTACGGCGCCGGTCTGGGAGGCGGTGCCGCTGCATACGGATGTGGTACGGCCGCCGCTGGCCGTGGGCCCATGACGTGTGCTTGAGTGTGTGGTGGCGCCGGAGCCGACCGAGGAGGAGGCGGAGGAGGAGGAGGCGGCGGCGGCGGCGCCTGGGAGGCTGGATGATGTAGGAAAGAGTAAATCTCAGGCCGTAGCGGCGTATGGTCCGATGGAGGTGCAGGTGAGCTTCGCAACGGCGGAACAGCAACTGACTGGGCGGGTCGAGGCTCGTTGATTGATGGTGAAGGTCCCGGTACATAAGGATTGGGAGTTCGAGGGTTCTTGCGGCACTTGTGGCACTGGAATTTCCTCTGTTCCACAAACTTCTGCGCCTCTGATCCAATCACACCGTGATGGCCGTTGGTGAGCCTCCGCTCCTGAGAGTCGTCGATGGGCCACCACTTGGGTGTCACATCGATGCCGCACGTGATGCACACCTTTTCTCCCGGTTGCTGCGCATTCGTTGCCGCCTCGGTCGGTTCGCCATTGCGTGCGTGAGGTGCGGAACCGTTCAGAGTAGCAGTCGCCGTTGTTGATGTTCGTCGAGGGCCGCCGGGCTGCATGGGAGCCCCAGACACCTTGGCCGCGTTCATCATCAAGTTGGCCTTTCGGACCGTGCCCGTCAAGGTAAGATCTGCTTGCTTGTAGTTTTGCACGTAAAGCTGCAGTGCGTTCAGCCCCGACTCGGTGACCACATCGTGCATTCGGTGAGCAATCGTCTTTGTAGGTATGTGGTCTTTGCACCAGAGCACGGCGGACATGGTGCCGCTCTCTCCGTTCACCGTCACAATGTTGAACTGATCACGGCGAGAGCTCTTGACCGGGGTGACATCGAAGCCGAGCAGATGACCGTGCTGTCGTGCACACTCGACGTGATCTAAAGGTTCGCCTGTTAGTGGTGAGGCTTCCAGTTGAAGCAAGGTATGGGACGGCTTACATGGTATGCGGCATTGGTGGCAGGCGACACACGCACCGCCAGTCTGGTTGCAGGCCTGGCAAGTCTCCTCGTACGTCGACCGTGGGATCGACGGGATGCCCTCCGAGGGCTCGAGGGCCTTGGCATTGCCGAATTTGCCCTCGGGCGTCCAGACGGCGCAGGTGACGTGGACCCAGTTGTTGTCTGCCGTGCGCTTCAAGGGTTCCCTCGGGTTCAGCGGGCGATTCATTTCTTCCTGCCGCTTGCGATAGAACTCGGCTGCCTTGCGCGCCTGCTGCACTTCGATCCTCTCTCGTTCGCAATCCTTCTCTGACATCTTCTTCTTGTGGTGGGTGAGCTTTGGTTGTTCGACAAAGTCCTGCTCAGTGCTCTCCACGGGACACAAGATGCATTTGTATTGCTGGGAAATTGTTGTTAGCATCAACGGATTGGGAGAAAGGGAGGGGAAGCCGTGCGGCATTCTTACAATTGAAACCTGCGGGCTCTTGTCGTTGGAGCACATGTCGCAAATCCATTTCCCCTGGACGCGGTTATCCAGGATGCCATAGCAGTTGCGATGAACAGTCAGCCGACATTCTCGGCAGGACAGGTGCTGGTCTCCAAGAGGCTCCATCTGATCACAAATGGCACATGGGAGCGTGCGCGGCTTTGGCATCTCGGGGACCGGCGTGCTCTCCGCAGCCTTGTCCTTCTTCTTGGACAAGCCCGAGGCTGAGACACTGCCTGCATCTGAGTATGGCTGGTCCAGGTCCTTTTCGGGGAGGGGCCCCTTGAGCTTCTTCCGAGGCGGCTCCTGACCGGCGCTGGGCAAGATGCCACTCAAGGGCGTTACGTCTCGATCCGGTGTCATCAGTCCCATCTCCTGGGCGGCTTGCAGCTCCTTCAGAAGCTCCTCGTCTTGCTTGCGCTTCCATGCCCTGCCACCAGACTGGGCAACCTTCTTGGCCACCTCTTCCATTTCTTCGAACCGGATTCCATATCGGCGCCACAGCTCGGCACATCGGCGACATAGAGCGACCACGTACTGGTTGCCCTTGTCTTTGCTGCCAGCCTTTGTGCCATTCTCATTGACAACCCCCGTCGTGGAGTTGGGAGCCCTCCGCCACTGGCGAGAGGTGGTTGTCGAGCAAAACTGGCAGATGAAGCTGCGTTTCTTTTCTGCCGCCTTGGCTGTGTCAAAGGCAGAGTCGTCGTCGTGGTCGGCGACGTCGTCGGCGAGTTTCGTGACCGCGGCTTCGATCCGCTTGGCTTGCTTCTTCCCCTTTCGGCCAGCGTAGTTGCCCCATACATGTTTGCCGCGCTCTGTCTTTTTCCAGGTGTAATAGTATCGAACTACGTCTCCTGGCGTCATTGTTTTGACGTGCCTCGTCACCAGGAGCAGCTCAGAGCCGTATTTCGAGACGCCTTCCTCAAACTTCTTCTGCTCTGTTGGGGTCAAGTTTGGCTCTTTGTAGGCATCTCGCTCGGTTTCCGCGAGGGCTAGCAGTGCAGCCGAAGTATCGTATTCGTGGTGGAGCAGGGTTTCTAACGAGATGTCTTCGAAATTGGTGGAGGGTACGGGCAAGCCGAGGTCCTTGCCCACGGCATAGGCCTTGAACATGTAATCGTCCACGTTTTTCTGGCTCAAGACATCGGGCGACGGGGGCTTCCAGAGCAACGTCGACGTTGCCCTGGGGTCGTTCTCGTCGTGGTCCTCGCCGCGAGCCGTGTACCCGGGGGGTTGATCCTGGACCCATTTCGGTCGCTTGCCACGAAGGGCCTTTTCTGCATCCTGCGCCTCCTTGGACATCTTCGGACCTTTGGGGCCCTTTTTCGTCTCCGGCGGCTTGACGTATTCCACTGGGCGACCGGGCCATGGGCCGACGTTGGCCTGGTGGCGGGGCCCGATGCGGGTGCTTGCACGTGGATAAATGCGATCGTCGTAGTCGAGGGCGTCCTCCGGCTTGCAGTGCATTCCCAGGTATCGCCATGGCCACAGGCTCGCCTGGTAGATCTGCTCGGCAGTCCCCTGGTGGTGGATTTGCTCGTCGATGGGGGTGGTCCGGTCGGTCTGGACACCGTGGGCCTCGTCGTCGTCGTCGTCTACAAACTCGTCGTCGTCGACGTCGCCATTGGCGTCGGCACCGTTGGGCGTGTTTCGGGCCTCGAGCTTGCGCTCCTGGGCCCTGCTGCAGGCGGCGCAGGACCAGGCGAAGCCGCGGGAGGGCTTCTTGAGCAGGGGTGGGCGGACGCAGTTCATGTGGTAGGTGTGGTGGCACACGGCGCAGTCGACCGAGTCGTTGCTGGGGGTCCGTGTCAGCATGCATGGCGGTCGGGGGCATTTTTGGTGCTTCTTTGTCAGGTTCCGTCGCCTGTCGACTTACACCGACGTKAGGTGAGGTGAGGGGAGGTGAGGTGAGGCGCAGTGGACGGCGGACGGTGGGGGTGGGTGGTACGTACCTGGCACAGTAGCCGCTGCATCTCTTGCAGAGCTTAACGGCGCTAGTGAGCTCCTTGCCACGCCCCTGCTCCACCAGCACGTACTTCCAGCGGTCGTCGAGCACCTTCTTGACGCGGTCGGGGACGTTGACGATGCTGGCCGTCGGGATCAGGTCGTAGTTCTTCTGGATGTAGCGGTCGTACAGCTTCTCGAACCAGAAGCTGTCGGGCGTCTTGCGGAACTGGTCCATGTTGCCGATCTGGCCGCGGTGCATGATGCGGCACTTGCCGCGCAGTGCCGTCAGCGGGCTGACATCCGAGTGCATCGTCGCGAAGACTTGGCGCGTGTCGATGGCCTTGCGCCCGATGTCCTTGGGGCGGTAGAACCAGTTGATGCGCACCGCGTCTACCGGCCGCGCGCTGTCGTTTTGCGCGTGCAGGAACTCCATGATGCGGCCCAGGTAGTAGGGCTCACCGGGGGGCTAGCACACGAGGTACACATGGTCTGCGAGGTGCGGTTTGCCGGTCAGCCTGCGGTCCTCTGCCTCGCCGTGCCTCGCCTTGCGCTGCATTGGCTGCGCCGGGCGACAACTTCAATTTCTGGCCGATTGCCACCAGGCCACCAGGCCACCAGGCCCCGGAGGTGGGTGGTGGATCCTGGCCGTGCCACTGGGACTACCACGGCACGGTAGGTAGGGACGCTTCGGGGTTGGGTTGGACGACTCACCATTCGGCTCCAGCACCGTCCCGTCGTCAGCTTTCATCCGCCCGTGTTCCGGGCGTGAATTGCTCTGCTCAAACGTCATCATGTTGGTATCCCGCAACGGCGGGCCTGTGATTTGCACCGCATTGCCGGCTCGTCGCGTCGACACGGCTGTCGGTGTCGGTGTTGGTGGCGATGATGCTGCTGCAGCGACCCCGGCGGCCTTGCGCTTGCGCGACGGCTGCAACGCGCCAGATGACTGCGCGGCTTGCGATGCACTGGTGCCACCACCACTACTACCACCACCACCGCCGCCGCCCCCGCCGCCACCACCACTGCTGCTGCTCAAACTCTGGTCCCTCGAGCCATTCTGCGACGATGCAGCTTTGCCGTCGTCCACGCCCGACTTGCGCGCCCCTGCACCGCCCCGGACGAGGCCGTCGCCATTTGCCGTCGCGTTGGCCTGTCGCGACGGCTTCTTGGCGCCGTCGTGGTAGGAGTCGTAGTTGTCAATGTCGATATCCTTGTCCTCTGCGTAGTTGATGCGAGCATTGCCCGTCCTGTTGCGGGAGCGTGTCCCGTAGGGCGCAGCCATTTCGGCGCCGCTATCCCTCGCCGAGGGATCTGAGCCAGGCGAAGCCTTCACGGACTCGGACGCTGGCTGGGCGTCGGCATCTGCGGCCCTCGAGTCCTGGCGGATGTTGTTAGCGAAAATCTTGGACGGCCGGCGGACATATGTAAGGTGAGGGAGGCGCAGGGTGCGGAAAAAACGGCGTCGCGGAAACCAAAAATGAAAGCGAGGACGGATTGTGTGACGGCGCAGAGAGGGAAACCGAACATTTTGTTGTGCCATGGCACCAACAGATCACTTGCGTGGCCGTGAGATGAGGCAGATGGCGTGTGAAGGCATGCCCGGGCCGTCGTCGTGTGTGAGTGAGCGTGTGAGAGAGAGCGAGTGAGAGTGACAAAAGCAGGGCAGGCTGAGGGCGTGATTGGGAAGTCGAAATGATGCTGGACAGGAAGCACCGGCGCCTCGCCGAGCAAACGACGACAGGATGAGACGTCAGAGAGGACAGACGGCCGTCTCGCGAGGCGAGGTCTGGAGTGGGAGACAAGGTTGAAAGAGAAGAGAGGTAAAGGTACGCTTCCCAGACGCCGGGAGAAGAAGAAACGTCCTGGCGCCCCCGAGACGGCGGCCCTGGCCTGGCTCCATACGTCCACGCTGGTACCAGAGCATGGGTGGGACGGCATTAGCGGCAAAGGTATCTGGCAGGTGCCTGCTAGCGCCACGCCAGCGGCGGCCGCGGCATGTCGTGCGCAGATGCGCCATGCGTGTTGCAAGATACTTTATATATACATGACACCCCCCGGGCCATGATGTGTTACCACAGTCCCCACGCAGGCCCGCTGGTCTCACACCATTGATGAGTGGACGCATCTCAACCCAAGTTTTTGCGAGGTGTTCATCAGCGCCGCGGCCACCACGGCTTGCACATTTGTGCCTCCGAGTGCCTTAGTGCGCTCTGCTTCGTTCCCGGCAGCCTTTCGCAACCTTCCGAGCCTCTTGACCACGACGGGTGCAAGAGGCAGGCGCAGTGTGGATGTGAGCATGCTAATGTAAATCCTGCATCGGACCAATCCGTACATCTGCTTCTAGCGCGTCCGGGTGCTACAAGGGCATGGATGGCAAGGGCTGCGGTGCAGGAGTCGTCGACCAAAGGACGGGTCTCGTCATTCCCTTCCCACGACCATCGTTCAGCAATTACGACTTGTGCGCCACGTAGCCAGATCCACGGCCGCGCCCAGGCCATGTTGGAGTGCGCGGCACTCAAATGGGCGAGATGAAAGAGGGCGCCCTGACCGGCTTGTTTATCCCAGGTCGATACGCCCAAGGTACGAGCCCATCATCACGGCAGCCGCACGATGCCTCGGCCTTGCAAGATGTGCATGCGTGTGCGTCATGGCAGGCATGGGGCCGTTTGGCCGTACTGGACCCAGGCGCAGATCACGGGCCCCCGAGTCGTTGCGAGGCCATCAACAAGGTAAATGGCATGCCCAGGCTGGGCGCATGCAGCCAGCCTGTCGCGAGGGCCAAGGAGAGGTTTTCTCGTTACACGGGAATAGCCTGCGGCTAGGTGCCAAAGTCGTGCCTCTTGAGCTGCCACTGGTGCATATTTAGGGTGGCGAAGCATGGGCCGTTCTGAGGCCTTGGTGAACTCGACCAGCAAATCACGCAGTCCACGATTCCCAGCAGCCCGCTGCCGGCTCCCCGTTGTCGTGGATGGTCGTGTTGGTGAGGTCGCCAGCGACTTGCGAATTGGCGACGTGTGCCGCTGGTGTGCGGCTGCAAAAGCATGGACGCCATTCTGGAACTAAGGCGAGGGAGGGAGTGAGGCACACCTCAGTTGGCAATCGGCCTCGTCACTTCCGTTCCCCTTTCCTTACGCCAGCACCGATAATGCAGAGCAGATTAGGGCAGCCCTCTCGAGCCTGGTATGCGTGGGACGGCCTCTTTCAAACGTACCACAGCGGCATACCATGCCTTGCCTGGTGGATTTGCACTTCTGGTTTTTTATCTACACGTGCATGTCGCGGCAATTGTACGTCCTCGGAGATACGGAAGCGGCCCGCCATTGCAGACGTTGGGCGATGCTGAAGCCAGTCGACGCGAAGGCTTCCCAGACTGCGAAGTAGTAATTACTGAGCTTGTCTGGCGGCGGTGTATCCGTATTTTGGCCGCAGATCACACGCTCTATGGCATCCATGTCAACGCAGCTGTCGCTGGCTGTTCGCGCGCTTTTGACAAGGAGGGAGATCGTTCCCGAGACGGTAAGAGGGGACATCGTCASCCAGCCAGCCTACCTAGGCAACGGCAGCGATCTGCGGTAGCCTCAAAGTCAAGAACTGTGAGTGTGGGAATGTGGCGCTGGGCAGCGCAAAGCTTGGAACGGCAGCTCGAGGGGTGACGCAGGGCAGTGTGTCAGCGATGGACGTCGAAAGAAGAGAGGGAACAACAACACCGAGACCAACCGGATGGGGCTCCCCGAGTCGTGGGGCGCCTGCCGCTCTCTGGCATCGCCACTCCGGAGTGCTCCGTAATACGAAGTAACGATTGCAGCTCTCTTGAACCACAATCACCCGGCCTCTCTCACCACACGATAGGAGACAAAATGGCACCCGCCTTGTTTCAGCAGAGGATGCCGTTGTCCATTCACCGCTTGGGTGTTTTTCGCGCACTGCGCGGCCTCACTGCTGGACTCTGCAAGAATGTGGGTACCAAGTACGAAGTACGGAGTAGCCGTCTCGGCTTTCATGGAGTTTGCTGCTCGTGCTGAGGCGGGGCGGTTCGGTGTCGCTAGGTGCAAACGGAGACAAAACCTAAAACGAAAGGGTGTGACGTGACGAAAGCCAGCTGCGCAGCGCCAATGCCGCGCCTTGCTTCTTGCTCCAGCAGCCAGCATGTCGTCGGCGAGGTTAGAGGTCAGAGGTTAGAGGTCAGAGGTCAGAGGTGAGAGGTGGACGGATGGAWGGATCCCAGCAGGCAGGAAGGCAGGCCGATGGATGCACCCGTCTTCCAATCAAGTCGTCACAAGGGAAAGGCGCAGGGTTTCGAATGCACCGGCCAATGACAACCCGCGGGGCAGCCCTTGAAGAGCCCGGCTGCAGCGTATCCAAGCCCAACCACGCGGCGCCTGGCGCAGTGGAAGGGGGGGGGTCGGTGTACGAAGGTTGAGCCCAAAGGTACTTGGACTGCCCCACCACTACAGGGTGACCCCTGGCACCGTGCGTATAATACCGGTGGGTTATTTCTTTGGACCATTTCCTGATCTACTCGTAGAAGTCATATTTTGTCGACAGCAAATGCACGCATGAGGATACCCCACCCACGGCTGCAAGCAGAGGGGGGATAGTCAGGCAAGGCACGGCAGGCAGGGAGGCAGGGAGGCAGGCCAGCAAGAGAGAGAAAAGAAGAGAAAGCATGCCATGGAAKAGGGCTGTAGAAGTGGCTTGTGTGTGTGTACGTGTGCGATGGAGGAAGAACGTCGTGAAGTCGAGGTCCGGCCCCGGCGCTGCAGCTATACACCTACCCTTGTTTGACTCCTTGTTTGCGGCATCTTCGTCGTATTTAGATGCCCCTTTACAGTTCCGTTTGCGATGATACTCTTCGAGCAGAGATGTTAAGACCAGTATGAATATTCCAAAACACTGTATGCGCACGGTGGTAGGGGCCTACCTGCACAGTCCAGGTACTGTTGGGCTCAACCCTCGCAGCTGGCAGGCAGGTGCGTGCCAGGAACGCCCCGCGCTTAAGTGGCTCTGCGTGGCTCTGCCATTGTCTCGCTCTGGCATCCGCTGCCGCCCGCTCTTGCTAGTTGAGGTCATACGAAGTATGGAAACCGTGGCACGTGACACCGCGTCCCCCGGAAGGGTCCACTCGTCCGTTTCGTGAATGAGGCGTGACTGTGAATAACTTCAACGGAACCATCCACACGAGTCTCCACGACACAGTTTGCGCCTCGTCTCAGCCGCAGGAAACACGTCACTATGCATGAAACAGTACATGCCATGTGTTTGCTCAATGCTCCCTTTACTAGCCCGCCGCAGCCTCGCTGCTCACCATGAAGAGCATGCAGGGTCTGTTGCACAAGACCAGTCTACAAGAAGCCCGAGAGCGGCGCCAGGCGTCTTTGGCGGCGATATCTGTTGCCGGCCAGAAAAGGACCTGGCCGAGCGATGACACCGATCCAAGTCGTCCGCCTCCCGCCCCTCACGGCACAGTCCAGTTCCAGCGGGCGAGTAGCCTGCCCGCCGCTCTGGGGCGTCTCTCTGCCAGCGGGATTGTGCAGCTGCGCGAATCTGCGTCTGTTTCCGAATACTCTCAGTGAATGCTTATTGCTGCAACGCCTTCGTCGTCTTGAGATCCCGAGTTGGACCTTGGCCACCCTGCCGATGACCTCCCATCGCAGCTCGTGGCCAACTTTGCTTCCCTTGGCATCAAACAGATTTATCCCTGGCAGAAGAATTGCTTGAGAGGTCCCGGGCTTCTAGACGGAGACAAAAATCTGGTATACTGCGCCCCAACCGGCGGCGGTAAATCTCTGGTCGCAGACTGTAGGCTGTAAAGCCCTTCGCGGGCCAAGTCTCCGACAGCTGACTATGGCCCAGTGCTTATGTTGAAACGAATCATGAGAGAACCCGGCACGAAAGCTCTCCTTGTGCTTCCTTATGTTGCCCTGGTCCAAGAAAAAGTGCGCTGGCTACGAAATGTCGTGCAAGGCCTCCAGCCCCCGGCCGAGTCGCTACCGGCCGACGATCGTCAAAGTCCATGGCGTCGGCGCGCAGATCAAGGCGTCATTAGGGTCGTAGGCTTCTTCGGAGGCGGAAAAGTCAGGGCAACCTGGGACGACTTTGACATTGGCGTCTGCACCTTGGAGAAGGCACGGCAACCGAACATCTCTTCATGGATCCTCGCTGACGTTTTGAGCAGGCTAATGCCCTTATAAATACGGCGATTGATGACTGCTCGATCCCCCGGCTGCGAGCCGTGGTGCTGGATGAGTTGCACATGGTGGATGACGACCACCGTGGCTATCTTCTGGAGCTCATAGCCACCAAGTTGCTGAGCCTTGAGCAGCCTGTGCAAATCAGAGGCATGAGTGCTGCGCTGCCGGTAAGTCGCAATGCTCATGCTCACTTCTGCCCTCGCATAACATATTTGGTAGAACATGAACCTGATGGCAGAATGGCTCAATGCACATTGTTACGAAACTCGCTACAGACCAGTTCCCATTGAGGAGCATCTTGTGTACGGCGGCAAAGTCCATGCTGCTAGGTCCAGCCACAGTCTAGCCAGGACACGGGGGCAGCTTAGCAGCCAGGATATCACAGAAGGTCGAGCGACCCCGTTGAGGCAGATCCAAAACTCTGCCCATAAAGAATTCAGTGACCCCGTTCTTAACGCTGTCGTTTCGCTCGCCTACGAGACTACGTCCACTGGCTTTGGCTCCTTGGTCTTCGCTGGCAGCCGGGCCATATGCGAGTCGGATGCTCGTTGGATTAGTCGCGTCATGCCCGAGCCGCACCAACTTTGTCCCGCCCTCCTGGACAAGAGGATGGATTTGCTTAGTGACCTGCGAAGTCTGAGTACCGGGGTTGACCCCGTGCTCGAGGAGACGGTTCTCTACGGCGTTGCATTTCATCGTAAGGCCCACTATTGCCCAAGGACGAGTTCCTTTTGTCCTGGCTGTCGAGACTAACTCGGATGCAGATGTGAGTTGACATTTCATCGTTTTGTTCTCGACTAACAGCCTACCTAGGCTGGCTTGACTAGCGAGGAACGGGACCTGATTGCCGCCGCATACGACTCTGGAACCATCCTCATCTGCGTCGCCACCTGCAGCTTAGCAGCTGGTATCAACCTGTAAGTGACGGCAAGTCATGCGGAGCCGATTCTTCTTAACGGTATTCAGTCCGGCGCGGCGAGTGATTTTACACAACGCTCGAATGGGTAGAGAACTCATTGGTCCATCCATGCTAAGGCAAATGAGAGGCCGAGCTGGACGACAGGGCAAGTCTCCGGTCGGCGAAACATATCTCTGCTGCCGAGAAGGAGACCTGGAGCAGGTTTTGGAGCTCATGCACGCCGATATACCCGAAGTCTTGAGCTGCCTAAACACCGAGAATAGGCGCATCCAGCGGTATGTTTGCGAGGGAGCCGCGTTGTTTGCTTTTGCTAACCTGGCAGGAAGAGCGCTTTTGGAAGTGATTTCCATACGCTTGGCAACTGGGCGCGAATCGATTCGGGACTACTTCTCGAGATCACTTCGGGCCTACTCACACGGTACAGAATTTGTGTACAAATGTCTTGAATCAAGCCTGGACGAGGTCCAGAGCATGGGCCTCGCAGCAACCAGTGGTGGCTCTGAGAATTTTATCCCGACGCAACTGGGCAAGGCCATTGTCGCCTCGGCAATCGATCCCGACGATGGCATCTTCGTCCATAAAGAACTCACCAGGGCACTCCGAGCCTTCGTGATGAACGGTGAGATGCACATATTGTATGTATTCACTCCAGTCCAAGACTTCGGCATCGCCGTCAACTGGCAAGTTTTCTGCAATAAGATGGAGGCATTAGATGAAAGCGGTCTGCGAGTGTTGAGCTTCATTGGCATCAAACCAACGGCAATTCTCAAGCTGTAAGTTGAGGGAATAACAGTCCATGTCGCTGCGAGCTAACACTTTGCAGAGCTCAGGGGGGCTCGCTGAAGGAGACGACTGAAGAGGAAAGAGAGGTCGCCCGGGTGTACCGTCGATTCTATCTGGCACTCCAACTACAGGACCTGTATAACGAAGTGCCGATACATGTGGTGTCTCGCAAGTATGACATGGCGCGGGGCGCTGTTCAAACCCTTTCACAAACATGCCAGGGATTTGCCGCCGGAATGATCAAGTTTTGCGTACAAATGGGATGGGGGTGAGTTCATAAAACACCCCTTGCTTGCGTACATGGGTGACTGACAAGGAACCTTAGGGTCATGGCGGCGGCTCTCGACCACTATTCCGATAGGTTGATGGCGGGTGCTAGGACTGACCTCTTGGCATTGGCAACGATACCTTTCATCAAAAGCCGGACAGCGTGAGTTGCAGGCTGCGTGTAAGGTGGGAGCGAGAGCTAACTTGTTTATAGTCGAGTCTTCTGGGAAAGCGGGTATCGCAGCGTTGCGGCCATCGCAAACGCTAATGCCAAAGAACTGCTTCCCGTCTTGATGCAGGTCGGTAGAAGCTTCATTAGTACAGCCTTTGGCCGCTGACTTTGCACTAGGCACAACCCAACAAGATACGATTGAAGGCACAAAACGACGAAAAACTCGAGGAGAAAATGCTTGCGAAAGCCGAGGTGATTTCGGCGGCGGCCAATCGACTGTGGCGTAAGTGCAGAACTCCCTTCAGCTTGGACATGTTGTACAGCATCTCATCAATTTTGTAGAATCGCAAATGCAAGCAGAAATCGACCTGGAGTAGCTGGGTGTCTCTGTTGCCGACGACAAGGCGCTCGAATCTCGCACAATGTCCAACGGGCACCTTTTCGGCCCGGTTGACGGGGCAAACTGTATTGGATACCTATCTGGCACGGAGCACTCCTCTCCTGTAGACTGCCCAGGTAGTCCAATTGCAGACGGTGATGCCTCTATTATTGTGCGTCGAGCAGTTTGACCTCCGAACTAATCACACGCACTGCAAGCCGATGTCCCCAGGCGTGAGAGTTTGAGTCGACCTTCCCTTACCTGACCGTCATTGCCATTTTTCAGTGCAGGGCTAGAGAGTCACAGAACGCTAGCCACATGGTTTTTATCTTCTTCTATTTTTGTCTTTCTTTCATGTTTCATGGCTTAATCTAGCACGTCGTCGCGCAGGCTAAACAGCTGCTGAAGCACCTCGTCCGACTTGGCCCGCAGGCCGTTGTGGTACATGACGTTCGTCTCAAACACCTTGGTGCCCCTGACCAGCTTGGACGTCTCCCTGGCAAGGTGATACTCGACGTACATGTCCTCGACGTACGACGCAGCGTACACGGGGACCGTGTTGTTGCGCAGCTGCTCCTCATTATACAGGGTCCCCCAGTCGGTCGCCGTGGCTAGCTTCTCGGCGACGTCGCGCAGGGGGATGAGTTCTGGGTACGTCTGAAAGTGCAGCGGGAAGACCATCTCGCCAGAGAATAACAGCGGATCGCTCGACGAGGCGCAGGAGTATCCCGGGCTCAGCCACGCGAAGGGCTTGAGGGCTTTGCCGACGCGGTAGGCAGCCCAGTTAGAGGGCCGGCCGGGCCCGTCGCAGTAGATGGCCTCGTGGAGGATGGCGTAGATGATGTTGGTGTCAAAGGGGGTGAATGACTCGAGGGGCTGCAGGGCGGCGCGGGTGAAGAAGCCGAACTGGTCGAGGGAAGCCTTGAGGTGGAGCAGGTCGCTGTGGACGTTGTCGAAGCCGCCGTGGCCACCAAAGGCGATGCCGATGGTGAGCAGACGGGGCACGGTCAGGGTGCCGCCAGAGGGGAGAGGGACACGGCCGCCCTCCTTGCCCTCGATGTAAGCAGCGAGTTGGTGGAGGACCTCGGAGTCCTCGGGGAACTTGGCGAAGTACTCGAGGTTGCGCTTGACCGTCTTGCGGAAGGTTGCCTCGTAGACCTGGTCGGCCGTCTTGCCGACGGGGGCCAGACCACCCGTGAGGAAGACCTCGCGGAGGCCCTCTGGGTGCATGGACAGGTACGACACACTGACGAAGCCGCCGTAGGACTGGCCAAAGATGGACCAGGGGGCCTTGGCCGCCGGCCAGCCATCGGTGAGACACTTGCGGACGGCCTCGCAGTCGCGGACGGTGTTGTCTTGGCGCATGAGACGTAGGTAACTTGCCTGGGCGTCCGCGTCGCCGACCTTGGCGAGCATTGCAGCAGAGACAGGTGTGCTCATGCCGACTCCGCGGTGGTCGAGATAGAGCACCTGGTAGCCCCGGGGCAGCGCGGCGCGCGTCAGCGGATGGTCCTGGGGCTCGCGGTTGCCGAAGCCGGGCCCGCCCTCGAGGTAGACCATATACGGCTTGGGGGCCGCCTTCTTGACGTCGTCATCCTCGGGGGGGAAGATGGACACGTCGCGTTTGGTGGCGCTACGGCCGAAGATGGTGATGGAGCCGGCGGAGGGGCTGGCGTAGTCGAGGGGCACCTGGAAGAAGAGCTCGGTGACGAGCAGCTGACCGGGGACGACGTGGCTCTTGCTGCTGACGAGCTTGGCGGGGGGGATGTCTATGGAGGCCATGGCGGGCGTTAGGGAGATGGATGAGGTTGGTGGTGGTGAGGGCCACGGTGAGGGCCACGGTGAGGGCCACGGTGAGGGGACGGTGAGGGAACGGTGAGAGCAACGGTGAGGGCAACGGTGAGAGCACGAGGTGGATCTGCAGCGAGCGAGGGTCAGCCATGGCAAGCGATCAAAGACGAAGCACTTGGTTACTTATTTCTCCGCGTATCACAGCAAAGGCACGAAGTAGGTTGCAGTTGAACAGCACCCGCCTGTTGACAGGGCACCGTACAAGTACCCGAACGCGGCCCTGGCTATTGGCCAAGGTAGATCTTGCGGAGGCTGACTTACAAAGGCAGAGCCCAGAAGAAAGCGCACAGCGCACACTGCACATCTACTAGGACTAGGGTTGTACAGTATACGATATTGCACCTCGCACTATATTTCGGGGCTTGTTAGCGCTGCCTCGATTGCTAGAGCTCGCCTCGATTGCTA
>LFRF01000001.1:1107853-1221446 GCA_001189435.1 Tolypocladium ophioglossoides CBS 100239 | reverse complement strand
AGGGAGCCGAGGAACGAATACACCACGGGCTGCTGGCGCTGCGTTAGCGACGTCGTGTCCAAGGAACGAGACGACAGCATAGAGCTGCCAGCCTGAAGCTCACATCCAAAGGGCTTGACGCCGGTGCGCTGCAGGCGAACAAYGAAAGCGCGCGCGTAGGACGGACCAGACGGACCAAGGCAGACGAKGCGAGGCGAGGCGAGGTGGTGAGACGGAGAGGCGGCGGGCACAGCAGGCAAGTTGGCAGACGGGCAGGACGCAACCGACGGGAGCTCACATTGCGCCGCAGAATGTCCACGGCCAGGCTGAGAGTCCGGGGGCCGATGCTGGCCTCTGGTGAAGCCGCTGGCGATGGCGGAATCGCGGCTGACTGCGCACACGGGCCCCGGCACCAGATTGGACAGGGCAGAGTCGTCGTCGCGCGCGGCGGTTTGCGGCCACGGGGCGGAGAGGCAGAGGGCTGAGGAGAGGTTAAGGATGGGCGAGACCCGCGCGACGAGACGCCAGCCGAGTCAGCAGGTCCAGCTACCCGCAGTGGAGCCACAGTGCAGTTGGCGTGCTGCGGTTAGCGTGCAGCAGTGTCGGCGGAGCCTCCAGCGCCTGCCACGCTGAGGCCCTCCACTGATGGCCCGCCAATGCAGGCATCTCCAGCACCGGATGCACTGGCGCGATCGCTCCCGGCTTTCGGAGTTAGGGCCGGTAGTGATTGGCCGAGGCATCGCCACTCCAACAGCGAAGAACCAGCAAACAGTCTCAGGTCAGGTAACCTCGCTACATTCGACACAGACATTCCTGTTGAAACAGCCACGTACTTCGTCGTCTGCATATCATCCATAGCCACCATCAACCAACCCCATGTATGTAGAATGCTCTCGCTCGACGCCCATTTGCTTCAGGGTATCTCCTCGTCGTCGCCGCCTCCAAATCCAAAAGTGAATCCTGCTGCCCCTTGCTCCGCTTCGTCTCGCCCAACAGCCGTATCCCACTTGCGCTTCTTGCCGCCCTTCTTGTCCACCAGATCCAGAGCCCTCTCCAAGACCTCGGGATACTCTCTTCGGAGCCTCCCGGTGAAAAGCTCGTACGGGTTATCGATATCCCTCGCAAACCCGGAAACCTGGTCTGGCTTGTCCCTCAAAAACAACAGCACTTCGGAGAGCAGGTTCAGCTTCGGCGACTGGGGCACAAAGTTCTGCGTCAGGGCAATCCCGCTCTCCGTGTTCACCACGAGGTGCCACCATCCACTCGGAACATGGAGAAGCTCCCCAGCGTTGCAGATGCCCTCGACGCACTCTGGCAGCCGGCGTGCCTCCTCATGAAAGGTCAGCAGCCACTCGGCAATGCTGAGCGGGCTCGTCACCTCGCTGCTGTCCTGCGACACGTACACCCCTGGCACCTGTGCCGTTGGCGGAAACATGATCCAATACTTGGCGCCTTGGATCACGGCGTTCCAGGCGCTGGTGCCATTGGGGTCCTTGTGAAAGGTAGAGCCGCTTCTCTCGGGTCCCACAATCAGCCATCGGTGAGCCGGCCGCTCCTCTCCCAGGACCTCGAATAGGTCCGGACCGAAGCAGCCCGGCCGCCAATATGCCGATGCCGCATCCGCCTCCCGCCCGACCTTGATATCCATCTTCTCTGCGAACTTGCGGTCAAACAGGTACAAGGGGCTTTCGTCCTTATTCTCGCGCATGTAGCTGCAGTACCGTGCAAACGTCCAGTCAACCGTTTCCGCCCGGAACTCGACGTTGGCGTAGTCTTGCAGGAGCCTGCCGGTGGTCCACTGGGAGCAGACGGGCCAGTCCTGGATACAGTTCGTTAGGACAAAGGGTTGCTCGGTCCATCGCTCAGCATACAGCTCATATGTGAGGTTGTCGAAACGGTGGATCTGATTAGCTTTCGGTATGTTGGTCAAAAGTTGGGCCAGATTGATATTTGTGCAAGCAAATGGCCGGTGCAAGACGTCGGAGAAGACGTTGCTGCAGTCCACGTTCGCTTCTCGATCCTTTGGCAATGCCAGGACTGTAGATCTCCAAGACCCTTGCCATCGAAGCGACTGACTATGCTCCTTTGGCAATCTACGCAGTGCATAGTCAGTTATAAGTCACGACAGGGCAAACGTGAGGAACAAGAGTAAGGTAACGATAAAGTAGGTGGTCGTTCAGTATCCCAAGTAGAATCCGTAGGCGCTTGCCAGACTGTAACTCACGCCATATGATAGGACCTAGGCAAGCTATCCTTTCACCCAGCCGTCTTGGAGACAATGCAAGCACGATAATAGGCTCCATAGATGTTGGCTCGCAGAACATAAAGAACTTACTCAAGAAATAGCGATTTCCATAACTCGTCCGGGTGGCAGAAGGCATAGAAGAACTTGCACGTCGTGCCGAGGCTCAGAAGGTCAGACTTTCCAAAGTGCTCCAAGACCACGGTGAGCATCTCATCGGGAAGAATGGCCCATGTGCCAACACTCGCCCGCGCGTTGGGTCCAGTAGACAGGTAGCGGTTCCCGAGGGGCTTTACTCCGAGAGGATGCGAAGGAATCGAGGAAGAGTCACCGGCGCTTGCCTCGACAGCGTTTGACTCATAAGATCCGCCAGTATCATTGGCGAGTGAGCCATCGTGACAGCCGGGGATCGTGGTTATCGCGGACGGCATCGTTCTGATACGGGACGAGAGTTCGCGGGCGTTTTTGAGGCGTCAGCAGACACTGCCCTAGGCTTAGGTTGGTAGGGACCGAAAGTGACTCAGATGTTAGCAAAGAGACGGAGTCACCGCCAACAAAGCCGAGATACACGATGGCGCAATCACAATGGATGGGTGAGCGGTGAGTGAGCGTTGTGAGTGTCCATCGGTAGGTAGGTAKTTGGTGGTGTGCCAGCAGCTGAAGCCGCTGGATTTGTCCGCTACCACACGGAAAACTTGAGGCGGAAAAATATTCCTTATTAGTGGCAGCCCCAGAAAAGTACATGCGCTGCGGTGGTAAGACGGAGTACGCTGAAAGGTACCCTAAGCGTGGACCCACCTCCCATCCCAGCCCCGCTGATTGGCTGGCTCCCGCGGTGGGCAGGAGGGAAAAATTACAAGTCGACCAGCGCCCCTCAACTGATATTTTTTTTTTCTCTCCTCTCTCCAACCCTCTCCAAAGGAACATCACAACGAGATATCCCACCGCCTCCTAGATTCTGTCAGCTCTCGTCCACTTCGAGAGCGCGCGAGTCTAGTCGATCCCCTACTTTCCCTTCAGCGCCAGCCGCAGCCTTCTTGACCGAGGAGCCTGCGAATTTTTTGCATCCGCAACCCCACGCTTTCGACATCCTCTAGATCGAGCTGTGCTTGATCTAGACTTCTTTCTACAACCGCAATCATGGCTACCGACAAGGGACTCGAGGACGTCCCCGAGGGTAAGATGCTCTCGCCCGGCTCCAGGTGCTGTCGCGGAGAGGGAGAGACGGGTTTCCGCATCGCGACTTCGCGTTTTATCAGGGAGTGGACCGGACCATCGCGGCCGGTCCAGATGCCCCACGATGCGACTTCCCTCCCTCCCTCTCTTCCACCCGCCTCCGCCGCATTGCAGTAGCCCAGCGACTAACAAGCATGGATTACAGGGCAGATCGAGTCCAACTATGACGAGACTGTCGACTCTTTCGATGACATGAACCTCAAGGCTGAGCTTCTTCGTGGTGGTAAGTTTGCCGCTGACTCCGAGTTTGCTCCACGTCGTTGACCCCCCGTCGTCCAGTCTACGCCTATGGTTTCGAGCGCCCCTCGGCCATCCAGCAGCGCGCGATTATGCCCGTCATCAAGGGCCACGATGTCATTGCCCAGGCCCAGTCTGGTACTGGCAAGACGGCTACTTTCTCCATTTCCGTTCTCCAGAAGATCGACCCCGCGGTCAAGCAGTGCCAGGCCCTTATCCTGGCCCCCACCCGTGAGCTTGCTCAGCAGATTCAGAAGGTTGTCGTCGCTATTGGCGACTTCATGAACATTGAGTGCCACGCTTGCATTGGTGGTACCAGCGTCCGCGACGACATGAAGGCCCTCCAGGACGGCCCTCAGGTCGTTGTCGGCACCCCTGGCCGTGTCCACGACATGATCCAGCGCCGCTTCCTCAAGACTGATGGCATGAAGATGTTCGTCCTCGACGAGGCCGACGAGATGCTGTCTCGCGGTTTCACCGACCAGATCTACGACATCTTCCAGCTCCTGCCTCAGTCTACCCAGGTCGTCCTGCTCTCCGCCACCATGCCCCAGGACGTCCTCGAGGTCACCACCCGCTTCATGCGTGACCCCGTTCGTATCCTGGTCAAGAAGGACGAGCTTACCCTAGAGGGTATCAAGCAGTTCTACATTGCCGTCGAGAAGGAGGAGTGGAAGCTCGACACCCTCTCCGATCTGTACGAGACCGTCACCATCACGCAGGCCGTCATCTTCTGCAACACCCGCAGAAAGGTCGACTGGCTCACCGACAAGCTCACCGCCCGCGACTTCCCCGTCTCGGCCATGCACGGTGACATGGACCAGGCTCAGCGCGACCTGATCATGAAGGAGTTCCGCTCCGGCTCCTCTCGTGTCCTGATCGCTACCGATCTTCTGGCCCGTGGTATCGACGTCCAGCAGGTCTCCCTGGTCATCAACTACGACCTGCCCGCCAACCGCGAGAACTACATCCACCGAATTGGTCGTGGCGGCCGATTCGGCCGAAAGGGCGTTGCCATCAACTTCGTCACCGCCGACGATGTCCGCATGATGCGCGAGATTGAGCAGTTCTACAGCACCCAGATCGAGGAGATGCCCATGAACGTGGCCGACCTCATCTAAAAAGCATCACCCTCGACCGTCTTCCCTCTCGGGCTGCTTTTGCCATTGGGTAGCCCCTGCCGCGGCAGTCTTGGCATCTGGTGGAGTGTTCACGGTGATTTCCTTTGCAGCTGTTGATAGATTTGCGTTTCTAGAGGGACATCCGGGACCACGTATCTCGACGGCCGGTCTCGCGATGGCTTGAGGGCAAAGATCGAATTGGCTGCGTGACGAAGGCTCAGGAAGTCCTTTGCACCTTAATAATCGAAGGTGTGGCGGGCTACCAAAAGTAATGGTTCTTCTTTTTACCTCTCTTTTGTCACCTCTGTTCCTGTATCTAGGAGTCGCTTTTCATGATGACCTATTTCTTCACTCTGCATTGCGCCATGTGAGACGTGACTGATGTGGAAGCTCCCTTTGCAGTACTGGCCATGGTGTATGAACGACGACTCTGCGCTCCAACACACAAGGCTGCCAGTCCCATGTCCCGCTCCATGCAGTTCTCCCGCTCTATCCAAGATCTCCCAGGCTGTTTTCTCCCAAGAGTTCGCATGCAGTTCAAGCTCCACGGTTTTGTCAGCGCTGCCCAGGTTCAACACGCGTCCAAGGCAACAATGAGTTGTTTGCACTGTTGTGTACCGGTATCGCGAGTACGACACCGTACCCATAGAGGTATCGCTCCAGTGCCATAGAATCTCATGCAAACAAGGACAGTCACAGCGTGGCAGGGCAACACTATGACCGGGCCAGCACCACATGTCTTTCACGTCACAACCGTACATAGAGGGGCTGTGTTTGAATGTGCAAATACAAATTAGGAATGTATGTCTATCCAGTCCTACCCAGTTACGACATACACTTTGAAGGAGTCTTTGCCGTCCCGTAACGCCAGTGGTATAAGTCCCCCCAAGAAGAAAAATGTCCAAGAATAGCCAGCTCAGCTGCATGCCAAAATTAACCATGAAAACCCTCTTTCCTGCAAAATGCCGCGCTTTCATACACCATCGTTTGACCCTCTTATCGAGCCTGCCCGAACGAGGTCTGCGTCGGCGGCGGGCTCTTGATGGCCTGGCCAGCGTACGCTCCGGGGATGGGTACCGCATCGTATGTTGGCTCATCGGCAGCCAGAGGGGCGCGCTCGGCGACATGCTCGGCGGGTAGCGTGGGTGCTGCGGCGTCAGTAGGAGAGAACGCCCCCTGGCCCATCTTGGGGGTTGCAGAAGGAGCTTTGACTGGTGGAGCCTGCAGCTTGAAGCCGGACTGGAGTCGAGGGGTGAACTGAGACTGGGGCTCGGCAACCCGGCCGCCAGGAGTAAACGGGCTAACCTCGTCGATGTCGGACAGGTTGCGGTAGGCTGCGGGAGGGTGGCGAGGAGACATGGCGTAGTTGCTCAGCGCAGGGGACTTGGGGCCAGCAAAGCCGGGAGACTTGGGGCCGAAGCCAGGAGTGTTGGGAGCGGACTGCGTGCGGAGCTGGGCGAGGTAGAGATCGGAACGGGCGCGGTCTCGCAGGTCCATGGACTTGAAGAGACGGCGCTTCGTATAGTAGCGGTAAAACACGACGCTGTAGAGAGCGATGGAGATGACCTCGACAACGACCTCGATGATGATGCAGACGAGGGTCCAGTTCTGAAGACGGCAGACAAGCTGGTAGTCAACCTTTTGGCTGAAGACGTCGGAGCGGGTGTTGTCGACGCAGGCCCATCCCCACATGTCCTTGTTGTTGCCATTGTCCCTGGCATGTTGGAAGATGGCGGCGGTGACCACCCAGAGGATCATGCTCACGATGAACTGGCATTACTGGTCAGCACACAGTCCACTTTGGCAGTATGAAATGGGACGAGATGCCACTTACCCAGCCAAAGGCAAACATAGTGTAGTAGGTGTTGACCTTCTCTGCCCGCTTATGGCCTCCTCGGCAGTATGCGAGGAACACAAGGACGCACACGAAGAGGGAGAGGCAAGCCATAGAGAGGGAAAGCTTCTGGGGCCAGGATTTGGAGTCAGTCCCGGGAGCCCAGGCAGGCATATTGCTCTGGCTGGGCAAGCTCCTCGTGGCGTTGAAGATGGCAAAGGAAGAGGAGAGCATGGAGAGGATGATGAGGGAGCAGCTGAAGCTGACACCGCGGAGGGCAAACTTAGCCAGACGGACGCGAGTCTTGATTTTCTGCAAGGCTAGTTAGGTGCTGTTGCCCCGTTTGCAACAAGGCTTCGCGGATAACTTACAATATCCTTGGCTTGCTCCTTTTCGGTAGACAGCTCGCGCTTCTCGAGAATATGCTCCTCGCGAAATGTCGGGCTCAGCGGGTTGGAGAATTGCCTCGCCGGCGTCCCAGGCACCTTCATGGCGCTCTTGAGCGGGGATTTGGGAGTCATTGGGACAGCTACGGATTCGCAGTTGCCATCGTTGTTGATGTAGCCGAAGCCAATGTCGCCAGGTTGCGGCTGGGCGGCCTGGAATTTCTCAGGGTCGGCAAAAGGCGATTGCATGTTGATGGGGGAGTGGACTGAGGTGGCCTCTGCAAAGCGAGGTGTGCGAGGAACCTTGAGAGAATTGTCCGTGGATGACGAGTCCGCAGAACCGGATCGAACGGGCGTCAAGTTCAATGCGGCGGGCCGCTTCTTCTCATCAAAACCTAAGATCGACGTTAGTCGCCGCTTCTCTCGACGTTTGAGCCAGAGGCCAGTATCACGGACCTTGACCGGCCATTGTGTAGTGCGTTACGTGCGTGACAAATAAATGCAGACACAAAAGGGCAGAAAGGAGACTTGTGTCGTGTGATGTATGCCGTTGAGAGTACCGACGACACGGGACAGGGCTTCAAGCCAGCTGGAAGCAGAGTCCCGGAACAAGAGAAGACAAGTACGGTGAACGGGGGAATGGAGAGACCAGCTATCGAAGAACGAAAAAGAGGCCAGCAGGACGGCCAGGCGAGGGAACACTGGAGTTTTGAGGGCGGCCGCAGCGAGCAGAATGGCAGCAGCTCATTCGACGGCCCGAGGCGCCGAGGAGAGAAGACAAGGTGGGGACGACCGGAGGAGGAGACGATGTGAATGGGAGGATGATGCATGGGCAGGCAGGCGGACGGAGGCCAAGGACTCTGATAGGCACGGCCAGAAGGCCAGGCTAATGTACGAGTAACGGCTGTTGCATGTTGCAGGAGACGCCGACTGAAGGGCCATGCTAAGGGTGGCGTCGGAGGGTTCGTGTGTGTGCAATGTGAATGGTCGACGGCTGAGATATCGTGTGGTTGCCGCTCAGACACACACACAACCAAGGTCGACAGAGAAGAGACGCTTCAACTCACGCTTTCAAACGGGGCCTGATATCCGTGAAGAGCGGTATCGCAGGTCCAAGTCATGGACTCGAGAGTCATGGAGAGGGMGAGAGAGAATACTGAGAGGCGGTCTGCTCAATGCAGAACGGAGAGATGCGTGAGGGGAAGCTTGATATGTATGTGCTCTGCAAGGCAAGGCATGGAGGTGGTCGGCAGCCGCCCGCTGCACCATAAGGTAAGGTACCTTAAGGTATGCAGCGGGCGCAGCAAGAGCGAAGGGGGGGGGCCTTGATGCATGCCCATCACCAACGTGCTTCTGCTCGTGGCCTCCAACCTTCCAGCAGGAAGCGAGACATCGCAGACATCCGGAAGAGGGTGAGAGAGTGAGAGAGACGTCGCATTGATGCTGGTCATTGGCGCCGCCCCGAGGCACTCGCCAGGTTGCGGGGGGGCTGTGGTTGGCTGGACCCCTGCCCAGCGCCTAACGCTTTACAGCGCCGCAGCGCCTGTGTGCAACGACCTGCAGCGCGCGTCCAGGGCCTCGGTGGCTGCTCGGGGCACCTGATTGGCCGGCCGGGTGCTGGGGATAGCGGCCGCGGCGCGGGCCTCTGGGCGCATTTTAGTGGCTGCCAGCCAATCAGCGGCCGCGACGCGGTGACGACCTCGCCGGGTTCCAGCCACCCTGCAGAGGGTCGGCGGCAATGAGAGCCTCGGGATTCGTCGCAGCATCGCCAGTCGTGCCACTCGGACTCAAAATCGCCATCAAACTCGCTCATCCCCATGCTGATGTTTTCGGCCCCCGCACGGCAGCAGGTTTTTAGCTTTTCCAGCTTGCAGGTGTTTGGCGAGCGCCTCTGTCTGCGTGTCTGCGTGATCAAGATGCGTCCGACGTGGTATGTAGAGAGCATGCAAGCGCATCTGGATGGCTGGCGTCAAGCGCCGATTTGACGGCAACTTTAAATTTTTTTTCCATTAACATCAAGGTACCGACTTCCCTTGCACCTTTTTCTCGACAAGCAGTGCCGAATGATCCGCTGGCGGTTACGTCCAGGCTTGACGAGCTTACTTCGTTAGGTACCTAGGTACGTTTTGCAACTAGGTATACTTCGTCATCCTCCCTCCTCTTGGCAGCTTGGCAGTCTTCTCAGGCGGCACATCGATCCGCCGTATTCGCTCGGACTCGTCAAGGTGCAAATACTACGGTCCGGGTCTCCGTTTGCGAGTTGCGAGTATGCCGCCAACGCCGAACCACGGCATCCGCGCTGGGGTACTACTGTTGTACGCCGTGAGTCCGTAGTACGTACGGAGCACTCCCGACCTCCTGCCGCTTCACGAGCTCACCCGCATGTCTCGCGTGACTCAACATGTCTGGCATCACCAAGTCTCGCTCCGTGCGCGCACAATATTTTGTACGATGCATACGAAGCAGACATCGAATATCCGTGTGTTGAGTGACGATCTAGATTCCATATATGAACTTTTCCATCTATGCTTCTTGGTTGCGGCTTCGGAGGCCCTGTACAGTTACGAGTACAGCATCTGAGACATCCCACGACATGTCTATTCTTGGCTTGTCTACGGAGTACTTCGAATGATCATGTGATTCACTACGTAGCCACTACGTAGCCATATGTCCAACTCCGGGATACTCGAGGCTTCGGAAATGAGTGGCTCCTAGACTTGGATATCTCGTCGGTGAATAGCCTCCTCGATATGCTCATCACCACGGCTCGGGCTGCCTAGCGCTGATGCGTAAGGCTAGTCGGGTAAATTAAAACAGACCATGAGTAAATGTAGGAGATGTTGCGGCAATTTTCCACCTCAGAAAGAACAAAGCGAGTTGTGTTTGCTTTCCGGGTTGAAAGGAGGTCAGAAATTAGAACCTCCTCGTGAGTCCACGGAAACGCTTGGCAGCCGAACTTCAGCCGACGAGGGGCAACAAAGGCTTATCAGTTTATCGGGCCCTAACCAGACTAGCGTAAGAGTCACCTCACTCCCAAATGACTGCACACGAGGAATTTTGACGCTCCAAGGCGAAATCCCCAGACTCTCAGCCCTGCGCGCCGACGACATTGCGATAATTCCCCGCAGACCCTCCTGAGGCATCTGGAGATTTTACTCCTACTCCATCCACCGACCAGACTTCGACACCGACCCTTGCGCCGAGTGCGATTCTGCAAGCGAACCGCCATTGTTGCTGCGGAGTGCCCCGCCAAACCCTCATCATGTCTGCCAACGGCGACCCCAAATACGACGACATCGAGTCCGAGTCAGACTCTGGCGAGTCCTTTGACGGCCACAACGACGCCGGCGATAGCATCGAGGAGAAGCCCCTCAAGTCGGCCCTCAAGCAGTCGAACCCTGCCATCCCAGACCAGACCGTCCAAAGACCCGAGCTGCCCCCGCAAACCGATCCCAAAGATCTCGACGTCGCGAGCCTCACCCCCCTCACTCCCGAGATTATTGCCCGCCAAGCAACCATCAACATCGGAACCATTGGCCACGTCGCCCACGGCAAGTCGACGGTCGTCAAGGCCATCTCCGGCGTGCAGACGGTTCGTTTCAAGAACGAGCTGATCCGCAACATCACCGTCAAGTTGGGTTATGCCAACGCCAAGATCTACAAGTGTGACAACCAGGAGTGCCCGCGACCAGGATGCTACCGAAGCTACAAGAGCGAGAAGGAGGTCGACCCTCCGTGTGAGCGAGATGGCTGCAGCGGCACCTACAGATTATTGCGACATGTGTCGTGAGTACTTCCCGCACACGTACTACCTGAGTCAAAGAGCAATACTGATAAGCCCTTCACCTAGATTCGTCGACTGCCCCGGTCACGATATTCTCATGAGTACCATGTTGTCGGGCGCCGCCGTCATGGACGCTGCCCTTCTACTCATCGCCGGCAACGAATCTTGCCCCCAGCCCCAGACCTCTGAGCACTTAGCTGCCATCGAGATTATGAAGCTGGACAAGATCATCATCCTGCAAAACAAGGTCGATCTCATGAGAGAAGAGGCTGCCCAGCAACACTACGAGTCCATCCTCAAGTTCATCCGAGGCACTGTGGCTGGCAAGTCCCCCGTCATCCCCATCTCCGCCCAGCTCAAGTTCAACATCGACGCCGTCAACGAGGCCATTGTCAACACCATTCCGGTGCCTCCCAGAGACTTCAGCATCGACCCTCACATGATTGTCATTCGATCTTTCGACGTCAACAAGCCCGGTGCCGAGATTGATGACTTGAAGGGTGGCGTTGCTGGTGGTAGCATCTTGCACGGCGTCATCAAGCTCGGCGACGAGATAGAGATTCGACCTGGTATCGTGTCTCGCGACGACAACGGCGCCCTGAAATGCAAGCCCATCTTCAGCAGAGTCGTTTCTCTCAACTCGGAAGCCAACGACCTCAAGTACGCCGTTCCCGGTGGCCTGATCGGCGTCGGTACCCGAATCGACCCTACCCTCTGCAGAGCCGATCGTCTCGTCGGTTTCGTCCTGGGTCTCAAGGGAAGACTTCCCGAGATCTACAGCGAGATCGAGGTCAACTTCTACCTTCTCCGCCGCCTGCTTGGTGTGAGGACCGCCGACGGCAAGCAGGCCAAGGTCGCCAAGCTGGCCAAGAACGAAGTCATCATGGTTAACATCGGCTCGACTTCGACTGGTGCCAAGGTCGCCGCCATCAAGAACGATGCGGCGAAGCTAGTCCTGACCAGCCCTGCTTGCACCAACATTGGCGAGAAGGTCGCCCTGAGTCGACGTATCGAGAAGCATTGGCGTCTCATTGGCTGGGCTACTATCGCCGCGTAAGTCTATCCGCGACGCCTCTCCCCATCTTTGTGGTTACACATCTGCTGACTTTACTTGTTCTTAGTGGTGTCACGCTGGAGCCCAGCACATCCTAAACGGCCGCAGCGATCATGTAGGAACTGGACGAGGGGGCGTTTACCGCAATCTTTACATTGCCCAAAAGTTACATTGATATGAAGCTCTAAAGAGGTAADCCCCTCGATGTGGCATATGAGTAGACGGCTGGCGCTAGAAGCGGGTCGGTGTTAAAAAGCTGTCTTCCGGGGGGGGGAGGGGGGGTGGATGTGAGGGTATATCCCATGAGAATGGGGCTACCTTGGGGAGCATGGGCAGCCAGCTGCATGCTGTTGATACATCACAAGGGCCTTGGGCTCTTATCAAGGACAACAGACAGAGAGTACGCAKGGAGCAGCTAGACCAATCGACTTCAATTTGGACAAAGCCAATTAGGGGGCTTTCTTATTTCCGTACTTTTCGCGCGTGCTTGACGAGGTTCTCTATCACCCCTTCGAATGCCTCGCGGTCGCCTATTTTCTCATCCGTCCGCTTCTGCCAATACTCCAGCACGTCTTTGGCCGCCCCTTGCATCGATTCCAGCTTATTTACGTGCTCCTTAAGCTCCTCGTTGGTCATTCCGTTGAGCGCCTCGTCCGTCGTCATGCAGAGATAGCGCGCAGCCACCAAGTCGAGCTCCGGCCGCGGCGGGAGCCTCTTCCGCCTCTTAGACCCCGTGGGCTTCCCCTGTGTGTCCACCGACGTGGATGAGCCGTTGCCCTCGCCTTGTCGTAGTCGTGACGCTGACCTCGAGTCACTTGATGTGCGGGGAGATGTAACGTGGATATTGAGCGAGGGCAACACCAGCTTCTTCTGCTTGGAAGCTGGAAGGATCTCGTCCAGGTCGACGGGTACGCCGAGGGAGACAAGGAACAGTCGGCGGGTGCGAGAGCGGATCCAGTCTGGAGGGGCAAGTAGTGGAGGAGCGACAAGCTGGGACCAGAGAGACGCGGACCGAGGCGTCAGGAACATGGACGAATCTTTGGGGAGAGGAGATGGTGTGGTGAAGTCGAGGTCTTTTGGTGGGAAGAGCGTATCTAGGTGGGGTTCTGTGGAGGATATGACCTCGTCGGGACTTAGGCCGTCAAAGTCGACTATCGGCTGCAGACGTGGTCAGCAAGACTTTCAGGGTGGAAAGGGGACTCGAAAGGCGTACGAATGGTAGTACTGATGGTTGAACTGGAACAGGGGCTTGTGCAGTCGACGTTGAAGGCGGAGCTTGTTGGAAGCCATCCTCAAAGTCGTCGAAACCATCATCATGGGCGCCTTCTTCGAAGTCGTCGAAGTCGTCCCCAAAGTCGTCGTTGCTGCCCTCAACCTCGCCATCAGAATTCGGCATGATGTCCGACACAGCATCCGCACTGCGCTTGTTCTCAGACTCGGAGGAACGAGAGCTGGGCTCGTGGCCAGGAGCCTCTTCCACCACGGTAGCTGGGACCTCAATGCCTGTAGTGGCAATGGGTGTCTGGGCATCCCCATCCAGCGATACAGCAATCTCATCGGGCTCTGCATCGTCTTCTCTTTTCTTGTACGCTTCGGTGCCAGGGACTTCACCGTGCGACGGTTCGTGGTCGACCTGCTCGACTCTGGTCTTGGGAACTGGCGAGGTACGATTCGGGCTCACCGGGCCGGACTGCGCATCTGTGAACTGATCCTCATCATCATCAGATGATTCAGCTATGCCGTTGTCAGCTTGTCTTTCCATTCAGGACGGGTCAGGGCGACGGACATAGCTGGCGAGCCCCTGGGTCGGCCACATTCACCTCCGGCGCAGGCTCCCGCGCCTCGAAGTCGGTCATTGTTTTCGATGAGAGCTCGCGGCGGCGATGATTTTAACGGAATATTTGCGTGAAAACGGCGTTCAGGAGCTTCGTCTTGGTTCGGGAGCCCAGGGGAGGATCTGGGAAGGTCGAGGATGAGGCTGGCTGTTACGGCGTTCGATTAATGTCGGTGCATGCCAACGCACAAAGGACGGCGGCAATACAGCAATGCGCACTCATCAGTATAATGGCAATGATTGGCAATTACCAAACCTGAGGGCGGCCGACTGGTAAAATAGAAAACAAAATGTATGGCACCAGTAGCAGTGCTTGCGTGCATGTCCAAGGTGCTGTCGGCCTCGAGGTACATCACGTGGGGCCCAGGTGTGCGGCTCATTCCGCACCACACCTTCGCACCCAAACCAGCCAACGCGTGGAGCTGGCAACATCACGCCAAAAAAAGCTTCCCAGCCGCCTTGGAGAGGTGATTCTTGTACCCATTTCGCCGCTTCGACGACTGACCCCGACCACCTCGTCATCAGTCTCTGGCGGGTCATCGGAGCGCTCACTCCCGAGCCATTCCTCATCTCCTCTGGCATGGTGGCTTCGTGAAGACTCAAACTCTTCTCGTGACAGGCCGCTGCGGTCGAACATCAACACAGCCCGAGGCGTCGAATCGGCCCCATCACAGCAAACATGTCGTTCACCTTCGGAACCCCAAGCTCGACGAGCGCGCCATCGAACAGTGGGACCTCTTCGGCTCTCGCTACAGGCGGTCTCTTCGGCTCTGCCCCTGGCAGCGGTGGCACGTCCTCGTTCTCCTTCGGATCGCAAGGTGGTGCCTCCGCGGGCAACAACACCACGCCTTCCGGCAACACTAGCTCTGTATTTGGACAGCAGAGCGGTGGAGGCGCGCAGAAACCCGCCGGCTTGTTCGGCGGTGGCTCGTCTTCAAATACCCCTTCCGGTGCAGCAACTCCTTCCGGTGCAGGCGTGTTCGGAAGCAACAACGCAACTACATCCTCATCTAGCGGTCTTTTTGGCGCACCAAAGCCTACTACTACGACCCCTTCGACTTCATCCCAGGCAGGCGGAGGAATGTTCGGCGCGCCCAGCGGCGGGACTACAGCTCCAGCATCAGGTAGTATGTTCGGAAGTGCCAGCGGTACGGCAAGCAAGCCGGCATCCAGCATGTTTGGTGGCAGTGGCTCAAACACTGGAGGTGGCCTATTTGGCTCCCAGAACAATGTAGCGCAAGGTCAAGGAACGCCCACGACGTCAGCTTCGCCAGCCCCGGGCATGTTCGCAAGCACTGGCAACTCGCTGTTTGCAAATAAGAACGAGAGCGCACCCAATACCCAGTCCGCTACGCCTACGACGACAGCAGCTACTCCTGCGAAACCCATGTTCTCCCTACCATCAACGACACCCGCAGGGGCACCGCCAACGGGTTCCTCAAGGCCTTCTGGAACCGCGTTCGGGGGCTTAGCCGGCGGAGGTGCGTCGAAGCCAAGCACTACTACGTTGCAAACAACCACAGCGTCTAGCTCCTCGCTCTTCGGAGGCGCCAATACTGCCAGCGGCGGAGGCGGCATGTTTGGTGCAAAGCCTGCATCAAACTCGGGAACATCTGCCGGCGGATTCTTTGGAAGCGTGGGAGGCATCTCCACGCCATCTACGTCCGCTGCACCAGCCAGCAGCTCGGCGACTCCAGCAACGGCGGGCGGCTTGTTTGGTGCTAAACCAGCTGCTCCTACATCGTCTAGTGCCCCGGCAGCGACGGGCAGTGGAGGAATGTTTGCGGGCGCTGCTGCCAGCACCCCGGCCGCCTCCTCCACATCTGCTACCACGACGGCTCCTGCGGGAGGCTTGTTCGGCAGCAAGCCGCCCGCTGCCACTACGGCCTCCTCCGCAGCCCCGTCAACTATAACGAACGCCGGCGGCCTGTTTGGTAACGCTCAGTCAGGTACCAGCGCCTCCACGCCAAAGCCCGCTTCGTCGCTCTTCGGTGGACCCGCCGCTTCCAACACTTCGCAGCCCGCTACGACGGGCACTACAACAGCGGCCGCGGCACCCGCAGCCGGCATGTTCGGGGCGAAGCCTGCAGCGGAAAGTGTGGAAAAAGACAAGGACGCGACGAAGCTCGGTGCCCAAAACGGCTCCGCGAATCCACTTGGCGCCTCGACAAACGGCCCAACGTCGCAGATCGCTCGACTTAAGAACAAGACCATGGAGGACATCGTCACGCGATGGGCTTCCGATCTGTCGAAATACCAAAGGGAGTTTAAGGAGCAGGCTACCATTGTGTCTGCTTGGGACAGGAATCTGGTGGACAACGGAGAGAAGATTCAGAAGCTGTACCTCGACACCTTTGAGGCTGAGCGAGCCAGCCACGAGATCGAACGACAGCTTTTGGCAGTGGAGAGTCAGCAGGATGAGCTTGAGGCCTGGCTCAATCGATACGAGACAGAAGTCCAAGACATGTTTGCAAAGCAGATTGGTCCTGGAGAGCAGCTGGCCGGGCCGGACCAGGAACGTGAGCGAACCTACAAGTTGGCCGAAAAGCTAACGCAGCAACTGGACGAGAAGTCCCGAGACCTCTCCAAGATGGTCAAGGAGATCAATGATATCTCTGGAACTCTGAGCAAGGGAGCCAAAGCCGAAGACCCCGTAAGTACGAGCCAAAAAACTCGGCCCAACAAGCGCTAACAACAAGATACAGTTGAGCCAGATTGTCCGCGTGCTGAACGGCCACCTCACGCAACTGCAGTGGATCGATGCCAACGCCTCGGCCTTGCAGGCCAAGGTGACGGCAGCGCAAAAATCGAGCAGCACACTGGGCAGTCACTACGCGGGGGCGGAAAATGATGCAGCAGAGAGCTTCTACAGATCGTACATGGGCCGGAGGTAAAGCAATTGGGAAAGAGTTTTTGTCCATTGTAATCACTCGGAGTTTTTGGACTGTATCGGGAAATGATACTAAGGGACTCACGCAAGTTGACGGATACTGGAGGCTTTGAGCTAGATTTTTCTGCACGCTGGGTGCTATACGTAGGTAATTGTACACTAGGTAGCTTAGACTGTGGCAAAAGACAAGCCCTGGATCGTCAAATTGCGTGCCATATCCATGCCTTTTGGGGCTGACAGAAGATTTTGGCTTCCAGCAACTGTTTTTTCGCGGCCGCCTGAAGCTTCCGTACTCCATCAGACTCGGATTGGATGCGCGTTCTTAGTTCTGCTCGCCGCCGCCCTGCTCCTTGGTGATCTCATCGCTGTGACGATCGAGTTAGTATTAGGATTCAAGACTGCCAAGCCAAGGTGTGGTATGCTATTGGGGGGGGGCTTGACGAACATGTGCTTAGACAGACGCTCGAGAKGCTGCTGCTGCTCGGCGAGCTTCTTCTTGAGCTCCAGGAGCTTCTCCTTCTCGCGCTGGCGGATGGCGTAGTCCTCGGAGGCGCGCTCTCGTCGCTGGAAGGCATCGCTGCACGGGCGCGGGTCAGTATCTGCATCAAAAGCAATGGCAATTTGGGCGGGAATGAAGCACGCAGCATGGCAACTCACCCTTGGCCGCCCGTCTTGGGGGGAGCGCCAGTATCTCCCTCGGCCATGGCGCGAGCAGTGGTGCTGAAGGTGGCTCGGAGGGGACGGAAGGCCACCGTCTTGGCAAAGGTCGTGCGGAGCATCGTGGGCGATGGAGGATGCGTCCTGTCTTGGGGGGAGGTTTGTGTGGTTGGAGGGAGGTGGTGGTGGTGGTGCAAGAAAGCCGGCAAGCAGAGCTCCCAGCTGGAGTGGATGGCCTGACTTGCGTTGTTTGTGACGATATGAGTGGACGGAGACGTGGCATAAGAGAGTACTTGAGATGCAGGTTAGACGCGGTGCCGAGTGCGGGTAGTTCCGTAACAATTGCGGGAGCTTCGAAGAGGGGCGTCGGCAGAGCCAGGCCAGCATGCGACCAGGGTTCCAGTCCACTGTTCTTGCGACGTTCATGCAAGGCTGGAGGGATCTGGAAATTCATCCTGCCACTATGAACATAATTTACTTTGTCAAACCCAGGCAAGTCTTTGTGAGCGGCCTGTGTGCGAGGGATAACCAGCCTAGGTAGTGCGAGCAGAACAACCAAGGCCATGCCGGTGAGGAGGCATTGCTATATTTGGGCATCACGATTGATCTCAGAGACCCAGATCGGGCCCATTTCCATTTCCAGTGCGACATGAGTAAACACGCTGCAGATTTTGGTAGTGGAGCAGGCCGTATATGGTGACACAGAGACGAGACGGTGTTATGGGCAAGCAATACTTGTTTGTGGGCTGCAGCATTACCCCAGCTCGGTTGGTGGTTTCACATTGACTTGTTATGAATCAGGCTGGGCTTCAGCAAGGGGCCAGATTCTCGTTGACCAACAAACTTCGGATTAGTTGGTTTCCTACATCACCGCATGGCTCACGAAGCACGCTGTACGGAGTACCTCGTCCGGAGAAGATGGGCCAGGACGATTAGGCAGGCCGCGCCAACCCATCAAAACAGAGTTGCCGCCGCGGGTTGGTCACCCACGCAAGGCGCAAGTGGCTGGAGATAACGAGCCAGTGGTTGCTGGGCTGTTGGACCCAGGTCAACATGTACCTAGTAGGCAATTATGGCAACGCGTTCAATGGGACTCTGAGCGCCACACCGGAGACGACGCAGGCGCAAATGTCACCAAGCCGGTGACGAGAAATTGCCTGTAAATCAGGCTCTTGTTGCCCTTGGGTCGTTGTGAGTCCCGGGTAGGTGAGGCCTTGAGGCGAGGCAGTGTCGCGGGCCGCCATGGTGGGGTCGGCGACTCGGCGCTGACGAACCCATGGCTGGCGCGCGCACAAGCTGGCGTTGCCATGCGGCGAGGGTACTTGCTGCAGCAGTCGACAACGGGTACAGTGACTTGGGGCGGGCGGCCTTTTTGCGTGGCACGTGAGCCGCGGTGGGTGGGATGCCCCGTACCGGGGTACATGGCGCCGCACGATGCGGCGCGTCACGCTCCCTCGCGCGGAAAAATGCAGAGGGGCGATTGGCGATCAGGCGCCTGCATCATTCACCACGCTGCCTGTTGCTGCKGCTGCAACAGCTGCTGCTGCCACTGCTCGTTCCGACCTCCGTCCCGAACCCCTTCTCAATTTCCATCCACCCAATCCATTCACCACCACGCTTCTTCTTTTCGCTCATCAACCACGACTCCAACCAACTCCCAACAAAACAACCACCTGCCTGTCTGTCGCGCCCGCGCATCGCCGTCTCTCCCGACAGCCCCATCTACTTTTTCGGTTCCAACACGTCCAGCTGTTTTTTCTCCCCCGACTGCAAATCTCGGTACGTGCTTTGCTTGCGTGTCCTGTTGCAGTTGTTGCGTTCGTTGCTGTTGCTTGCTTGTCCCCTATGGCGCACCCCTCCTCCCCTCTATCGTCATGCGCGCCTCCTCCACTCTCCCTGGGGAGGCCCGAAACGCGCAACACCAGGGCAGTCCCTCGGCGCGCCGTCGTCGCCATGGCTCCAGCACGTCGGCAGCGACGTCCTCGAAGCCACCAGGCGCCCTTGGCTCGCGATTGAGGACTGGGACACCCGCGTTCAACCGCCGCTTCCAGGCTCGTCGTCGGACCCCACCACGGGGAGAGACGCCTCGTCAGGAGCGGGGGCAAAACGAGCGTTGGCACGGCTCCCGTCGTCCAGCCAGCCTTGCGCCCTGGTTCCTGCCACGGCCCTCGCTGTCCTGTCCTGCTGCTCGAGTCTTGGACGGCAACCGGGCTGCGGCTGCCGAACGAACGGCCCGTCTTGCCCCTGCCACTGCCCGCCCAACCGCTTCTTATTCATTGCCCCCTTGCCTCCTGATTTTCCGCCAGCTGCCAAACAGCCTTCCACTTGTCACAGCGAACGCGTCCACAAGCCAACTCTGCTAACCTGATCAATTGCTGCGCAGTCAGAACATCGCCAAAATGGGTCACGAAGATGCTGTGTATCTGGCTAAGCTCGCCGAGCAGGCCGAGCGGTACGAGGGTAAGTCTCCTTTCTCATCCCGTGCAGTGGCGACTTTCGCGCTGACGCCCTGCGCCCACCACAGAGATGGTCGACAACATGAAGATTGTCGCCAGCGAGGATCGCGACCTCACTGTCGAGGAGCGCAACCTTCTCTCCGTCGCCTACAAGAACGTCATTGGCGCTCGCCGTGCCTCATGGAGAATAGTCACTTCTATCGAGCAGAAGGAGGAGTCCAAGGGCAACTCGTCCCAGGTCACCCTTATCAAGGAGTACCGACAGAAGATCGAGGCCGAGCTCGCCAAGATCTGCGACGACATCCTCGACGTCCTCGACCAGCACCTCATTCCCTCGGCCAAGTCTGGCGAGTCCAAGGTCTTCTACCACAAGATGTACGCGCTAATCCCCACACCCTAATGCGCCGCGCAATGCATGCTGACCATTTGACACAGGAAGGGCGACTACCACCGCTACCTCGCCGAGTTCGCCATTGGCGACCGCCGCAAGGACTCTGCCGACAAGTCCCTTGAGGCTTACAAGGCCGCCACCGAGGTTGCCCAGACCGAGCTGCCTCCTACCCACCCCATCCGCCTGGGTCTCGCCCTGAACTTCTCCGTCTTCTATTACGAGATCCTCAATGCCCCTGACCAGGCTTGCCATCTGGCCAAGCAGGCGTTCGATGATGCCATTGCCGGTAAGTTGACCACGTATCCTGACCTTTTGTGGCTATACTTTTCTGACGCAATTTTTGCAGAGCTTGATACCCTCAGCGAGGAGAGCTACAAGGACTCGACTCTCATCATGCAGCTCCTGCGCGACAACCTGGTAAGTACCCAGACCTAAGTGGCAATGGAGGAACATGACTAACAGCTTGCAGACTCTCTGGACCTCGTCCGAGGCCGAGACCTCTGGTGCCGCTGGCCAGGCCGACGCGCCCGTCAAGGAGGAGAACACCACCGCCGCTGCCGAGGCTCCCGCGGCGGCGGCCTCCGAGGAGCCCAAGGCTGCCGAGTAAATTTTGACAAATATGGAGCCAGCCTTTATGGCTTTGATCATGCTGGTATAGGGCGAGCTGGTGTCTACGGAGTGGACGGAAGACCTCGTTTTTTGATCAAGAGCTTCGGCATTGTTTAGGTAAACACGCGCAAACGCAACCGTGGGAGGAATCGACTTTCCCAACGGACCGGCTAGGAGACCTTAAGAAGAGCATTTTGGAGGTTCTGCTTTTAGACTCTAATGCGTGACCGTCTGGACAAATAAAAATTACTAAAATTGCTTTCAATACACCAAACATACATTGGGCTTTGGAGGCCCCGTTGCGGATTGGCCGATATGTACGGAGTATCGTAAACTCATGCAGGGAAACTACAAGCGAGATGTCAGGTGCGTCATCAATCTAAGGTGGATGGCTGTCGGACAGCTCTTGATCTTGTTACCTAGATGCTTAGATCGTAGATTGTGATGATTCGCAGGTGCTTGCTTTTGTCAACTCTTTGCATTGGTTTGCTCTCGAGGCTCATCATCGTCTATAACAGCGAAATGGACCCTTAACCAAAGACTGCAGTCTTGACAGCCCACCATGAGCACCCCCTCGTTGCCGACCTCCATCAAATCGGCCTCCCCAAACGAGTAGCCCTTGTCGTTCCCGCAGCGACAAGACCGGTACCAGTGTTCCTCTACGTTGCCAAAGGGCAGGTCGTCGAGGTCGACGTTTTCGACGCCAGTCTGAAAGATGGCTGCGCCGGCGCCGGAGCCGGGGAGGGCGCGAGACGGGCTGAGGGATGCGTCGTAGGCGGTGCGCCGGGCGGGCGAGGAGAGCACTGTGAAGGCCTGGCTGATTTGGTCGATTGTGTAGACGGATTTCTGGGGAGAGGTAGAAGAAGAGGAAGGGGTAGGTTCCCTTGTTGTAGAGGCGGCCTTGTCCGGGTGGTTGCGGAGGAGGGCGCGGCGGTAGGCTCGCTTTATGAGCGTGGAGGGGTCGTGCGTGCTGGAGTTGAGGATGGAGGGGTTGACGCCGAGGACTTCATAGTGAGTCGCCGGCTCCGGGGGGCGGTCCTCAGGAGAGAGGTGAGGCGCGGCCATGAGCTGAAAAGCGAACTGGAGGATTGTGAGCGAGTGTGAACGATCCAGTTGGCTGCTAGTAGTGATGGCGGTCACGTATAAAATTCATGTTAGTTGGGCATCACGTGACGCATACGCAGAGCAACAGCGGACGTGCTGATTTTGCCGATGAGGCATTGTATCGGTTTCAGCAAAAAGAGAATCAAGGGTGATCTATGGTTAAAAGTCTGCAATGTCTATGATGAGTGTTGTGGTTGAACGGGCGGGCTCTGAGCGGGCTCTGAACAGGCTCCTTGTGCTGAGTCGCCTGCCGTCCAAGCACGACGGATTCACAAGCAAACAGTAGATGAGGGGTTGAGAAAGGCTTTGAAAGTCTGATTTCCAGACTGTGATAGATAGAAATACATGGTGTACGTACAAGGCCCCATCGATGGTGGTATATCAACACATTCGAGCACGTCGTGTAGCTCATTTCGGAAATTTGGTCCAGTTCCTCTTCCCGACCTGCGCGCAGAGTTAGCAACATAGAGCACGGATGGTTTCATGCGGAATGCTGCTGCTCGTACCCTCTTCCAAGCCTTGATGAGCTTGGGCATCTCCAGCATGGCCCGTCTCCTCTCCTCCATCCTAGGTTCAGGCAGTTAGCATCCGGACTCTTCCTTCTAGGTTTGCCGCCACGTACTTTGCAATCATGTGTCTCTCATGGATGTGGCCCTTGACCTTTTGTCCCACACCCGTGCCCTTGACCCTCAACCCGTGCTCGACGCGGTGCGCTAGCTGGTACTCGGTGGCCTTGGTCGTCTCAGGCAGTAGCTCCTCGACGCCGTGCTCGCGCGCCATCTGCACGAGCTGGGCCTGCCGGCGCTGCGAGAAGACGGGGTCCTGCCACTTGCCGGTGACGGGATGCTTGTAGAAGCGGAACGGGTTCGGCCGCTGCTCCTGGTGCGGCGTGGGCTTGGCCTCGGCCGCTGGGAGGATGGCGGCGGGTGGCCAGCGGGCGAAGAAGCGCTGCAGCGGCGGCGGCAGCGTCTTGGCCAGTTGGACCAAGTGCGATGAGGAGGCCATTGAGGAGTTGTTAGGGGGCGCTGCCGCTGGTGGGAGCGGGCGCATCCGGTGGGAGAAGCAGGGGACGTAGATGGAGGAGCGCTGGGAGGTGAAGCTATCGAGACCGTCGACGTCGAGGCTGCGCTGCGACTTTTGTCATACCCCTGTAGTTGGAGCGGCCCACCAACAAAGCACGGCGCCTGATTGGCCACGCCTAGCCTATGCCCTGCCTGTCCCGCCATGGATTTCTACAGCCTCGTCGACCTTCCTTCGCCTTCTCTCCAGCTTTATTTCAAAGCTCTCTGGTGGCGGCTTCTTCTCAACCATAATCCCTTTTATTTCAATGACTTGACCTGCGTCAATCCACGAAGAGCCACAAGATGCCTCTGGACGTCGAGCAGATCCTCAAGGAGAGAAAGGCGGCCGAAGCTGCGACCGCCAAACCTCGCTTCATCCCCAAAGCCGAACGAGAGCGCCTCGCCGCCGAAAAGGCGAAGAAGGAAGAGACGGAAAAGAAGCGCAAGACTGCCGACGAAGCACGGCGGAGACAGGAAGATGAGAAGAAATGGGAATCTCGATCGAATGGCTTGGGGCCTGCGAACAGAGCCTCCAACACGTCTACAGGAGTCCCTACGGCCCCCCGGGCCATGAACCAGCAGACTGGCCGCGGTCGTGAAGGCAGAGAGCACCGCGAGGGCAAGAAGGCGGGTAAGGCACTCGGCGACAAGCGATCGGCGGAGGACATCGAGGCGTCGCTGCTGCGATCGCGATACCTCGGCCCCCAGGTCAACCAGCAATCCAACTTCTCCGCCAAGAAGAAGCGCATGCGGACGACGGAGAAGAAGTTCAACTTTGACTGGGACGCCGACGACGACACATCGAGAGACAACGACCCCTTGTACGCGCAACAGAGCGTCAACCGAGGCGGCTCGCTTGCCGGCGTTGGCGGCGAGTTTGACGAGGAGGCGGAGCAAAGAGCGCGTAAGCGAGCGCGCATGATCGAGCAGCGAGACCCAGAGAACGGCAAGGAGCGAGCACAGGGCTTTATGGAAGACTTTTACCGCGCCCGCGACAAGGCGAGAGAGAGGGCAGATAGGACGGGCCTGGGACGGCACTGGTCCGACAAGAGGCTTGACGAAATGCGCGAGCGAGACTGGAGAATATTCAAAGAGGATTTTGGAATTGCGACAAAGGGCGGCAGCATACCGAACCCGATGCGCGACTGGGGAGAGTCTGGGCTGCCTCCGCGGCTGCTCGATATCGTCGAAAGAGTGGGATACAAAGAGCCAAGTCCGATTCAGCGGGCTGCCATCCCTATCGCTCTACAGGCCCGCGATCTCATCGGTGTCGCCGTCACAGGTTCCGGAAAGACAGCGGCATTCTTGCTGCCGCTGCTTGTCTATATCTCCGATCTACCTCCCCTTAACGAGGCCAACAAGAACGACGGCCCGTATGCGTTGATCCTGGCCCCGACCCGAGAACTGGTCCAGCAGATCGAGACGGAGGCCATGAAGTTTGCGACCCCGCTCGGTTTCCGCTGCGTGAGCATCGTCGGTGGTCACTCCCTGGAGGAGCAGGCCTTTGCTCTGCGCAACGGTGCTGAGATCATCGTGGCCACGCCGGGTCGTCTGGTGGACTGCATCGAGCGGCGACTGCTTGTCCTGGCGCAGTGCTGCTACGTCATCATGGACGAAGCTGACCGCATGATCGACCTCGGCTTCGAGGAGTCTGTCAACAAGATCCTCGACGCCCTCCCCGTCACCAACGAGAAGCCCGACACAGACGATGCCGAGAACGCACAAATCATGAAACGCTACCTCGGCGGCCGCGACCGCTACCGCCAGACCATGATGTACACGGCCACGATGCCCCCCGTCGTCGAACGCATCGCAAAGAAGTACCTCCGTCGCCCTGCCATCGCCACGATCGGCAATGCCGGCGAGGCCGTCGACACCGTTGAGCAGCGCGTCGAGCTCGTCTCGGGCGAGGACCGCCGCAAGCGCCGTCTTCAGGAGATCCTCGCCTCCAAGCAGTTCGCCCCGCCCATCATCGTATTCGTCAATATCAAGCGCAACTGCGACGCCGTTGCGCGCGACATCAAGTCCATGGGCTACTCCGCCGTCACCCTCCACGGCTCCAAGACGCAGGAGCAGCGAGAGGCGGCGCTCGGCTCCGTGCGCTCCGGCCAGACGCAGGTGCTCGTGGCAACAGACCTGGCTGGCCGAGGCATCGACGTGCCCGACGTGTCCCTCGTCGTTAACTTCAACATGGCCACTAGCATCGAGAGCTACACCCACCGCGTCGGCCGTACCGGCCGTGCCGGAAAGAGTGGTGTGGCGATTACCTTTCTGGGCAACGAGGATGCCGACGTCATGTACGACCTGCGCCAGATGCTGAGCAAGAGCGCCATCTCCAAAGTGCCCGAGGAGTTGAGGCGGCACGAGTCTGCGCAGTCGAAGCCCGTGCGGGGCGGAGGCGGTGGGAGGAAAGACGACGCGCAAGGGGGAGGACGCGGAGGAGGCGCCGGCGGTGGTGGCGGAGGMGGAGGAGGTGGTGGTGATAAGGGAGGCTGGCGCTAGACAGACAATACAACGGACGCAAGCATTGTAGAGTTGAATGCGAGCATCACTTAATCAAGATACTGGGCAAGCAAGCAGGCAAGAAAGCCATGACCATTATATTGTCTTTTAGTTCATCTACCACGTGTAGCATCCGACATGTTTTGCCACCCTGTTGATGGCACACCCCGTCGTCTCTACGTTCTACTCTACTCCAGCTTCAGCTGCTCAAACTGCTTAATCGTCTCCTGAAAGCTTTGCTCCTCCTGCTTCGCGTCCGCCAGCCTCTGCTGATCGACCTCATGCACGGCCGCATCCACCTTCTGCTGGTAGCCGGGGTCCGCGAGGATCTTCTCCTGCTTCTGGATGGCGCCCCTGGCCTTGTCGAGCTTCTTCTGCGCCTTGGCGATCTCGGCGTCCATGTCGACGCGGCCCTTGACGTACAGGAAGACGGCCGCGTTGGTGGAGACGGGGTAGGCGACGCAGCCCGCGGGCCGAGGCGCGTCCGGTCCGATGACCTTCATGTCCTTGACGGCCTTGCCGCTGAGGGACTTGATGGAGGCAACTTCGTTGTTGCACATCTTCAACGCGGTCTCGGTGTACGCTTGAATTATGACTACCATTGACTGTTAGCGACGATTCGGCCAAGTCCAAGACTATGCGTCGCTGGATACACTAACCATCGGCATCAGTCTTGAGCGAGTACTCGGCCATGAGTGACCGGGCAGCCTTGGTGCAGCCCAAAACGAGCTCGTAAGCATCCTCAGACTCGGGGTCATTGAGGGCAGCGTTGTACTGAGGGTACTTGGCGATCATGATGGACTTGGTGTTGTCATCCGGTCTGCGAGGCATCCTCTGCCACATCTCCTCGGTGATGAAGGGCATGAACGGGTGAATCAGCGTCAACGCCGCCTCCAGAGCAGTATAGAGCGTCTGGATGGCCGAGTTGCGCTCCTCCTCGGTGCCGTCACGGATGATGGCCTTGGAGTTCTCGATGTAAACATCGCAGAGCTCCCCGTACCAGTACCGGTAGACGAGGATCGTGGATCTTGAGAACTCGCGGTCGGCCAGAGCGGCGTTGATGTCTTTGGTTGCACTGTTCATCTTGTGCAAGATCCACCGCTCAGCAAGAGTCTTTCCTCGCACGGCACGGTCCTTGGCAGGGATGAAGTCCTGGGGTAGACTGCCCAGGACGTACTTGGTAGCTTGGAACTGTCGCGAAAGGTCAGCACCTGAATGCCGGGTAGACGTAGGAAACGGAAGAGGTAGCCTTGACTTACAATCTTGTTACAGAATTTTCGGTAGGCGTGGATACTGTTGAAGTTAGCAACATGTCGAGAATTGGGTACGAGCGTAACCTACACCTTGACATCCAAGTTGATGTCCGCGCCGCCGGTGGTAGCATTGATCATCGTGAACCGCAGCGCATCTGCACCACACTGGGGAATGCCATCGGGGAACGCAGTCTTTTGATACTTGGTAGCCTTCTGGACCTCGCTGGGGTGAAGGTTTCCTTGGGAGAGCTTCTCGTGCAAGTCCTCCAGCTTGATACCGGAGATGACATCCAGCGGGTCAATGACGTTGCCCAGACTTTTGCTCATTTTCCTTCCTTCGGAATCACGAACAAGGCTGTGGCAGTAGACCTCCTTGAAAGGGATCTTTCCAGTCATCTTGAGGCCAAGAGTGATCATGCGGGCAATCCAGAAGAAGAGAATGTCCCAGCCCGTCTCGAGCACAGCTGTGGGGTACAATGTATCGAGGTCGTGTGTCTGCTTGGGCCATCCCAGCGTGCTGAAAGGCCAGAGGCCAGCTGAGAACCAGGCTGTTGCTTTGTTAGTACTCGTTGATATCATCTGTGGCGTTGAGAGAAAAAAAGACTCACTGTCAAGAACGTCCTCGTCCTGCTCAAGGGTATACTTCTTCCCGGGTAGAGCGGCCGCAGCTGTCCTTTCAGCCTCCTCCCTTGTCCTGCCCGCGAACCAAAGCTTGTCCTCAGGAATGTCTCCAGAGCCACCCTCGATGTTGGCAAAGTAGACAGGGCAGCGGTGTCCCCACCACAGCTGTCTGCTGATGCACCAGTCGTTGATGTCCTCGAGCCAGCGGAAGTAGCTTCTTTCGGCAGTGTCTGGCTTAATCTTGATTTGACCGTCCTTGACGACCTTGATGGCCGGCTCGGCGAGTTCCTTCATCCGAACCCACCACTGAGGCTTCATAATGGGCTCAATGATGTCCTTGGACTTTTCGCACAGGGGAACCTTCATGGGGTTGTCCTTCTTGTCGACGTACAATCCCTTCTGCTTGAGCGCGTCCTGAATGGCGTATCGAACATCGAAGCGCTTCTGGCCCTTGTAGGGGCCAGCGTTCTCGTTCATCAGGCCATCGTCCGTCAGGATGTTAAGGAATTCCAGGTTGTGCTTCTGGCCAAGGGTAAAGTCGTTGGGGTCGTGCGCCGGGGTGAGCTTTACAGCACCGGTACCGAACTCCATATCGACATACTCGTCGGCAACGATGGGGAGCTTCCGTCCCTCGATGAAGGGGTGAATGGCGGTTTTACCCACGAGGTGTTTGTATCGTTCATCCTTGGGGTGGACAGCAATACCCGTATCGCCAAGCATGGTCTCAATTCGAGTCGTGGCCACCTCCAASGTCTCGTTGGATCCCTCGACGGGATATTTGAAGTGGACAATGACACCGAATTCGACCTTCTTCTCATAGCCAGGGACATCGAGGAGCGTGCGGCCCGTCAGTTCCTTGTTGACGACCTCGAGATTGGAGAGGGTCGTGTTTAGTTTTGTGCACCAGTTGACAAGCCTGTTTGCTCTGTAGATGATTCCCTCGTCGTGAAGCTGGACAAAGGTCTCGGCCACAGCGGCAGAGAGGTTGGCGTCCATCGTGAAGGCTACAGGCCGTTGGTTAGCACATCCCATTTCTCTCATACAGTCAACGACTTACCCTCTCGGCTCCAGTCGAATGATCCACCCATGCGCGTCAGCGCCTTGTTGATTCGCTTGTGATAGTCCTCTCTCCACTCCCAAACAGTCTCAACAAACTTGGCTCGGCCAAGATCGTGCCGGGTCTTCTGCTGTCGTCTCCACAGCATGTTCTCGACGACGCTCTGCGTCGAAATACCAGCGTGATCGCAGCCAGGAAGCCAGAGAGTCGTCTTTCCGTTCATTCGGTTCCACCGGATCATGACGTCTTGCAGCGAGTCGCCCAGAGCATGGCCCATGTGGAGGGAACCGGTGACGTTTGGCGGAGGGTGGACAATGACGAAGCTGCCCGCGTCCTTGACCTTGCCGTCGGCCGCGAACTCGGGCTTGAAGAAGCCTTCCTTCTCCCACCAGTCATACCAGGCTGACTCGACGGCGATGGGGTCGTAGGCCTTGAAGTTGGGGTCCTCGAAAGGTCGGATGCGCTTCTTCTCGCCGACGGGAGTGTCCTCGACGTATTCCGGGATGACTTCCTCCTCCTTCTTCTCCTTAGCCTTCTTCTCCTTGGCGGGGTTTGCAGCGAGCTGAGCAGCCTTTGACTTCTTGGCTTCCAGTTTGGCAACCTTCTCGGCCTTCTTCCGCTCCTTTTCAACTGTGCAAGCCTTTGGTCAGAGAGGCTTGGTCGGGTCGCGGATAAGGAGCAGGTGGAGAGAACTTACGCTCCTTCTCCGTCTTCACCTTGGGAACCCCGCCGGCAGCAGGGGCAGCGCCCGCATCTGGCCCAGAGGCGTGAACCCCAGAGGCGCCAGTTTGAGTCGCACTGGTGATGTCCCGCTTCGTATCGGCCGGAATCGAGGGCGCGGCGCTCGTGCTCGCCGCGAGGCCCTCGCTCGCCCCAACTGCGAGTTGGATACGTTAGCTGCGTCTCCCCGGCCTCGCGGGAAAGCAATGCGTACTTGGGTTTCCTCGCGCGCTGCTGGTTGCCATGGCGGCACGCGCGGTGCTATTCAAGGGTCGTCTTGGGGAGACGGAGCGCACCCGAAGTGCTCGGACAGCGAGTCTGAACGTCGTGCTGGACGCTTGTAGCCGAAGCCCGTGGTGAAGGGGCTCCCAACACTGTCCGACACGGAGAATTGAGGTTACGGGGCGGGCCAGATGATTCAACGTCGAGTCTCGGTGACAAATTCGATGCCGTCTGAATTTTGAGTCCTCAAGGTGGGATGGATTAATAGTGAGGGGTCCGGCTGCTGTGGCGGTGCACGGGGGCAAGGCTGGAGATTCAGCCACAATTCACCACCCAGCCACACGCTGAATATCATCTTCATGAGGCTTTGCGAGGATTGCGACATCTTCCCATCAATGCATCGCCATCTGGTCGAATCTTGTTTTGGCTCGTGACGAGGTGACTCGAGAACCCTTTATGGCACCTCGGATATGCTGGTGGGTCCTGAGAGGCCTGCCTCCTCTCCGAAGCTCAGTCGCCAGTCGTCGGCTCCTTTCCAGCAGCGGCAGCGGACAAACGCGCTTTTCCTATTTCTCGCCAGCTCAAAGAGAGGTACATACATCTTTCCCGGACATTGGGAGGTCAAATAAAAGACGCTCACAATGCCTAGGGAGATTATGCGCAGCTGTTTGCCAAGCTCAAGGACAGTGAACTACTGTCTAATCCTAGTGGCCACAATGCCTCAGTGATCCTTGCGACACCAAACTTTATCCGTCAACTTGAAGACAGCAAATTTGTGGGCAGATTCGCGAAGCTCCTGTCTGGATCTGCGGATATCGACCAGTTCCGTGTCTTGTGTGCCGTCGTCGACCAGGTGGCGCCGGCCCTTGGCGAGCCTGGTGCGCTTCACGGCATCTCCATTCTGCGAGGGCATCTAGACGATACCTTGCCCGAGCTTTGGCTACCGTCGCCCCCCAAAGCCAGAGATGATGCCGATTCCGTGTCGGCTCTTACATTCGACCTTGGTGGCCCCTGGATCACGCTTCCCCTGACGAGAACCACTTTCCAAAATAACAAGACGTCGACGCTTCTATCTTCTCGGTTTGACATGAGGCAAGCGTCTCCTCGACTCGTTCAAAGGATCGAAAAGCACTCGCAACGCATTATGATATCGTTGAATCAACCGCCGCGGTCTACGGCTGACTTGGGGCTCTGGGCGCCTTTATCACCCATAACTCGGTCTCGGGTCGTTACTGAGAGCTTTGGTAACATCGTCAGGGGCATACAAGTGGACGGGAAGACGGAACCCGCATCTACGGAGCTTGAAGATGCAGTGAACACCATGTTCAAGCACAGGTCAGCACCGGAGACAACGCAAGGCCCCATGGGAGTTTGGGCGATGATCACCCCACAGACGGATCTAGCGGATCTTGAGAGCGCACCGGACCCGACCCCGATCTTGCAAGGAAAACCGGTTAGTCGAGACGCGATTGAGGTAACAGCACAATACCTTGAGCACTCCTATAAATTTGGCGGTCGGTTGTTCCAAATATGTACGTCCATGCGTATCTCCAGGCTCCTAGAGAGAAGCTAACAATGAACAGTGAGTGGCGGCGGCGGCTGGGGCCCAAAGAAGGGCTTGCTCTCGATAGATCCGCAGAGGACCCATTTCACCCTGTCAGAGGAAGAAGAAATGGCCAGGTTCATGCAGACGATGAACAACTCGGGGTTTGCTCCTACGGGATCTCAGATTCAGTTCTTCATCCCGGCGCAAGCGCCTCCCGAAGACACGTCCTGCTCTACATCGGGCATTGTTTTCGGTGTCCCCTTCGGCACGGAAACTGCAGGAGGGACTGGGGTACCAGAGAAGGGGTACCTGGTAAGCGGCCATTTCGGAGCACTGGCTTCCCAAGGCGTGTTTGTTTCCGGGCCCACGGACCCTGAAACTGGAGTTACCGACGAGTCAAAGCTGAGCGTACCCAACTCGCGCGTCTATGTTGGCAGAGGCACAGGAAGGCCGGCGGCATATTGGGGTTTCTAGGGGCTGGTGGTTTGGCGGATGCTGCCGCGGCTACCCTGATGTGATCTCTCTGTAACGACAAGACGGCTGTGGCTCTGTACGATATGTGTAAGATTTTGGAATATGTACTCTTAGGTATCCGAGAAATGGCATCGCTTAGTTGGCGGCTCTTTACCGACATGCAGCAAAAAGGTTCATATGTCAGAAGCCTGACATGACATCTCACACCATCAGTCATCCACGACACCTACCCCGTCTTCTTCCTCTTCCTCTCCAGTCCCTCCGCCATAGCCGCAGCAACATCCTCAAGGCTAGTCCCCCTCTGCCTCTTCCCAACCTTCTCCTTGCCAAGCACCTCATCGTCCGCGATGGCCTTGTACACGCCAGCGGCGCCCTGAAAGAGCTCTCTGCCCCAGCCGCCGTCCTCGCTCATGGCGTCTGCGATCTCCTCCATCTCGCAGACCCAGCGGTACGCCTTGGGGGGCATGTCGGGCACGCTGCGCTCGGCCGTCGCAAGGTGCGGCGGTAGGATGTCGCTAAGCTCCCGCTTGAGCTCGTGCGTGACGCCGAGACGGTGGGCGGTGGTGAAAGATTGAGTGACCAGTGCCGTGAAGCCCTTCGCTATGGCCGCGAAACACATCTTGAGTCCGCTTGCGGCGCCAATGTCGGGCGAGATGGTGCGCAGGTTGAGGACTGAGGCCAGGCCATCACCGTCCGGGAGAGCCGACAGCGTGTGCGGTCCCGAGATGGGAATGTTGGGCCGCCGCCATTCAGGATCGGCATCGTTGTTCCGCAAAGAATCTGGCGGCGTGCCCGTCGTGGTCCTGAGGCGTGGCGGGGCGCCGAGGATGTATCCGTCGACGAACCGGACCGGAACCCTGGCCCTTTCAAACATGGCGGCCATGCCCTTGCACGTCGACGGAGACACAGCGTTCAGATCTACAAAGTAGATGGGGTCGCTTCTCGAGCCGCCAGAGAGCGCATCGGCGACTCGCTGGGCAGTGGCCTCTGCATCGCGCGGCGGCACGACGGAGAGGATGACGGAGCACTGCCGCACGAGCTCCAGGTCCGACGGCAGCGTCTCGACGTTGGCCTTTCTGGCCCGCTCCACCGTGTCCTCGCTAGAAGAAGGTTAGACGGCACGAAGATTCAAAATAGATTTGTGATTCGAGGGGAATGCACCTTCTGCCCTGGCAATTCGTGGCCACCGCGAATCCTCGAGCCACAAGTAATCGCGCGATGCCGGCTCCCATGTCACCGAGGGACAGGATCCCAACCTTGAGCTTCGCAGCTTTGCTGGAAGCCATGCTTTCTGCGTTTCGGGTGCAACGAACCAAACACGCTGATGAGAGGAGATCTTCTGCGGGTCTGTTCGGCGACAAGTTTAGTAAAGTGGGCAAGTTCACGAGGCAGTCGGCTACGAAGACCTCACTTGGGTGATTTCCAAGCAGCACCAGGATCCCATTACACATTCACGTCAAGGCATACTGCCATCTCTTCACGAATTGAGTCAGTCTACACGTCTCATGCGAGCAACATAATTTGCGCTACCCAGTACGCGTTTGGACCTGTCCCATGCCGGCACATTTCCGAACTCACATCACCAGGGTTGAACGAAGCAAATCTGGCTTGCCATGATATTCCCTGAGCCACGAAATCCGGCATCTTGCTCAATTTCAGTGAAGACAATGTCCGCCCCTTCTTCCGCACCGCCGCCCCTGTCCATCCGTCGAGCGAGCCAGAGGAAGGGTTGTTCCGCCTCTCAAGTCCCAGGAAAACAAGCGTTGGCACACCGACAAGATCATGTCCCGATTCGGGCGGGCAGCTCTTAAATCGTCGGCAGACTATATAAACAGAACCTCCAAGTTGATGGTGCAGCTGTGGAAGGAGGTCAAGGTGTCGAGGAAAGCATGAATCATTCGGGAACGTTGTAGATGACACGAGTCTGATGTTTATGAGCATTTGCTTTTTGCTCGCGGCTAGTCAGAGAAGCAGTGGCATTGCTTACCAGCCGTAAGAGGGGGGACGACATCCACTTGGTTGGAACGGTCCGTTCGAAGGTAGCTGAGAGTTCCAGATAACGGCGCCCCAATGGCCACTTCCATGGCACGCCCGGCCTCATACACAATCTTCGCGAAGAATCCCTGTATATTACCATCTCGGAACGTCGGGTTTCAACATTCTTGGTGGTGTACATGAAATGTTCAGAAACAAGTCCTTACTCAATCATGTCGATGTCGTCGATCGCAGCAGCTGGGGCGGCGCGATTTGCCTGCTCGGGTTCCTCCGCCGCCGCAGGAGCATTGTTGCCGCCAAAATAGTCCTCCATCTCTGCGTCGAGCTCCTCTTGCGTCTTCTTAGAACGAGGGTTATTGCCCCTACCCCCGCGAGTGCTTTGCTGATCTTTAGCACCACCCTCTCGTCCACCCTCTCGTCCACCCTCTCGTGCGCCCTCTCGTCTAGCACCTGCACGACGTCCTCCACGGCGTTGGGGCATTGGGCTCCTTTCGCGGCTGCCCTCGCCTGGGATGTACCTGTCGATTCCCTTGCGGGCTGCTTCGTCCTCATCGTACCGGCGACGAGGCGACAAGGAGCGAGCTCTGCCACCAGGGGCAGAAACGCGTTCCGCCAGCGGGCGACCGGGCATAACGGCGGTGTCGAAAGGGTTCCGCGCACTCGGCATCAAAGTTAGGCGAATCGGCTGTCCTAAATATTGGGTTAGATGTCTGCTATTTGCGATGGTGCGAGGACATACCGTTGGCGTTTGCTCCATCGAACTGCTGAACGGCCTCTTGAGCGTCATCTCTGGTCTCGTAAGTTACGTAGGCCGTCCCCTCGGAGCGTCCCGCGCGGTCGTAGAGCAGCTGCAGCCGCACGACAGGGCCGATTCTTGTGAACAGTTCCTGTATCTGAGATCAGCCACTTGCTGATACCGACCAATCGAGGAGGGGCGCGCATACATCGAGATCATCTTCGGTGAGGTCGTAGTGAATATTTTCAACACGAAGTTTCGATCCTTTCGTATCGCTAGCACAATGCGTCAGTAGACAAACTTGGTAGGGGCCAGATGAGCTATGGCTGCTTACTTGTGGGCGGGATCATCGCGGCGACGTCGAGGGGCGGGAGCTCTGCGAGAGTCTGAAACTTGTGAGCCACGGGGCGTTGGCTTGACCAAGTAGTGGTCGTCCTCACTGTTCTCTTCGTAGCGATCGTGCACCCACTCGCTGGTAAATTTAGCAGGTAAATCGGTGCGCTCGAAGCCTTGCCCGGCTGACCTGTCTATGCCTCCTCGAGGCTCGTTTCGGGTGGACTGTGTCGAGCGAAGCAGGTGCTGGTTAGCCATGGAGTCCGCAAGCTGAGGCCTTTGCCGCATCGTCGAGAAGGGTCGAGAAGCGACTGGCACAGGGAAGTAGAAGGCTAACGGGCCCGAAGACTCGACGATCGCAGGGAGGATAGTTCAACCTGCGGTCGGCCGATGTCAATCTGGACCGTCGACGGGGTGCAAGCGAAGAGAAGACTCACCTTTCTCACGCCATCACGGGGATAGTCCTGGCGTTCGCGACGGCGATCACCGCCACCACCGCGTCGGCTTCGGGGGACATTGCTGCGCTGGGGGGGGCTGTTAGCCTCGAGTCTTGACGCGACTCGACGGAGCGCTGGGTGGGCTGAATCAACATACGTTGTCGGCAATGATCTCATCGAGACCGCGATCCATCTTATCGGCCATGACGGGCTTGGAAGCGAGTGTGCCGGCGTCCAGTGCCTGCGAGAAAGAAGGACTTGGGCTTGAGGGGATTTTTGCTTTGCGTGCTGTGGTGGGATGGGATGCAGGATGCTGAGTGGGCTGGTGTTTGGCACAGTCACGATCTGCGTTGATGAGGCTGAGAAAGCGCCTCTCGCGGTGGAAGGTCGGGTGGGACAAGGCAAACGGGACAAGGCAAACGGGACAAGGCAAATGGAACAAGGCAAACCGACAGGGCAGCCGGCTGCAGAGGTGGGGGAAGAGCAGCCGTGGTCCAGGCGCACTGTGCTGATCGAACAGCTGGCAAAGGGGACGGGGACTCGGTTGGCACGGCAGCAGCTGTCAGCAGCGCTTCGTATTCGAACAACAAACGCAACGGAGAGATGGACACGTAGGGACGAGTAAGCTGCCAACGAGTGCATCGCACCTATTCATACGTGGCCGACTTCTTGCACTTTCGAGTCGTGCTTTATGGCGAAGCAAGCTGCAAGCTGACATCCATACTGAAACCAGGGCGACGGCCTGCCCGTACAATACCTGCCCTTGACGACCAGTCTCATCAATCTCTGACGGCCGTGCTCCGTATTTAGTATGTATACTCGTATACGGAGTACTTCGTACATGCGTGTGCAGAGCCACTTTGACGACGGCAAACGCACGCACCGAGGATACCCTGCCCACGGCTGCAAGTAGAGGGGGGCTGGTCGGGCAGGGCACGGCAAGTAGGGAGGCAGCTAGGTAAGCCGGCAAGAGAGAGAAAMGAAGAGGAAGAAGAAGCATGCCATTTATCTAGCTGCCACGCAATCTGCTGCCATGCCGGACGACAGCGAGCACGTAGTCGTTGGCGGGCGATAGTTCAGTCACGGGCACTCAGAAGACGGACAGGCGGCATTTCAACTGATTCAGGCGTTAGGAAAGCCATGCGCCAGAATGTAGTGCTGAGCTAACAATCACAGGAGCGACTGCTGCCCCCAAAAAACATTTGCCTCTTACATTTGCATAACAGTATTGGGAAAACCCTAAAAGCGGGGGAAAAACCCAATACTAAGGCGTCCCGTCGCAACTTCCACCGCACCCCTAACCCCCTCCAGACCAGCGCTCGCGGAGTTGGTTTGGCGGGGAAGACAGGAAGGCCCCGTCAATGATAAGGGAAATGAGCAGTGGGCTCAGGGGCCACKACGGCTGTGTACATAAAGGACTAGAGACCCCGACCTCTTAGAGGAAGGGGCACGCGCCTTGACTAGAACAACATGCCTACGGGCAGTYCCCGACGTCAAACGCGTTACCTAATGAGTAAGAATGAGTGCAAGTGAGTGAGACCGCCCGGTCACCCAATGAGTGAGTATGAAGTGAGAACCACGCTCGTCACAAGGCAAAAGACCACACGGTGTGTCCAGAGCCATGTGATCAGATGGTCTACAGTGAGTAAAACCCCCTTCAATCGTGTGAACTGACACCCGAGAGCCTTGAGTGCAAGGGCGTGCTTACCTGCGCAGTGTCCTTTCGGTGTGTGCGTTCTCCTCTCCGTCAAATTGGGCGTCATACTCTCAACGCCTTTTCTGCCGCATGTTCTGTTTAGTAGTAATAGCATAGAACAGACCGAGAGTCACTGGCAGGTGGGTCAATTCTCCTAGCGTTTTGTTTGAATTCCGTGTGAGGAGGATAGCAATTGTTGCTCCTTTTTCACGTCAGTCTCCTCCAGTACCGGTATGAAACGTAAGTAGGCACTGACTTATATAGGAGACAACGAGCGCCTTTCTCAGCTTTGATAGAGTGAATGCCATGAGCGCTATCCTCTTGTTAATATAGTAGCTTGATCACCTTGACTAGCTTCATCCTACAATAGTGACGACAGTTGTTCGCATGTATCTGGGAGAATATGGAGGACATTGCCACGATAATCGTACTCGGTGTAGACAGAGCCCTATATCATCGGGGGTGATTAGTAATGAACGTTAAATAAATTCTGCACACCAAAGAATGAAGTAACTTACTGCATAGGCGGCGTCCTGACGACCTGTAACGGTAGCCAAGGCAGAGGACGTAAATGCGAGCAGCGTTGAGAGACGCATATCGAGGTTTCGTTTATTTAGGAGATATACTAAGGATTGAGTATATTGGACGAATTGTGCTATTATGGAAGGGGAAGTAAAAGGGAGATCTAGGAGATATTTATACTTCACTGCTCTGGACCGTACGCGGACATCACCACTGCAATTGTCGCCCCTTTTTCATATTAGTCTTCTCTAGTACCAGCACGAAAAGTAGGTAGGCAGGCACTCATAGATATAGTATACAATGGGCGGGTTTCTTAACTTTGATAGAGAGAACCTGATGAGCGCTATCCTCTTGTTAATATCACAGCTTGATCACATTTGACTAGCTTGATCCTACAATGGCAGCTGCAGATTGAAGCACTCATCAGGTGAGCGGACGATAAAGGGCTCGTCCTTCCAACCGTACCGGCTGTAAAGTTTGCCCTATATCGGGGGTGATCAGTAATGAATATTAAATGAATATATAAAGAATGAAGTAACCTACTAGATAGTCGTCCTGACGACCTGTAACGGTGGCCAAGGCGGAGGACGCAAACGCAAGCAGGGTTGAGAGACGCATATTGAGGTTTCGTTTGTCCAAGGGATGCACTGAGGATTGAGTATGTTGGAGGAATTGTGCTGCTATGGCAGGGAAAGTAAAAGGGAGATCCAGGAGATATTTGTATTTTACTGATGCTCTGGACCGCAGCAGACCTTAAAGAGACTGACATGCATAAGTCGGATGCAGAGCAGCGGCGACCAGGGCCTTCAGTAGCCAGGCAGGCCCGCTCCGTATGGTCAAGGCAACATGACGATGCCCAAAGTAGTGCCCGATCATGTAGTATTAAGGTACGGAGTAGAAGAGGCTAGCTGCACCAAGACATGCAGTTTACTGTCTCGGGAGTCGGAGACACCTGCGTGAGGCTAGCCAATCAGATCGTCAGTCCTAAAGCTGACCGTCCAGCCATGGTTCGGTCGAATTATTGTATATGAAAGAGACAACACATCATGATGCAGCCCTTCCACCCCCCAATCGGCCGAGTTTATCCTTGACACGGGATGCTTCCTTCCAATATTGATCCATTCTACGAAGTATCCTACCAGGCTGTACGAAGGTAGAGCCCAAAAGTAATCGGATTGCCCTGCCCCTGCAGGCCCCTGCCACCGTGCGCATAACCGTTTTTGGAAATTTCATACTGATTCGAAGAATCTCTGTAATCGTCCAAAGAGGAAATAACTGCACCAGGGTGGAGGGCCACTGACGCTGCTACGCCGCTACACTATTGGGGGAAATTATTCGAGCAACAGAGGAACAATCTCACTCAGGCGTGGCTGTGGACCTGCCGGACCCGACGCAAACCACGATCATTGGGTACGAAGGTTGAGCCCAAAAGTAACCGGACGACGGAAAAGCAAAGCCTTAATGCCATACGAAGTACGGAGTACGTACGTTTGTTTTATGACGCAGAAATAGCCGACATGTGCGCTCTGGGGGAACTACTGAAACACCCACCTAAGAGTAGGTTAATGAAGAGAGCCCATCAGTAGCTGTGGCGTTGCAAGGGTTCACTATGCCTTGAATATACCTCAATTGTCACTGACCCTCTGCGTTTATCGAATCCGTCTCTCGCACCGCCTCATTATTCTGATCTTCATGCCGCAGATCTCTTCAGAGACGCAATTGGCCGTCTCCCCCGCCAATTGTGATAGGCAAGCCAGGTGTAGCCATTTCTACACAAACGGCAAGTTTCCAGCTCACAATGCAGGCTTAACGTTGTCTCTAACGTTGTCTCTAACATTGTCTTGGAACGGTTACATTGCAAGGTACGAGTACATCCCCCGGCGATCGTCATGTTAGCCGTTTCCCGTGGCCGAAGTTCACAGACCTTGCGGCAAAAGCTGTCTTTTCTTTGAAGTAAGCTGCAACATGACATCCATATTGACGGCCGTGCTCCGTATTTAGTATGTATACACTCGTACTTCGAACATGCGTGCGCAGAGCCCACTTTGACGACGGCAAACGCACGCACCGAGNGTACCTTGCCTACGGCTACAAGTAGAGGGGGACTGGTCGGGCAGGGCACGGCAGGCAGGGAGGCAGCTAGGCAGTCWGCTAGGCAGGCCAGCAAGAGAGAAATGAGGAAGAAAAAGCATGCCATTTTAGCTAGCTGCCACGTAATCTGCTGTCATACTGGACGACGGCGAGTACGTAGTCGGCAGGCGAAAGTGTAGTCAGGGGCAGTCATAAGACGCATTAGGAAAGCCATGCGCTAGAATGTAGTGCTGAGCTAACAATTACAGGAGCGACCGCTGCGAAAAATATAGCCTTTGCATTTGCATAACTGTATTGGGAAACCCTAAAAACAGGGGGAAAACCAATACTAAGGCGTCCCGTCGCAACTTCCGTCAAGTCTCAGCCCTCGTGGAGTTAGGCGTCACTCACAACGCCTTATCTGCCACATGTTTTGTTTAAGAGCATTTAACGGACCGAGCGTCACTGGCAGGTGGGTCGATTCTCGGATCGTCGTTTACGTATCTCTTGATAGGATGATGGCACTCGCGGTCGCTTTTTCACGTTAGTCTTCTTGGGTATCAGTATGAAACGAAAGTAGGCACTCACAAGAATAGGGTACAAATACCGTTATCCTTGACTTTGATGGAGTGAACTTTGTGAGCGCTATCCTCTTGTTAATATAGCAGCTTGATCATACTTGACTAGCTTCATCTTACAGCTCAGAGCATTTGTTTGAGTGAACACGATAGACCTGGCCATGGTATTCGTGCTCGGAATAAACCTCGCCCTATATTATCGGGGGTGATTAGCAATGGACGTTAAATAAATTCTATATACTAAAAGAATAGAGCAACTTACTGCATAGCCGACCTGAGTAACAGCGGCCAAGGCAGAGGACGTAAACGCGAGCAGGGCTAAGAGACGCATATTGAGGTTTCGTTTGTTTGGGGGATGCACTTGAGGATTGAGTGTGTTGGAATTATGCTGCTACGGAAGGAAAAGTAAAAGGGAGATCTAGGAGATATTTATATTTCACTGATGCTCGCCGGATACAGAACAGCGGCGACCGGGTCAACATGGCGATGCCCAAAGCAGTGCCCGATCCTACAGTACTAAGGCAGTAGAGGCTAGCTGCACTAAGACATGCAATTTACAAAGAGACATACACAGCGGCGACCAGGGCCTTCAGTAGCCAGGCAGACCCGCTCCGTATAATCAAGGCAACATGGCGATGCTTTGACGGGGAAGACGGACACACCCCACAACAGAGGGGCTTACACGAGCAGGTACGTAAGGACCACTTGATTCCCAGTCTACGGACTTGGGGAGGCACGCGCGCAGAATTGACATGCCTACGGGAGTCCTTTCTTCCCCGAGTTGTCACAAATGAGTAAGAGTGAGTAAGGCCACGCCAAGTGAGTGAAAATGAAGTGAACGACCCCCAGGGCGGTCCGAGACAAAAGACCGCTCACACAGGCTGCCTAGCGTCCTGACTAGATGGTTTGAGTAAGTGATTGTTGATCCCGAGAGACTTTAGTGATGATCCCTCTGGGACGTGCATGCAGATTCCTTTCGGTGTGTGNTTTCTTCTCTGTCAAAATGCCCAACGAAGTGCCAATCTTGTAGTATCAAGGTAGTAGAGGCTAGCTGCACTAAGACATGCAGTTTACTGTCTCGGGAGTCGGCGACGCCTCCGTGGGGCTAGCCAATCACATCGTCAGTCCTAAGGCTGTCAGAATATGAACGTTGAGCCGGCATTATGAGCTGGAAACTGCCGTTGGTGTAGAAATAGTTACACTTGGCCTATCACAATAGGCGGGGGAGACGGCCAATGACGTCCCTGAAGAGGGCTGCGGCATGAAGATCATAATAATGAGGTGGTACGATTGACGCAGAGGCATGGTGAACCCTTGCAACACCCGGCTACTGAGGGACTCTCTTCATCGACCTAGGTGGGTGTTTCGGTAGTTCCCCCAAAGCGCATGGCGTTTTGCAGGGCTATACGAAGTACGGATGTCGAGAGGAAACACGTTGGCCATTTCTACGTCGTAAAACAAAGGTTGGGCAGTAAAGCTTTGCATTCTGCCACTGGCGCCGCCATGCTAATGCACTATTGGGGGGCGGAAAGAACTGCATCATCATGCGTTGTCTCCAACATGTCTCTACCGTTGTCTCTAACGTWGTCTCAGCACGATTTCATTAAAGGTACGGATTTACATCCCCCGCGATCGTCATGTTGGCCATTTTTGCCAAAGTTCACAGACCTTGCGGCAAAGCCCGTCTTTTCTTCTCTCGGACAAAGAGCTTTACTCGTACATACAAGCATATGTCGGCGGAATTCGCCGGCTGTGCGCAGAGTCCGCATGAGAGGGATGAACCTCTTCGCGCGTTCGTCATAGCTTTTTATGCCGCCATTACCCAACTCACGGCGAGACTTGAGCGCCAACACGTAGGTCAAGCCTCGTTCCCATTTACCGGTAACGTCGCACCTAAGTCTCAGACTCGCTTTCCCCAAACGCACCTCGAATTCGACTTCCATCCACGCCGTTGTGACTTTTCCAGTAATTCATAGCGATTTCCCTGGTAGAAATGTGGCCAGGACACGAATAACGGTCCTTGGCCAGGCCCAGAGGCCCCAGCGGAGGCAGACCCCTCGCATCGGCCAACCAGGGAAACATTTGCACCTTGTTGGGGGTGCAAACGGAAACTTTACTTAGTCTGACGAGGCTGGCCGCATGGACCTGACCTCAACGCTCTTCGTTTCGTACGCGCAAGGCACGCGTCGGGTCAGACGTTCAGTTACCGGTCAGAGGTGAGGGAGGGCGAGCTCACGTGCCATTTTATTCAGGTCGCCGACTGACACGAAGCTACGGCCCGAGGATTCTCCGCCGCGGCGACCCTAAGCCCTCTTGGGCGATTGCAATTCGACTTTCCTGGCCTCCCCGAGCCAGCATCCCTTATCCGCTTGCTGGCTGACAGCGCCAGAGCCATCACAGACAGGGGGCCAACGAAATCGTCGTCCGCTTGGTCGTATTTCTGACACTTGCTGTGGCCTTTTTCCGAGCTGCCAGCATTCGTCCTTTTCTCGTCGCGTCTCGTCKTCGTCGTCGTCCCAATCTCGACCTCGTCCTCTCGCGATCCTCCGGCGCGCGATCCTCGTCAGGGCAAGCCCTTGCCATCGATCGATTGCCCATGCCCTCGTTTCCTTCAACATAGTCTATGCCCTCACCCGCGACCGCCGCTGCGTGACGACGGCAGCTACACCGACCGCCTCCATGGCTCGACCCATGGGGTCAGTCCGTCTCAAGAGGGCGAACCCGTGCACCCTCGCGTTGGGCGCCGTTCTCTGCATCTTCATCTTCGTCTTTCTCGTCTCTCCTTCGAGCTCTGGCACCCCCAGCAAGCTCTCCCCCGTCACGGCGCAGCATCACCTGTCGCCCCCTACTTCGCCGTACAGGAAGGCGAATTCGCGATCAGGAACCGACATTGGGCCACCGCCCGTCACGCGATACAACCTCAACCATGTCACAGTCACGACCCAGCCGATTGAGAACCGCGAGCACATCCTCGTCCTGACGCCCATGGCCCGATTCTACCAGGAATATTGGGACAACTTGTTGCGCCTCAGCTACCCCCACGAGCTCATCACCCTCGGCTTCATCCTCCCCAAGACAAAGGAAGGCAACGCCACCACGGCTGCGTTGCAACAGCAGATAGAAAAGACCCAAAAGCGTGGCCCCGAGAAGGAGCGCTTCAAGAGCATCATCATCCTCCGCCAAGACTTTGACCCTGCGCGCGTTTCGCAAGATGAGAGCGAGCGCCATAAAATGTCGAACCAAAAGGCGCGACGGGCCGTCATGGCCAAGGCGCGCAACTCGCTACTCTTCACAACCCTCGGCCCGGCCACGTCCTGGGTGCTGTGGCTGGACTCGGACATGGTCGAATCCCCGCCATCTCTGATTCAGGACCTCGCCAAGCACGACAAGGCTGTCATTGTGGCCAACTGCTTCCAGCGGTATTACAACGACGAGAAGAAGAAGATGGACGAGCGGGCATACGATTACAACAGCTGGCAGGACAGCGAAATTGCAAAGAACATGGCTGCCACCATGGGCCCCGACGATATCCTGCTCGAGGGATACGCCGAGATGGCCACGTACCGTACACTGATGGCCCACATGGGCACCGAGGGCGGCGATAGGAACCTGGCTGTGCCTCTCGACGGCGTCGGCGGCACCGCCTTGCTAGTCAAGGCGGATGTGCACCGCGACGGCGCCATGTTCCCGCCCTTTGCGTTCTATCACCTGATTGAGACGGAGGGATTTGCGAGGATGGCCAAGAGATTAGGATGGCAACCTTACGGCCTTCCCCACTACAAGGTATGCGGCAGATTGACAATTGAGTGTCAAAACGAGTCCAGCTCACTAATTCAACGATAGGTCTATCACTACAACGAGTAATGTACGGTCGTCGAAGGGAAAAGAAAGCAAATAGAAACAAGGGAGACTTTTAAACCGCCCCCGTTCGTTGCAACTACCGTGCCCCGGCCCCACTGCGTTGTACGGGGAAAGGAAGCGTGGAAACGCGCAATCCCGCTGACCTGGACGATGGGAATGAATGATTGGTTGATGGACGGCGAGGCACGGCGTTCTTGTATGCATATATAGTGACACCACCACCATGGGAAAAGCAAAGCAAGAAAAAGGGGGCACGGGGGAACGGCCTCTTGGGCTAGGAGTACGGAGGCACAGCGCGGAAGGGGTTTCAAGGGCATCTGCCGCACTTTTTGCGGTCTTGTTTGATGAGGTTCTGATGTTCTTTTTTTGTTTTATCTCGTCATGTCTGTAAGATACACACGTACCTGGGAAGATGGCTGGCAGTAGTGGATTGACTCTAGGGTTGGGATAGACGGGTGGGCCGAATTCCAGATTATCCAGATGGTCCTCTGCTGCAGTCTGATGGTCTCCCTCCCTTTGTGATATCCCGCCTCATTCTGATATGTATGTCAGATGTACATGGCCGATTTACGTTCTGTAGTGTGCGTCCCAAAAATATACCAACGCCGTACTTAGTAGCTCGAGCATGAAAATCGCAACAAGTCAGTCCGCCCTGCGCCCTTACGGGCCATCATACCGGCCCCCCTCGTCGGCGCACCAGCACTCGACGAGCCTGCGCGTGCCGAGGACGTCGCCCTGGCGCAGCAGCGCGGCGACGTCGACGTTGAGCGGGCTGTCCGTCTCGGGGCAGCCGAGCAGCATGCGCACGGCGCGGACGCACTCGAGGACGCTGTAGGCGGGCGTCCAGGCGTCCTTGAGCAGGTCGAGGCAGATCTCGCCCGTCTGCAGCGCGATGTTGGGGTGCACGACGGGCGTGGCAAAGACGAGCTTGGGCGGCTGGAGGGGGTACGCGGGGGGGATGGCGATGGTGAGGCGCCAGCGGCCGGCTGCCCGCCTGCGTTAGCACATGCGCGGCCTGCTCGAGGGACGCGTGGTTCAGCGGCGGAGGAGGAGAAGACGCACAGTCGTAGCCGCAGCCGACGCCGCGGCCGTTGATGACGGCCTCCCACTCCAGCAAGTTGTCCTCGCCGACGGGGCCGAGGCGCTCGATGCCGCGCTCGTCCTTCTGCTCCCTGCGCCAGACGTCGAGCTCCTTGATGAGCCGCTTCGTCGCCGTCGTGGCGCCGCCGCCSCCCGCTGACCTGGACCCGGTGGGGGATCCGTTGCGCGACGACATGGCTCTGGCGTGGCTGTCGGGCACTCGGGTGTCGACGCTCGCTCGGGGGAGGTGGTCGGCGCCGGGAGAGGCTCAGGCAGGTCCCGTAGAACGTAGAGTTGCGGTTTCGGTTTCTGCTTCGAGGCCGTCGCCTGAAGCGGTGCGATGGTCCTGCGGGAGAGGACGGCAGTGGTGGCGGTTGGGCCCGATGGAAGCTCGTTGGTTGCGGCAGCTGGGAGCTTCGACAGGGATCCACGCGGGCAGAGCCGAGGCAGCGCCCCAACCTAGACCTATGTACTCGTCTGTGCGGAGGTACGTAGCAAAGTTGGCCTGGGGCATCACCCACGTGTTCATCGGACGATATTACTCCCCTAGGTATTCCAACGTGGCGCTTCCAACCAGCTCATAACAACTTACATTAGTCTCAAATCTAGCGACGGGCTCCGCTACCCAAACACTTACACGCATGCAAGGCAAACAAGTCGTGAGTCTCCGCGCGCATACCATGCCACCATTACAAGTATTAATATTCCAGCTGGGGTAGGTACTAACACACACAATACACGGGCGAACAGGCATCTCTGCGACCAATCACCGTTACTTCTTCTTCCGTTTACCTCCCGACACGGCCTTCCTCTTGACCGGCGACGACTTCTTCTTGGGCGGCTGCGGGTCGGGCTCGGGCTCTTGCGACACCTCGACCACGATTCCCACGTCCCTCCCCCCGCCTGATGGCTCCCTGACCGGCTCTCTAACAGGTTCCCTAGCCGGCTCCCTGGTCTGCCCCCCGTTGCCGCGATCATCGCTGCTGTTCTCCTCGCTCGTCGCGTTCTCATCCTCGCTGGTCTCGTCGCCGTAGCTTTGGCGTCGGGATCCCTGGTAGCTCCTAGAGGCAGCAGGAGCTGGCGCTCCTCGACGCGTGTTGTAGGCCGTTTCAGCGGGCCCCGACGCATATCGTCTGGAGGCGGCCGCAGCGCCTGCGGGATACGCCGCGCGCTGGTCCTCTATCTGGTACATGAACGGGTCGAGGTTCGAGCGACTTCCCAGGGATGACGAGGCTTCATCGCGAGGAGACCCTCTGGATGAGCGTGGCCGGGCAACGGAATCGGAGCCATGCCGGTTTGCGGCAGACGGATGCGCCACATACTCGTACTGAAACGGGGACGAGCCACCTTCATCACGTGCGCGACTAGGTGGTCTCGATGACGTTGTTCCGGATCGTGGTCGAGATCGCGACGCCGAAGGGGGTGGGAAGTAGCCCATTGGAGGGTATCCTTGATGTTGCTGGCCCTCCAGCACGCCGCCGGCTGAGACGTGTCGAGGCAAAGAGTCTTTCCGAGGAGGGTGAGGTTGAGCCGCCGTCCTCTTCTTGCGAGACACGGGCTCGAGATGTGAGAGCGGCACCGCGATCCGCTGTTCCTTCTTCTTCTTGCGGTCACTTCCACTGCCCGACCCCCGTTTCCGCCTCTCCTCCTCTTGCATGCGCTTCCGATGTCGTTCAAGCGCTGCGAGTTCTTCCTTGTTGAGCTTGACATCGGCCTTGCCCTTGGCCCGCGCTCGATTGATGCGCTGCAGCGCCGATTGTACAAGCGCCTCCTCCTTGTCGCGGATGGCCAGCAGAGCCGCACTCTCGCCATAGGCGCTGTCGTCATCGCCGTCGTSGTCGTCGCCGCTGCTCGAAGCAGAGCCGTCCTCGTCGTCATCTGAATGCCCATAACGCCTGCGGCGTACCGTACCGCTTGCCCGATCACCCAAGTCTATACCCGTGAACTGAAGAGAATCGCTAACAAATCGCGTGTTGCGCCGCAGAGACAGCCCAACGCCCTGTGTATCCGTGTCATCGCCCCTGTCCGTGTCCAGCTCCTCGACCCTGGGGTCGTCGCCCCAGTAGTCATAGTGCGCAGCGTCCCCGTCTGTTTTCCTCCGCCCGCGCCTCGATGGTCTTCCCCATTGGGGCGCAAATTTGGGAGCTCGCGGCCGACCACCTAGACCGCCTCCCCGGAAAAAGCCTCATCGATTGGCTTATCCATGAATGAAGCGTGGCCGAGGATGGCCACGCCAGAGGCGCCGATCAGCCAGAGCAGGGTTGAGAATGGCGAGGCAATCAGACCCAGGGGCACGGCGACGATGAGAAGCCCCGTGTACAGCTGCGACGTGGTGGCGCGGAAGGTACCGATCTCGAGGTCGCGGCCCTCGAGGCGGCCAATGAGGAACATGCCAGCGACGACGAGGATGATGTCGAAGAGCAGCAGCCAGTTGGTGAGCAGGGCGTAGATGCTCAGCATGGCGAAGACGACGGCATAGTTGCTGGAGAAATGGCTGAGGTTGTAGTTGACGCGCGACTGCATCTCGCTAAAGTTGGCTGGCTTGGACAGGCGCTTGAAGTCGAGGAACTCGGAGACGGGCCGCAGGTTGGAGAAGCGGCCGCTCAGGGGACCGGAGCGCAGGCCCTGGAAGCGGTCTCCGAAGTTGAGACGCGACGTCAGGACGTCGAGGGGGATCTGGATGCGAGACATGATGGGTGGCTGTTTGGGTTGTCGCGTGTCGCTGGGAGGTTGGAGCAAGTAAAGTGCGTCGTTGTATACCGTTTGCAAAGCTGCCGAAACTGATGATTCGAATGAGAGAAGACACGGGTTTCCGGACCTATTCAATGGTGCGTGGGATGAATAGCTGTCATGGAGATGGAGTTAGCCGTGGCTCCGCTCTCGCGACACGAAGAAGACAGCCTGGCACGCAGGGCAGCAACGCCGAGAGAAAGAGGGGCGAAGGGAGCAGAGGAAGAGGCGCATTTTTGACTTCAAAGGGTGGCGGCTGCGTGGTCAAGGGGGCGTGAGTACATACCGGAGCTGGCAAAAGAATGCGGGCGTCGGAGGAATGTGTTGGTTCGTCTGCACGTTGGCCACGGCTTGTGGGTGGTTTGTTGTCGGAGGAGTGCAGCGCTTCGGCAGACCTTTTTTGCTTTGTTTGCAGGTGGCGTCCGCCAGGGGCTCGTCGGGAGATGATGACGGCGTTCCCCTTGCACTGACTGGATGGCGCAGATGGTGCGTGAGATGCAATCTGACTGGCGCAGGGAGATGATGGATGGGCCCGCCTGCAAACTCGTGTTAGTCATCGATCAATCCACCAGCCAGCGCCAGATGATGGAATTGCAGGGCCGCAATTGCACGGTGCCCGCTCGATTCGCGTTGCAGCCGAGCGAGCTTTCCGCAACGGCGAAACGTCGGAACGGAGCACGGAGCACGGAGCACGTATGTACCTCGGAGCACGTACCTCTGCGTCAGGTGGTCCTCCCCAGCCCCAACCGTCGGGTTGCGTCTGGTAGAGGCCGTCAACTCTGCTTCCACCACGGCGCTTCCCCGCGAGGGATTGGAAAGGAAAGGAAAGGAAAGGAAAGGAAAGGAAAGGAAGGGGAGGGAAGGGAAGGGGGCGGAAGGGAAGCAACAGCCGGAGATGTTGTTGAAAGAAGACGGCCTCAGCAGCCGAGGGAGCGAGCCTGCCAGGAAACAGGGTTTTCTCCTCTCCGTCGCCGGCCGCCTCTGCTTCTCCACTGCCGCGATCCGCACCGGCGTCCACTGTCATGCACCGCCAGGTCACCGCTCCTCCATCTCCATCACCAACTCCCCGTTGGGCCTCTGCGGCTGCACCAGTAAGACGCCAGGGAATTGATTATTACACGAGACATGCACAGCAAGCACATGCACTCAAGTGCCGCATTCGTGCCCGACCTCTGCCATGCGCCCTCACAACGGCCCTATTGTCCTCGCGGCTCCATGCAGCATGCCGAGCATCGTGGACCCAACGAGAGAATGCGCTCGTGTGACAACTCAGCTCAACCCAAGGACCGCCAGGCGCAACACGCGGCCAATGGCAGGATGGACCGTGTTCCTTGCTCGTGCTCCTGGTGCTTCGTGCGCCGTATGTACTCTGTAAATGTCCGTGATCCGTGCCAATACGAGCCGGGCCGGCGGCGAGGCGAAGACGGGGGACGTGTACGGCTTCAGCGCCCGAATCGCCCGGTCGAGCCCCGGCTGCTGCACGCCGTGTAGAACGCGTCGGCCAGGTTCTCGACCGTGACCTCGTTGGTCCCGTTCTGCCAAACCGGAAACAGTGTTCCATCTTCACAGGCGGAGGGAGTTGCCGTACCACGGACTCACAGTGAACTGGCGAGTGCAGGACACCAGGCATCATCACAATGGTTGGCTTCGACACGTGGCAGAGCGCTGCCGCAACAGTCGCTCCAAGTCCCGCTACGACCGCGGTGAGCTTCATTGTGCAGGTATACTTCGTAGATGCGATATACTCCGGTTGTTGAGAGAGGCAGCGCTGGATGCCCTCGATTCAAGGCCCCGGCAGCAGCCGGGGCGGATCTGATACCGCGCTATGGCTTCAGAGGGCAAGCTATCAACCCGAATACCAAACATGTTGCGGGAGGAATAAAGCAAAAGGCCAGCTCCCGACCACCAACCAAGGCAGAAGACTCGCACTAAGCTGTCCAAGCTGCGTGCCTTCGCCCATGGCCCCGACGCCTCCACCAAGAGCAAATCGACTACGGAGTATGCGAAGCAACCGTGCTGCGTATTGTATCCTATTCTGATCGTACAGCCACCAGCCGCTAGGGACACGGGGGCCAAGCGACTCGACTCCTCCAAATCAAAGCAACACGCACGCTATGCCTGCCAGGGTCGTCCTTCGGGATACAGGGGCGATGGGTATATGGGAACGCATAATACAGGACAGCAAATAAAAGAGATGAAGCCGCGCAGCGACGCCGACATTCGATGCCCTCCTACACCTCAAAGAAGTAATCCTCGTCCAGCCCATCTCTGCTCGGCACCACGCCAGCTCCCGGTGGCGGCCCCTCAAACGCAGAATCCATCCTCACGTTCAGCAACCGGATCTTCAGCCCGTATTCGCTCACCAAGCCAATCAGCTTGCTCGTCTCCGCCGTGATTGGCGCCTGGTTGAGCAGCAGCAGCAKCCCGTCCAGCCACTCCGACGCCAGACTGTGGCTTACGGGCCACAGCGTCAGGATCGGGTACTCCTGCGTCGCTTCGCCCTCGGCCGCCTCGGCTGCGTTTGCATAGCTGTATATCGTAATCTTGGTCGTCGCCTTGGGATTGCTAGTCAGGTTCTGCACCGTGGAGGCGCTGGCCGTGCTCTTCGAATCGTCACTGGGGGCCGACACGTTGGACACGACCGAGCTGATGGTGCTCAGGTCCACCTTCTCCGTCAAGCCATCCAGGCCAGGGTCTTGCGCCGTCTGCTGCTCGAAGTCGGCATAATGCAGATACCGGCGGTTGTGCGACAGTTTGGCAAATCTCCAACAAGTAGACGCGACCACAGCGCCGGTGTCTCGTCCCAGCGATGGTTTCGTGAACCACGAGCCCTGCAGGAGGCAGCGCACTCTTTGCTCCTTCACGAACTGCAGAGCCTCCTGTTTCAGCACCTCTCGGACCTGGTAGAGGTGTTGACCCCATGTGTCATCAAACGCCAGCTCCAAGAGCTCCATTTGCAGCTCGCGCAGGCCACCAATGTCGTACTCTTGTATGTCGTCTTCGACCTCGAGTATGTCCTTTGTTCGGGTTGCTTGCCCCACGACCTGCTCGATCAGAATCCGCGCCAGCTCGGACACCTTGTCAAAATCGTCCTGCCCAGCGCCTGTCGCCTTCCACACGCGCAAGAAGCCCTGCAAGCCCGCCGAGTGCAACCGCGACCACTGGAGCAGCAATGGCCGGAACAGCTTGTCCTGATCCTTCACCTCCATCCCCTGGTATCCCTTGGTGTCTTCCAAGTCTGTCTTGTCGATTTCGAAATGTTCGTACAAAATCATCGTCACCGCCAAACTGGCTCGAGCGACTGGGCAGCGTTCTGCCCCAGGCCTCGTAGCCTGTTCGAGCAGCAGCTTCTGAAAGGCGTCCTCGTGCTTCCGTACGTAGTCTGCCATGTCCATCGCGCCCAAGTAACCTGTCGTCTCGAACTCTTGCCCGGGGCTCTCAGTCTCGAAGCCGAGTCTCCTCCATTTCTCTGGGTTGTGCTTCTTTTTGCCCGCCTCCCTCTGCTCGTCTTTGGAATTTCCATTGATAGTGGCCCGATCTGGCGCACTCGCCAGGTGTATGCTCTTCAGCGACCGTCTGTGTTCGGGCCGTTCCAGGTCGACTCTGACCTCTCGCCATTTTCGTATCAAGACCTTGCTCAAGGACTGGAATTCGAGCATTGGGTGCGCAAGGTCTTGTAGCCCGGAGCTCTGCATGAGCCTATAGACGGCCTTGGTGAGGCCCAGGTCCTGCAGGCGCTTGACGAGCTTCGCCCACTCCTCCCCGCTGGCCCCATTCGACCGGCCATTGGCCTCTGCGGCACTGGTGGATATCGCATCGCGTATCAATGCATTGATGAGCATAAGCGCATTAGCACACAGCGCGTGATCGGCGCTCTGCAATTGCTGAATCACCAGCTCGAAGAACTGCGGATAGACGGCGACGGCGGGTTTGAGGGCGCGGAAGCCAAAAGTGCCTGGCGTCGAGCCCAGCGAGTTGCCGAGGCCGTTGGATTGGGAGTGGCTGACGAGTGCGACGAGAATGGACATTGCGCCCCTGAGGATATTAACCAGCGGGTTCGTGACAATCAGCTCGACGACTCGTTCGACGAGGTCTGTCGCCGTCGAGCCCTCGAAGATCTCCCAGCCCATGTCGACCTCGAGCAGGCGCGTCAAGCTCTGGAGCGAGTACGCGAGGGTATTGCCACCAGAGTCCATGATCAACCGGCGCAGGACGAGGAGGCCGCCCGTGGATATGAAGACGTCGGCGAAGGCTGGGTCGTTGATCGAGTTTTGCAGCTTGAAAACGGCCATCTTGCGGACTGCATCTTCGTCGCTGGCTAGGCGCGACAGCAGCGCTGGGATGTCGGCTTGGTCCATGGGGGGCAGCAGGCGCGGTAGGTCTGTCATAGGCTGCTACGGTTTTCGCGAAAGCATTGCCTGTCGTCGTCGGCGGGCGATGGGTGCTGTGCGCTGCCACGTTTTCCTCGTCGTAGCTGCACGGATCGCGCAAAGGGGTGTCGATATTGTTGGAGTCGGGGGACTCCATACGGAGCTGCATGTGGTGCGCGCGCTACCGCACGGATCCCCCAACGGCGCCCGCTGGCAGGGTAGAAGTCGCTGAAGGCTGGTCAGCTGGTCAGCTGGTCAGCTGTGCATTGTCGGCATTTTGCAGCTTGAGGCGTTGACGATGTGTTGACGATGTGTTGAAGAAGCTGCCTTGCATTGAATTGAAAATGATAGAAGTCTCGGGGGTTTCGAACGGGCAGCTGCTTCCTCGTATGAGTAGTTCGTACGAAGTACCTTGCATTTTATCCGCGGCACCTTGCGAATGCACGAATAGGAGCTACGAATTCGCCTCCCATTTGCCTCCGCCCAGCAACAACCCATTTCACTGAGGAGAACCATTTTCTTTGATACGAGCGAAACTACGGACTGCCTTGCCTATCAATGAAGTAGCGTGCCTTATGGCTGAAAGAATGCCTTGCACGCTACAGGACCTTGTCAAGCGTCAGCTAATGGTTAGCAAACAGGCAAACATGTGATGATGATAACAGGGGGCTAGAGATGCCTCATTATGGACGACGCAGTATCGCAAATGCTGCATGCCTGCAAGCAAGTCATTCCTCCCATCGCTGCCACGGCTCCTTCGCCTCCTCTTCCTCCCTTCTCAGCCTCTCCCGCACCGCCATCAACGCCTTTCCCAAGCGGTTCTCTCCCCAGTGCTTCCTCATCGGCATAGCTCTGTGCGCCGCGTACCCAATCCCCCATACTCGATCTTTGGACGCCGCCTCGCAGAGCAGCTTGTCTCTCGTGGCCATCAGTTTGCGCCGCAGGTGTGGGTTCTGCCCAAACTAAGCCATGTTGCCCGCCTCGACCACGGCGCCCTTGACCTCGTCCCAGCTCTCGTTGTTGAAGCCGGCGGTCTGCTTGCCAGTCGCTTTTGCTCCTTGGGGCTTGTGGTCGCGAGGATGCGTATTTGCGTTTCCATGTCGCCGAATCGGGCGGCTTTGCAGTACATCATGAACTGCTCGGCGCAGTTGACCGTGATGGAGGCTGCGCCGTCGGTGTCCGAGTCGTCGACGACGCGCCCAACAAGCCGGGAGATTTCCTCTTTGGAAACGGCAAACAAAGATGGGTGCCACTGGCAGAATTCGCCATATTTTTCCTTGGGCATGTAGAAAAAGAGAGGAGTGCTGTCGTCCGACTCTTGATCCCGAGATGCAGACGACGAGCCAGGTCCGCTGGCCGTGGCCTTCTTCTTCGTGTTGGATGACATAGTGATATCTGTCTATGGAATCACTGGGGCACGTGTTAGAACTTTGTCATACCTTATGTTGCGGACGACCGCAATAACCTTGATGGCGCCTGCACCGGTCAACCTAGTATTCCACGTAGTTAGTGAGTCAGAGCGAAGAGAAGAGCCGACGGCACGGTAGGATAGCGACATGATATGGTTAGATATTTCGAGAAACTATTGCAAAACGAAACCCGCCCGATGGCTTTCATAGCAAGAAAACGGAGTTGTAAATCGAACAATGCATGGAGTGTCTGGACAGAAGCGAGATTCCACCTTCTGACAAATCAGCCACACACGTGACTCAGCCTCACATCTGTGGCGCAAGGCTACATCCCCAATTCTCTCCTCCAAATGCGATGCAGAATATCTACACGCATCAACCTCTCGAGCTCCTATCTCCCGTCTTGCCACCCCATCAACGCCTCGAACCGCATCCCCCAAAATGGCCAACTTCCTTGCCTCCATATTCGGCACCGAGCTTGACAAGGTCAACTGCTCCTTCTACTTTGTAAGTCCGGCCCGTAGCTGTCCGTCCCCGATCGCGTGATGGTTTCCTGAACCGCGAGATTGCTAACTGCTTGCCTTGCGAAACGACAGAAAATCGGCGCCTGCCGCCACGGCGACCGCTGCTCGCGAAAGCACGTCAAGCCGTCCTACAGCCAGACCATCCTCATGCCCAACCTCTACCAGAACCCGTCGTACGACCCCAAGAACCGCATGAACCCCTCGCAGCTGCAGAACCACTTCGACGCCTTCTACGAGGACATTTGGTGCGAGTTGTGCAAGTACGGCGAGCTGGAAGAGCTCGTCGTCTGCGACAACAACAACGACCGTACGTTTCCTCCCCTCCCGTCTTGCAAGCATGCTAATCCTTTTTCGCAGACCTCATCGGCAACGTTTACGCCCGCTTCAAGTACGAAGAGTCCGCCCAGCAGGCCTGTGACACCCTCAACAGCAGGTGGTACGCCGGTCGGCCCATATACTGCGAGCTTAGTCCTGTCACCGACTTCCGCGAGGCCTGCTGCCGCCTCAACTCGGGCGAGGGCTGCGTCCGCGGCGGCTTCTGCAACTTCATCCACCGTAAGAACCCCAGCGAGGAACTCGACAGGGACCTGACGCTCAGCACTAAGAAGTGGCTCAAGCTGCGCGGCCGCGACGAGCGGAGTGTCAGCCGGTCGCCGACGCCCGAGCCCACGAGACGGAGGTGAGACGCAGCGTCGTCGTGATTTCCTGTGTGTATCTGGAATTTACGGGTGGAGGTTGAGATGGGATTCAAGGTGGAATAATTTTGCAGAAAAACGGGCGTTCAGGAACGGTTTATATTGCAGGGTAAAACGCATTGATGTCATGTTTCGACGATTCCTGGCATGTACCTTGATATGAAATCCAATTGGAAGTTTTTCCCAAAAGAAGGCGTCTCTAGTCCTCTCCCGCCTTCTCTCTGTTGTCGTGCCCGGCGTTGAAGCCCTTGAACTCATTGTCCAGCCCACAGCATTCGACATGCGACGTGTACAATGGTATCCGTTTTATGGTAGCCAGCTCCGGTCCCCGTGCCGTTATGCCCCAAGCATGCCGCCCAGCCTGCCCATGTCTTTCCCGGGAGCCAAACAGCAAAAAACGCCAATTTTCTCACGCAAGGTCCTCCCTGAGTGAGCCGCGACCTAGGCCTKGCCGTCACCCTGCGGCAAATCCTTCTTCATCTCTTGCGTAAAGTCAATCAGCGGCCCCTCAGCTGGCTGGCCAGTCGAGGAGAGCAGGTCCTCCATCACGTCGGGTTTCTTCACAGGCTGTTGCGCTGGAGGCGTATCGACGCCGCAAAAGTCGATGAGGCTCTCCTCCGCCTTGTGGTTCGGCTCCGCACCGCTCGCAGCTGGTTTGTCGTCGGCCTTTCGCGGGGGGATTTCGTTGTCTTGGTTCAGCTTCTGGCCGTCCACTATCGGGTATATCGACAGGATCTGCTCGGTCTGCTTCTCGGGCGGTGCCGACGAGTTTCTGTAAAAGCCGTCAGGAGCATGTACATGGTCCTCAGCCTGTAGTACTTACACGGTCGCATTGATGATCCACTCTAGATCCTCTTCGCCCTCCTCGGCCCCGTCGGGACCTCCCTGGACTCTCCGGAACAGCCGAGGGTGCCACTCGACGTCGTCCTGTGCTCTGCTGGCGGCTTCCTCCCGTTGCCGGTCTTCGATCTTGGTCTTTTCATCCGTCGCAACCTCGTGGTTCCGCTCCTTGACGGCCTGGGCGGTGTTTTCCCAGAGCCTCTGCGACTCACGCTCGTCCTGCTCGTTGATGGGACGGACCTTTGGTGAGCTGGGCTTCGACCTCGTCGCGTTGAAGAACATCTCCCTGTGGCCAGTCTATGCCAGACGTGTTAGCACCCCCTTCACTAAACACCAAAATTAGGATTAAGTACTTCCCGCCACATCCTTAATGAACATCTCATCGCTCCACAGACCAGAGAGCTCATAGAGAACCTCGCCCGTGCTCTCTCTCTTTATCGCTCCGCCGATTGCATTGTACGTACCGCCAACCCAACCCTTGGTCTTGAAGTCGACGTCAGCCGTCAGGTCGAGCTCGGGGCAGCGGATGAAGCTGTGGTCGCCAAGCTCATACTTCATCTTGCCGAACAAGATGCCGCGCGCGTACATGTTGGGTTGCGTAATGATGCTGTAGTCAAAGTCAGCATTCCGCAGCTTGCGGTAAACCGAAAGGCGCCACCGACTATTGCTCGCCCTTGTTCGGGCCCGTGCCTCTGTTCAGAAAGCTCAGAAAAGCAATTCCTTCCATAAGACTGGCAGCCGAGTTGCCAAGAAATCTGCTCCGCGGCTTCAATGTTCCGTCGATGCGGATGTGATGGTCAGGGGCCATGTAGAAGTAGCTGGACTTGGGTGGGTGGTGCGAGGTCTGTTCGGAGATGTAGTAGGCCCGCTTTTGGTCATCGAGTTCCCAATAGCAGGTGAATATTTCGCCGAGAATGGGGTTGAGAGGCTTCTTGACGCCTCTGGTGATAGTTAGTCATATGGTTCCCGCGGCTGTTTTTGCGCCGGTCGCGCCGGCGGAAAGGGGGGGGAAAGGTACGAACGGAGGACGAATATGCCAGCCGCTGAGGTAGAACTTGACGACAGAGACGAAGCGCTCGACGGGGTCGTCTATCGCGGGGATGTGGAGGAGCATCTCGGGATGGCACATGAAGCTGTGGAAGCGGCGGGTCAGCACGCGAGAAGAGCGCGGAGACGTCGGAGAGCACAACGAACTTGGTTATGCGCTCGAGCATGCTTCGTGGCTCTAGAATGAAGGTGGGCAAGACGACGCGACTGAGGTCGGCGCCTGGCCGCAGCTGCGAGATGATGTGAGAGAGGACTGGAGAGCATGGCTCGTTAGCTTCTGCAGCGCAACTGCTTGCCTGAGACGTCCCGGTCTCTGCGACAGCGCGTCGCTGTGCGGCTCGAGGACCCGGACAGGCGGCGGGGACATCTAACCGTTGCCCTGGTCGGGCTCCATGACCTGGGTATCGTCATCGTTGTCAGCGCCCCTGCCGTCTTCGGTCGGAGACCGGGCGCCGCCTGCGGGTTGCGAAAACCAGTTGGTCAACATGGCGGCTTTTTGATGATTAATGCTTCTCCAGCAACGAGCGACGCGAAGAAAGGGAGCGGCGTTGCGGGAGGGCGGCGGCGGAGGAGGAGGAAAAGGGGGAGGAGGAGGACATGTCTCGGGTGCCTGTCGCTCGAGGTTGGCGGTGGCCGTCTCCGGAGAGCTCGAGGTGAGGTGGAGGATGGCGGTGGTGGTTGCGGTGATGGTGGTGGTGGTTGGTTGCGGTGGGGTGCAGGATGGGAGGAGGGAGGGAGGATGACGGAGCCTGGAACTCACCAGCAGTCGAGGCCCTGCGGCGGCCTGGCACTGAAACTAGCCCGCTGAGAACCATGGCGGACAGGGCGAGGTAGGGTGCGGCAAGGAATGGATGCTGCTGCCGCCGTTGCCAGGCGAGTGTGGTGAATTGGCGAAGCCAGCCGCGTACCTGGGTAGCAGAAAGGGGTCTTTCACTGGTGCTCCGTAGCGAATGGAGCTTGCGAGGGAATAATAAAGGCTTGCAAGGCACGAAGTATGTACCTCGTACTCCGTGCCTAGTCGAAGCGGTCTTCCGAGCTTCCCACGACGGCGCGCCTGCAATGTTTTTGTTGGCCTTCGGCGGCCCGGTGGCGGGGGGCGGAGCTCTCGGTAGCCCGGTTGCGGGGCTCGCTGTCCGACTTCGACGCTGCTGGACCTGGCCTGTTGTTCTGGCCTGTGGCTGAGCTGGGGACGAGGGTCGAACCTTGATTTCGCGGAGATGCGATCCCCTCGGACCTGCTCTTCTTGGGAGTCGAACAACGAGCTCGGGGTGGTTGTCCAGGCCATGACGATGATGAGAGCGTGGCGGATGACGACTTGTTTCCATGGCCCTATCATCACTCTCCCAACACGGCAAGGTAACTACCTACCTACCTTACCTCGGGCAAGGCACCCGTCGGTCGCCCTCTTCCGCCTCGCCTCAGCAAACGCGCAAGCAAGCACGAGCACGCGCCCGTGGATGGCTGGCTGGCCTCCCCAAGCAAGACAAAGGCCAAGGCAGGCAGCGTGGCCACTGCCACTGCCCGACTGACACCTGATTGTCTCCGCTCGGAGCCGGCTCGCAAGGCGGGCTAAACTCGAGCAAGGAAAAACAGGCGGTCGGGATGCAGGCGGCATAAACAACCACTGGAGCGCCTCAAGTGCGCCATTAGCCATGACGTCGGAGGGGCAGCGCGTGGGTGGTGCTGAGGCGGCGGGGTTGTCCAGAGCTGCTCGGCCCGTGATGACGTTGACAAGTTCGCAACGGGCCTCTCAGCTTCGGGCGCACAGGCACTAACCGGGTGGTTGGGCTCCCAGTCAATACTCCATCTTGTGTTATTCCTCGGGCTCCTGACTCTCCTCGCCGACGAGCCGTTGCTCCGCACTGGGCAGTTGCGTGCGCTTCTTCCTGGCACCTTCTACCGGCCGGAGCCTAACAGTCAACATGCTCGCATAGGTAGGTATCTTATGCATAGACGCAACACCCAACTGCCCTGCCATTGGTCAACACGCAATATCGCGGCAATGTCGTTTTCAAGTATTCAAATGTCCCTCAACGCCGGGCTGGCCATTTTTAAGCCCCATTGGTGATTAATGGCCGATGCTACCTCCTCCTCCTCCCAGCACCCCTCATCCTCGTGTGCCGCCAGCTCCGTTGACGGATACGAGCAGTCTCTTATCGTCGTCTCTCTCGTCGTCTCCCGAAATGGTGTGCCCCCAACTCTTCGGTCACCATGCCGTGCCCACCAACTTCTCTCGGTACACATTTCTTCTTATCAAGGTATCCATTTCACTTCAATCATTTCAATCGTGACGATATTCTCGACGACCCCTTGACGGTCGCGGGGAGACATGCGCAAAGACGGTCTCGGTCTAGGTTCGCTATTAGCATGCTGATATCCTCAATGATTCCTGTGTACATTGACGGCAACTTACCTGCTTCCTTCTCAAACATGATTGCAATATCGTCATGCTCGCCTGGCAGATCCGGGAGGTCGAGGCAGACAAAGGCCATGTCGTCAAAGTCTCCGTCCTTGTCCGCCGGCAGACGCGGCAGCGGGAAATTTGCGTCCACAAACCTGATGCCAGCTTTGCTTCCCCTGTGGAAGCTCTCGTAGACGTCCGTGCCCTTGAGCACAAAGTTCATGCAGTGACCGTGCTGGAACTCCTCGAAAAAGGCCAACAGCTGCAACTGTCTGTCCTCCAATTTGACTACCTGGATCCTCGTGAAGCCCGCTTCCCACTTCTTGTGGATCGGCACAACCATGCGTCGCCGCGAAATCGCAAACGTCACGGCCAGAGCATCAAAGATCACCTCGAAGCCGGTTAGAGCGGTCTGAAAGTCGTGGAGATCCTTCAGGCTGTTGAACTCATAAGTCCGAATCGTCTGGTTGGCCTTGAGTAGCTGCAGGGCATCCGACAGGTTCCTTCCTAGCTCCTTGGGCACTTGAGCTTCCGACACCGCCATGGTGATGTCCTGCTGCGGCTGGCGGAGAACGCGCAAGACCTTGGCGTTGGTCACTTCCAGCCGCATCCTCAGCTCGCCAGGTGCGACGTTGACACTGTCTGTCACTGTGCCGTTCTGATACTCGAGCACCACCTTGAGCCTGTCTGCGAGCACCGTCGGGGGTTGTTCTCCTCCGCTGCTGAACTCGTCATTGACGACTCTTGCGGCCTTCCAAGGCATGCGGCTGAAAGGGGCGACTCCAACCGGCTCTCGGATGCTTTGCGAAACCATAAACGACTTGACGGGCACGTCCGCGAATATCTTCTCGCCGTGATCCAGAGCCGTGCCGGTGAGAAGGGAGTGGAATTTGACTCGCTCCTTTTCGTCACTGAATACCATGACCATCCGGCCCCGCTGCCGGCCGTTCTCGTACTTGACGGCGAGCGCCGGGGCATCTCCGTCGGCACGGAAGAAGCCAAATTGAACAGGCAGAAAAGGTGGGAAGCTATGATGGACGCCGTTCACAGTTCTCGTCCGAGGGCCAGTAACCACTGCAATTCGGAAGCCGCGATGCCAAGTCCGTGGCCCAGCGGGACCGCTCTCCTTGTACATCTTCTCGAAAAGTGCCACCTCTCATTGAGGCACTGGCTCTTTGGGAAACGCCCTGGACGGCGGATCGGCTTCCATGTACTGGAAGGAACGTAGGTTATTTCGGAACACGACTTGCTCATCGCTTTGAGGATTGAGCGTGGCCTCGACCTTTGCCCCAAAGTCGTACATGCTCCATATCATCCTGTAGTCGAGCTGGCTGAGCTGCACGGCCAGCAAAAAGCCGCGAGGCAATCGCACTTCGAGCGTGCACGTGTCGTTTCGCCGGCGGATATCGTCCCATGTCGGTCCCGAATTCTTGTTCTCCTGCACCGCCAGCTGGACGCTGCCATTTTGACTCGCAATCACAAACACGAGTCCCTTGTGCTTCTGCGGTCTGACGATTGAAAGAATGCATGGGAGGTAGATCCTTTGAGCATCCCTGCCCTGTTCCATGAGGAACGAATCTGCCATGATGCGTCCGTAGCTGAAGTTCTCCGGCGTGTCGCCCATCGGGAAGGCCTCGAGGAGCTGCAGACTCGACATGGGATGTTGCATCGCAGTCAACCCGGAGCCCCAGTTTCCAGAGAGAAGAGCCACCATGTCTTGACTCAATGGGGGGTATTCGAGCCAAATAGACTTGTCGATAGTCTGCGGCAGAAAGGACTCTTCAGGCGGCAGGAAGCCGTTCCTCTTCATCGACTGTGGGAGTTTGCGCAGGGCCGAAACTAGGCTTTGCACGACACCCGTGACTTCTGGGTCTGGGGGCAGTCGCTGAGCTTGGACAATCTCGGGGATCGCCTCCTCGCAGAGCCAATAGCCCTTTGCCAAGTTTGAGTATGCTTGCTGTCTGTCCAGCTCGTTCTGCATTTGTGACTGTGGCGAGCTCGGACGCTCTCGAATGGCCAATTCCAAGCCCATCCTGCCCTTGAGAAACCACCAGAGGCCGCCACGTCCACACTCCTTTGGCGAGCAGCTCGATAGTGGCTTCACGGCCTCGGCATGCAGCCGGAAGAGCTCAAAGAGGTGCCTGGTCCTTGCCACAAACGTGTCCAACGCGTCATCCTCTGCTGAATCGACCGCATCGTGTAGTCTAACCGACGCTATTCGCGCAGCCAAAGGATGAGGGGGCGGGGGAGCATCGTGTGGCGATGGTCCACTGGACTGCGAAGCAGCGATATTAGTTTGCGATGGGTTTGACGGGGGATATGCGCTGGAGGTGGTCGAAACTATCGAGGCCGCCGGACTGTAGTCAGCGGGCGCCCGCTTGATTTGAACTTCAGGCTTGATCTGAACTTCAGGCGAGGACGAGTATTGTCGAACCGACTCTGGCGAGCCAGTAATAGCACCCGCTAATGGTCGATCGCCATCTTCCCAATTGTGCTGAGATGCCACACTGGCGGTACGGGCTGCTTGTGCAAAGGCCCTCCCTTCTGCCTCGCGCATCTGCGCTTGGTGTATCTCAATGAAGGATCTCCTGTTCTCGTCGCTCCGCCCGGATGTTTCCAGGTACCGTGCCGACGCAGTTCTCCCGGGAACAAGCATATTAGCATTATTTTGGCTCGGTTTCGGCTCTATAGGTGCCTTCTTAGCGTCGTTTTCGGGTTCATAAATGGAGGAGAATCCAGTCAGAGTTCGTGACAGTCCCTTGGGCACGAAACCCTCGTCGAAACCACCGGGGGCCGCCCCAGGACCAGCAGGCGGTTTACGTGACGAGCCCAACGGGTTCCGGTGGGACGGAGGAGGTGGTGGCTTCGCCATCCTGTTCTTCCTCATCTCCATGACAGGCACTTCGGATTCATCGCCGCCCTCGCCAATGATTTCTGGGTACGAGTCGGCGAATCTGACGACCAATCCCTTCTTGTTTGGTCGCGGGCTTCTCCTCGGGGACTTCGACTCGGGCTTCCCCGGGGCCACGGGCCGGTTCAACTGCGCCTGTTGGTTCACTGCCAGCGCCTGCGGGTATCGAGATATCGTGGTGTCGAGTTTGGCCAGCTTGGGCAAGGATGAGGGGGGCGGCGGGGGCGGCGCATGCGTAACGTCGAGATTGTCGACCGAGCTGCGAAGGAAGGCATCCAGGGCCGCTTGCGACGAGTTTTCCGACGATTTCTTGTCCTTGCCGCCAAAGTGCTTGCCCATCAGGCGGCCTCTCTTGGACGACCGCCCCTCATCTCCCGTATATGGCGGATCGTTCTCCATGTCGACGGCCAGGCGGCAACGTCATTGACCTGGAGTCTGCTGATTGCCGCCCGTGGCCAGTGCTGGAGTGCCAGAAAGGAGGGCCGAGAGGGGGCGCGCTTCGATTATCGCAGCCCAGTTGAAGTGATGAATAGGGTAGAGTTTCGCGCAGCCGTTAGACGTCGTAGGATCGCGGGCATGTGGGGAGGCAGGTATGTGTTGAGCGGCTGCAGGGCGGCATATGTAAGTAGATGTAGCTGCCGAAGACGTCGATGTCGCGTCGAGATCTGAGGACAAGAGATCGCCGTCGTCAGTCGTCGACAGGTGTCGAGAATCAAATTCGTGCTCTGATGGCTGTCGCCAGGGCAGAGGCAGCACGGGGGAGTTTCAGGACTTGGTCAGATCACCAACATGAGCTCACCATGTGACGGGACCCTTAAGTGGAGGCCCCTCCAGCCTCCACTGCAAGCAAGCTGGCTTCAAGGCACCCAGGGGCCAGAGGATGGGACAAGGCGACTTTGGCGTTTCCAGTGGCCCAGTGGCGCTTCGGTACCACATTTTTAGGCGCCTTGGGGCACTTTTTAGGCCTCGGCCCGCTAACAAATAGATAAGGTACCTAGGTACCTTATCTAGGTGTCGGTGCCTGAGATTGTCGGGTGCTCACCCAGAGGCCTGCGTGCGTGGGCAATATTCAATAACATCCATCCCCTGGCGGGACAGCTTCAGCGGGCCCTGGTCAATAATCACACCGCAGTCAAGCAACCATTTGCTGTTGTGGCCCGCCGGCTTGGTGGTAAACAACTGGCTGCTGGATTGGCGGGGCAACCTTAAGGTAAGGTACGAAGGGTACGAAGTAGAGTCTCACTCTGTCATCCTGATGATGACAAGGTTCTCTCCCTGGTGCTTATGTACGGAACACCAAGTACCTGACAAAGAGAATGTGTCTGGAGCACAAAACTGAACAGAGCATTACGAAGTACAGGTATTTGAACCTCTGGATGTAGCAGGATCCCAGATAATACCGTGCGAGCCCGAATCTGGTTACTGTTTGCATTGAGCGCTGGCGAGCCCGAAAATATAGTGCGAAGTGCAATACGAGGACTGTATAACAACCCTAGTCCTAGTACGCCCAGATGTTTCTTTCTTTTGGGCTCTGCCTTCGTACACCGTCTACTCTAGCAAGTATACGTGCTTATCGGCTTACGAGCGTGTTCATTGCCTAACAAGATATGCTTTGGATTACTTGATGAGGCTGGTCCGCCTCCTGCGAGCACTCCCGGAATTACGCTCGTCGCTCGTGACGCTCACAGCGGCTCCTGCAATGCCCTGTCGATTTCCCGTCCAACAATGTAACCGCCGATCTGCACTGGCAGGAAAATGATTTCCATTGTTTGAAGAGACTTTCCGTCAATTGTCGCAGATTTTGTTGTGTACACATTGCTCGCCTCCCTGGGGCCGCGCCATGGCGCCTCTTTTGTCAGTTTCTTTCAAGGTCATACATAGCCAGCCGTAGCGCAGAAACTCCCTTATGGAGTCCTGTCGCATGTGACATCATATCTTTCTCCCTTGCCTTTCCAGAAACGACAGACTGAATTGCGGCTCAACGCCGGCTTCACCTCTTCCTCCCCTTGCGCTTGTTGGCCCTTGCACCCCGCTGGGCGCCAGTCGCCTTGGCCTTGGCCTTGCTCAGCGAGTCTGTGCTCATGTCGAGCATCTCAAAGTCCTCGCCGGCGGAGTCGGTGCTTGGGGTGTGCTGCGGTGCATCCGAGTCATCGTTGGTGTCGGCGGCATCCGGTTCACATGTGGCGTCCTTCCTGCGAGAGCCACCAAGAAAGCCGTAGGCCAAGTTGAAGMGCGAAATGGGAACTCGCACGACGGCGGTGTCCTTGAAGGTTGGCTGGTGGAGCTCGTTGGGCTAGGCAGAGTCAGTATAGATGGTCATCAGCGATACAAAAGGCTTGTAAACTCACGTCGAGCAGGAACTCGTTGACATTTCCTTCCTCATCCTCTTCTTCCAGGAAGACGTCACCCCCGGAGTCGACGACAAGGATCTTGCCGTTCTCGGCGACAACCCTCTTGCGCACGCCAGAGGGGACCGGGCCAGAGGAAGCATCGCGCGACACGCTCTGAGCTTTGCGGCTGCTCTTCTTTGCGCGCCCACGGCCATCCTCCTTCTTGGACTCCTTCTCTTGCATACGTCTCTGCTTCCTGTTCATCGGCTGCGGCGGCCCGCCCTCTTCCTCCGGTGGAGTAGCAGGCGCAGGAGCAGGCGCAGGCGCCGGTGCGGAATCGACGCCCGGGATGCCCATGTTGTTGCCCCAGGCTGTCTCTCTGGCAAACTTGACATAGCGCTCAACAAACTCCTTCTGGCGCTTCCAGCTCATGTACAAGATCAAATAGTGAATCGCTCCGCCGCCCACGACGAACAGACCGAGGACAACGGTGCCCAGACCGGGCCTGTATCTATTGTAGTAGTAGTCAGTGCCCTTCCACAGCGGGAAGCCGTTGGTCAGGAAGTGGTCATATCGCGCTCTCGAAGGCCCGCGCAGGATATTGGCAATGAGCGACAGCCGCGCCTGGCGATCGCCAGCTTGTTTGATGGCCGTCCTGACCTCGGCCGCAGTCGGTGGCTTGGCGGCGTGGACGCCCTTGGTGCCCTTGAGATGTTGTTTCACCTTGTCGGGGTGGAGGGAGCGCGTCTTCTTGCGGTAGGCCTTGTTGATGTCGTTTTGAGAGGCGTTGGGGGGAATGTTGAGGATTTCGTAAAAGGTGGCCGCGGGGTTGGATTCGTGCGCCGAGATTTCGTCGCGGATGCGGAAGATTTCACGATCTGAAGGTCCCGAGGTTAAGTTAGCATAACGGCGGCGTGGCCTATGCTGTGGCTACACGAGGAAATACCTTCTTTGCTCCATGCCGCAGTCAAGGGAGTCAGGAGGGACAGAATCCCAATTGAGAGGTAGGCGATCTTCATGATTGCACCGTACGGCGTGACGCCGAATGTGATCGTGCTGAAGCTCGCAAATCTTTGCGGAAGAAAAAGAGCCCCAAGGCCCTGCGCCTCGTTCAACTTGTGATACAAGGCCAGGTGGCTGAGCAGGGGCAACAAGGGGTCAACAGTGGGGAGGGAACTTTCGAGACCTTTATGTAACGTAAAATGCGGACTAAACTCAACACAACAAAGCAATTTGGCGCAGTGGAAGCGCGGTATGTGACTTGTGCCCACACTTCAAGAACCACGCTAACTTATATCAGCCGGGCTCATAACCCGGAGGTCGCACGATCGAAACGTGCAATTGCTACTCTTTTTTTTGCCGTTTAGTTCATTCAAGCGAAATTTGTTTTTTCCGACCACAATGTCAGGCTCCTCATCAATTTTTACGCTCCTTGAGGTTTGTCCCCTTACCCGCTTTGATTTCTAAAGTATCCGTCCATCGTGAAGAATGCGGTGCAGCTTACGCAGTATCGGTCAGAAGGAGAGATCAACTACCTAAAAGTAAGCCGTTTGACGAATCGACCATTCCACGCATGCTAGCCTCGGTGCACCCTTCTGCCCTCGGACCTCATTGAGGAGTCGAACCAGCTCATTCGAGTCGTCCAGTCCACATATCTCTGATCATCTAGTACCGTAGCCATGCCCTCCAATCTAAAACCACTATATCAGATGTTATTAGTTAAGAAGGGGAATCTATCTGGACGGCGACCACGAGACGCAGCAGGAGCCTGCGGCCCATGTGTTGAACAGCACGGTGAGACTGTCCAGGTCGGTAGTTGGTCCATCAATGCCAACCGAGAGGAGTCCTATGGTCGTTCCGTCGGCGGCAGCATTTAAGACATTGATCATTTGTCCGGCCGTTGCACGAGATTCGTTAAGGGGCCACCTGCTCCCTACGCGAGCTCTTGGGGGGGGGATAATTGCCTCGGGGGACAAAGTTGACTGAGCCGTTGCCGCAACCGCTCCACGGTCACGGTCGAACATTCCCTGCGCCCCACGCGTCGGAGGTGCCGAACTTGACCGAGCTAAAAATATGATAATCCGGCAGTCTTCATGATGCTGGTCGACCAAACCGACCTCGGTATCCCGACCGTTCAGTTTAAACAGTCTAACGAATGGCCTGTTTGTCACTCTTCCATTAGCTTCTACGGGTCCCTTCCTCTCTTTGATGTACTATCCGTCCAAGTACTTTTACTTCTTAGTCCATTCCCCGTGGACATCCATACATCGGGCTGAGGCTTATAGAGTTGTCGGCCAGATGTCGTTCGGTACATCTCGAGGACCATGGTTCATCTCGGTACTTCGATTACGTAGTACTCGTAAGCTCTGGCGTCCTCGGTGGGCTTTTGTGGCGGCGGGGCCTATCGGCGATTACTCCCAATGCTAATTCTGCGATTGAGGATTCAAGGAACGCGGTGCATGGCGAGAGCATGCAGAACAGTTGATGCCTAATCTCCCCACAGGATGGAGGCTTAGCGGCCCACCAATCCTGGGGGTGGGGGTCTAGGTACGAGTACTTCGTACGAAGCACGTACTGTCATTGGTGAAGGCAACGAAGGGGTGAGGCGCCCCACATCGTCCCCCGCACACACCCGTCGCTCGGACTCCTGCCGAACGGAACGTCTCAAGACCCCGCTAGCTTAATTTAAACATTAATACGGACTAAGCTCTATTACGTTCTAGGTCTTCATGCAACGTACAATCTCGTTCTACTCCGCTTCGCTTGCAAAACATCAGCTAACAAACTGCACATGGACTCTTCTCGGAACAATACACACACGCCCGACTAAGGCAATGTTGTTCGTATGCTAGAGACTCTCAAGGCATTTACGGGAAAAAAGTACGGAATTGCAAGAAGAGATTACAAGCTATAGCAGCAAAGCAATATTATAAAGACATAGGCAATAGTGGAGCCGCGGCCATTAGATACAGCACGTGTTTCCAGGACCCGTCATTAGTATCGCGGAAGGATCGGAGTACTGGGGAAGACCTCTGACGTTAGCGTTGCGTTTTTTTATCGCTGCGGAAAAGATCAGGATTCTCTCTCCGATTCTTGTTCATTATGGCTTTGTTGCTAGCTAATTGCATCCACTTTGCTAAGCACTAATCCGGTAGGAGATACGCACGTGCACGCAGTACGACCACGGGATGTTACCCTGCGCCGAGACTTGGAGACTTGTACCCCTTGGTCCTTCCTCGCGTAGCTCTCACAGGAAAAACTCGTCATAGCGGAGAAAAACAACATGATGACACCCTGAGATCCTTCCGCGTGATAGTAGCATCGAGGGGTTCCAACGTTAGCGTTGGAACCCTATCGCTACGGACTAATCGTATGACGTTATTCCTAAAGACTTTAATAATCATCATACACTTGTTTCGAGGAGCAGGCAATGCAACTCTGCCCTGGCACCCTTGGATCCTTCTGTATGCGATTGTCCTCTATTGCGGGACAATGGTGTCCAGGGGACTCTGGGATTCGAATCCACGACCTCTCCTTCTCGAATAAAGTCAGGGGCTCGATCTTTATACCGCAGTTCTACGGTACCTAGGATTCGGCTTCCCAGAAGACCCAGCGACTCTAACATTAGCGTCGGAATCCCCGTCATTGCGGACGAATCGCATGACTTTGTTCAACGATCATCACACACTTGTTTCGATAGAACAGGCTGGGCTGCAGCTCCGCAACGCCGTTTTGCAAAACGTCATCTCGCGTGGTACGGGTTATTCCCAGCAAGGTTGGATCACTTACTCGCTCCTCAAGAATATAAAGAGCAGCCGATTCATCCCATCGGGTTCAAAGGCTCTTCCTCAACCAGCTCATCTTTTACTCAATTCCATTATCCCGGCCCCAATTCTTTACTGCACCAAGCACGGAAAATCTCTCTACAAAATGAAGTTCACACTCTCCGCTTTGACAACTTCGCTGTTGGTCAGCAGTCTTGGACCTGATGTCGTGGCTGCGCACCCGAAAAACCTGTGCACCCTGACAGGCTATTACGATCTTCAGATTGTTGTGGGCAGTGGAGGTCCGGGACAGGTGAGCACGATGAGGCAGCTCATTTGACTTTATAATGGCGACTGGTGACAAAACTCTAATTCCTCACAGGCTCCTGCTTCTTCGACTAGGACCTGGTTCGGCATCACAGTCCATGGCGGGAAGGAAAAAGAGTTTCAGGGAAATAGCATCGGTGGTCGCTGGCAGGTAATCCCTTCCTCCAAGACCGGGACGGCTATGGATGTGAGCTATGTGGCCCAATTCCTTGTCGGTAGCTACGGCTCTTGCAAGGTCAGCTACAACGGAAAGGAGACTTCTGGCAAGTCACTGCCTGGAAACGGCCACGGCCTCGGCCAGAACTCTGCCAAATGCGCCGTTACTTTCGCCTGCTAGATTTCTCGATTGGGTGAGACGGACAGATGATGTCGGATTGTCGGATTGCAATGCAATATTTTAGGGTTAGAGTTAGCAAGAACGGTTGCGCCACCAATATCCACTTCCGTGCTGACTTCTCCATGCCTCCGTTTCGCCAACATGCAGGGTCTTCTTGACGATTGTTTTGTGTAGAGGTCCAGCGCCGGCCAAGTACGAGTACGAGTAGTCGACTTAAGCCCTTATTAGCCACGCTTCATGCAGCCACAGCCGCCACAGCCGCCACCAGTGTTTTGCCTTGAGTGAGTGGAGTCAACTCGAGGCAAGTCCTGCCTTGACGCTTCAAGAACCTGTTCTCCGTCTACAAAACTGTTCTATTTTCAACGCACGTTCCCATGCTCTCGCGGCATCCTCGTAGTCTCTCTTGTAACGCCGTGTGCCAAACTCGTCGTGAGCATGGAGCCAGCGGACGGAGCAGGTGGGGCAGCCTAAATAGTGGGGATGTTAGAGGATGGGCAGTTGCCGACAGCCGTGGACCATGCGTGATGGTTTGGCTGGGAACGACTTGGCACCCGACTGTTGAGTTTTCGAATCTGAAGATATGGCCTCATAATGAATATAGCGACCACTTCCGAATGTTGTCGGCTGCGGGCAGGATGGGAAAGATTTTTTTCGTCGACGAGTTAAGGGTGGAATCAGACTCTAGTAGTCAACTCAGACGATTGGCGTATTAAGAAAGGCCTTGTTGCTTATATTTGCGAGCCGATCACCGTGGAACTTGCAGTTTGTAGGCACAACTATTATTCAAGTCCAGCACAGCGCTATGGAAACAGGCTCTACCCATATTCGTACCCCTTTGTACTCTTTCAGATGCACCTGTCCGTCCTGCTATCCAAGCATATCTTATTTGTGACAGACATGGCTAACGAGGGCCTCATCGAGGAACTCCCTCTTTAGAATCTCCAAAGAAAGGTCTTAAGCGGCAGGCTGGCCGTTGAAGGCGAGCAGGTTGACGGTGTCTTCGCGCATGTTCTTGAGGACGTTCGCGGTGGCGAGTTTCTGCATTTTAGTGCGGAGCTTCTGGGGTTCGTCGAAGCCATCGACAGCGAGGAGGTGCGCAGCGAGACCGGCGATGTGGGGGCTTGCCATGGAGGTGCCGGATATGCTGAGGGTGGTGCCCCCCAGCCAGGTGGAGAGGATGCTTTCGCCGGGGGCGAAGATGTCGACGGCGGGGCCGAAGTTGGAGAAGTCGGAGCGCTGGTCAGCGCTGTTCGTGGCCCCGACGGTGCAGACTGTGGGCTCGGAGGCGGGAGAGGCGCCTCTGGCGTCGGCGTCCTCGTTACCGGCGGCGACGGCAACGAATATGTTGGCCTCTATCATGGCCGCGGCCGCGGCGTTGACCGCGGCAGATTTAGGTCCGCCAAGCGACATGTTGGCGACGACTCCCCGGGGGCATTTGTGCTTCGGGGCTTCCCGCATGACGAACTGCATTCCGGCGATAACGCCGGCGTATGATCCCGAGCCCTCGTCATCAAGGACCTTGACGCCGAAGAGCTTGGCCTTTTTGGCCACGCCGTACGTCTTGGAGCCGATTATACCGGCGCAGTGGGTGCCATGTCCGTTGCCATCCGTCCTCTGGTCCCTGGCGAAGCTGCGGAGCATCTTCGCGCGGCCCTGGAACTCCTGGCTCGGGGGTTAGGCTCGGCAACGCTCACGGGATGAGGGGTCACGTTAAGGCGGTCACGTTAAGGGGATCAACGTACAGGGTGAGTGTGCTCGATGCCAGTGTCGATGATGTAGGCGCAGGTGCCCTCGCCGGCTGTCTTGTGGTAGCCGTAGGTGCTGCCGCCGGCCTTGCGGTGGGAGATGCGGCTGAGGCCCCAGGTAGCGTTGGCCTGCTGGATGTAATCCTGGAGGCCGTCGCTTTGGGTGGCGATGGCGTCCTGTTCAATGTACTCGACCTGCCGGCAGCAGTGTTAGCGGGACAACCAGTCAGGCTTTGGCAACAAGACGAGGGCTACTGACATCTGGGCGGTTGCGGAGAGTCTTGAGCTCCTCAGCGCTCAGGTGGCCGGCGAAGCCACGGAAGGCGAGGTCGTAGACGTGATCAGCCTTGTTGGAGAGCGCGTGGACAGCATCGTCGACGGAGGATGCGGACATGCCATCTTTGAACTTGACAATGTACTTGTTGGCGATGAGCTGGTCGGCGCGGCCACGGGGCGTCAGTAGGGGAGCGGGCTCAGCGCGTCTGGCCGCAGGCGTGGGCACGGCCAGAACGGCGGGCAGGATCGAGAGGATGGCGGACAGCTTCATGTTGGGGACTGTGCCAGCAGCGGCTTGAAGGGTGGATGAAGTGTTGCTGCTCGAGACCGGAGACGAGGAGGCCGGAGACGAGGAGAGAGGAGCACGAGGAGGGAGTGTCTGAGCGGTAACCGGCAAGAAAGGACTCGACATGAACGGCGACGACGGGCCCTTATTTATATGCGGAACACGAGGCCATCCACGGACGCGAGACTGGGCGGGCTGTAAGCCCGTTTCCTTGGCTCCGACTTCACGGGACGACGTATTCGACGACCATGGCCACCTTCCAGAAGTGGCAGCTCTGTAAAGGCGAGTATGAAGGCATCTAGTCCCGACAGCCTCCGCGAGGGGCGAACGAGAGGCGTTGAATACCCCCGGCGATGGCGGCAGCTGAGCCGGGGGTTGTGCCAAGCACAAAAGTACGAGGTTGGGATCCAGGTCGGGCTTCGCTACTTCTGTATAGATTCTAGCTTGGAGCCCACAAGATGTTGTCGAATGGAGAATCGCTGCAGGTGGCGTTCGTTCTGCCAATGTGGTGTCGACGTTCCCCGAGGGGCCTAGTGTGCTGTCCCGAGGCCAAGACCGGTGAGGGCTTCATAGGTACAACGCATGCAGCACAACACATCGCGGCACGGTTGTGACGCGTTACACCGCTTGTCGAGGCTGGGGGGTTGACGGAAGGGAGGCCCGTGGCGAGGGCCGTTGTCCTACCTTGTCGTCTACTATCTCCGCGAGATGGTTCCTATGTCGTTCTCCACCACGAGCATCCAGGGCGGTATCGGCAAGGGTAGACCCGTATAGCCAACATGAATAAACAGGGTTTTGGCTCGGCGTTGGTTTTTCTGCCGCTACGAGTATCAGGCATGAACCCATAGTAGCAACAACTCGCCGCCAATTTGGCAACGTTGTCTACGAAGTACCTTGCAGCACGAACTGTGTTCGGATCTGGCATCACCAACGATTTAGGCCTGACAACAACAACAACAACAACAACAACAACAACGCACGAGCAAGCCCGGATGGCGCCAGAGGTTCAAACGATGTCAGCGGCATCGGCATCGGCGGAGCAAGGCGAGCTTTCTTAGCCATTCAGCCGAAGCTCGCCGGGTGGTAGTTAGTTGTTCGTTGGTGGTTAGCTGTTACTTGTTGTTTGGTTGTTGGTTGTGGGTGGCTGTGAGTTGTGAGTTGTGAGTTGTGACGCTTTCCTACGTCCTCGAGCCGCCGCTTCATGGGGCAGAAAATGCAACGTCGAAGATGGCGACAATTCGCCTTCCTATTCTTGCCTCTTGTGCTGGGGGCCGGGGCACGATTCAGCAGTAGCGAGCAGCGTCTCAGCCATGGCAAGAGCTCGAAGTACGTCTCGATACACTTTGCACTGGTGCAGTTTCTGGCCTTGAATATAGAAGCTGTAGTACTTTGTATATCGTCTGCAGATGCTCCTCAGCTGGCGTGCTACATATATCGACTAGCGGTGGCTTTGGCGGCTGAGGAGAGAGCGTCAGTACTACTCGTATTTCACCTCCCTTGCATCTCGCACAGTGCCTTGCCTCATGAATCCGAGATGTTGGTCGCTCACTGCGCATCCAACTCGGACTTGACCTGTCACGAAGCGTTGCCCCAGCCCGGCGCAGGTCCAAAGAGGAAAGAGGCCAGAGCCTGGAGAACCATGCATGTTCCCTCGATCAACCAAGTTGCTCCGGAGGCGAGGCCAGTTTCGCCCAGATTTATGAGTAGCTTGGCGTCGATTGGACCCTTGTGATGATTGCATCTAGAAAGGTTCGGCCTTGCCGTGGTACTGCCAATTCGCCAACCAGGGCTCGGGTCCCTCCACGCATCCGTGCTTCCCAAAACAGCCCCGCAGAACATGGACCTGAGCCGCCTTGTCTGGCTCATCTGCCCGTTGGCTGATGCAATGTGAGCTGTCGGGGCAGCGCGCCGTCAGGCAGAGGTCTCGTGACACGACACGACACGCCTTGGGAGGAGAGTACTTCGCACTTGCTACGAGCAAGGGCCATTTACATTCATCAACAAGGGGCAGGGCTGCTTCGGCTCCGTCCGTGCATGGAGGTTGCACAGCCGTGCATCATCTAATATCGCGTTATGCGTACGAAGTCCTCCATAAGCCATCGGGACTCGCACACAGACCACAAAAGTGCGCTAGGGAACCTAAGGGGGATCAGGCAAGTGTTGGGCCAGCTGCACAACGCCGCGATTGCGGAGATGTGGTCAATGGCATCGCCAACGTCAACTGGCGGGAGACTGAAGAGTCGGCCTGCAAAGACGCCCTGCCGACCCTGCTGGCGCGTGTAAGAGTACGAGCAACGGGAACCGCCGTATGGTCCTGGCGTCTTGAACGGCAGCGGTTCAATGCTCAAAGCAAGGCGAACCTGCGAACSTGCGAACCTGGAGCCGAGGAGACTCTCGGTAGAGTCTGTGCTATGCAGATGCAGTGATGGAAGCAGCAGCAGCAAGAGCAGGTAGCGGCGCAGGGCAGCAGCGGCTCCCGTGCCATGCGATCAACCTGTTGGTTGGGTGTGTCGGGGTGAAGCATGGTGAAGAATCCGAAGATGCTTCAACCACATCGTTCCCATTGGGGGCTCGGCGGCTGCAGAAACGTGGCGCATCTCAGCCCCTCAGCCCAACCCAGCCCCAGCCCCMGCCCGGCCCCCTCCCCCCCGCGCACCGTTCATATATAGCGGGCTCCACGTTCCCCGTTAGCGGCCGCTCCAGCCTCCAGACGCTACGAAGCACGAACCTCAACCTCAACCTCCTCAGTCACCAGGACCCCGATAGACTCATGGCCACGGCGGCAACAACTAGGACGCCTCGTCACCAGCGGCACGAATATTCGCGACCCGGGCCTGAGACGCCGCCTCGCACCGACAAGAAACGCCCCGACGGCCTGTGGCAGGGCGGCCACTGGTGGTGTAAGTCCACATCACCTCGCCTCCAGCACTCAGCCCTCCAGTCCTCCAACGCCTTCGCCAATAGCCACCGAGGCTCCGTACAGGGACGCTGACATGATGCCTGTCCCCAGGTAACTGCGAGCCACGCAAGAAAGCCGCCCTGCGCGAGGCCAAAAAGGACACCCCTAACAAGGGCAGGTTCTTCCTGGCCTGTAAGACCTATCCCTTCTGCGACTTCTTCCTCTGGCGAGACGACGCTCTTCTCTGCGAGACGGCGCTCCCCCCGGCCACCGACGCCGCCAGCGCCGAGGAGCTGCCGCCGCCGAGACCCAAGACGCCGACCTTTACGCAGCGGCCCCTGACGTCCTTTGGCGTCCTGGTTCACCCGGCCAGGCGCCGCAGCGAGGGAGACGGAAATACAGCGGGGAGAGGCATCGGCAGCCCCGAGAGTGGCGACGATAAAGACGAGCAGCCGAGCCCTGTTTCCCGTAGCGGCCAGACCAAGACGACGGGAGCGACATCCACAGCAACAGCAACCGCAGAGGCAAGCATGGGGACGCCCTGCCCACCGCCCTGCAAAAGGAAACGAGACGTCTTCGAGGACGACGAGTTCAGCGACATGGGCTCTGACGACGAGCGGCAGCTGGCGGACATTGCAGACAAGAGCGTTGAGAGGTTTACGCGCCACACGGACGCCTTTGCCACGCCGGCGGCAGACCGAACCATCGATGCCGCCACGGGTTTCCCGACTCCCTCCGTCGCCCGCACGCTCTTCTCCGGCACAGGCCCCAAGCGGCAAAAGACCGTCACCTTCGAAGAGCCGCACCCCCCCGACCTCCCGACTCCCGAAAAGACCCCCGCCGCGAAGGGCCGGACGACCGACCACCATGAAACCCCGTCAAGCAGCCCGCCAGACGCCGCCCACGACGTCGCCCACGACGTCATGGCCCTCCTCAGTGGCCAGAAGCTCGAGGGCCCCGTGCTCCGCGCCGTGCAGGAGCTGCTCGCCACGTCGGACCGCAAGACCAGGGGCCTCGCAATGGGCAGGGAGTCGACCCGCGCCGCGCTCAAGCTCAAGGACGACAAGATCGCGCGCCTGCAGGAGCGCGTCGTTGCGCTGGAGAACAAGGAGAAGTTCCACAACAGCCAGCTGACCAACATCAAGGCCCAGCTGATGAAGATGTACGAGGACAACTGATTTTGGGACTAGAGCAATGGGGTTACGGAGTTGGACTACGTTGGACTACAAGCTCGATCGAGCTTTGTCGGGTCAGGAAATAAATGGGATCTGCAGGTATTGGATCCTCGTACAGCCCTCACATGTGTGTTGTGGAAATATTGTCTCACGTACATCGCCTTGGGAGTCTTCTTCGCCTCGGCAAGCGTGAATAAGTACGGAGTATGTATGCCGACGCACAGGATAATTCCGCGCATTGCTGCGGCTATTCTACGTCATAATTGACCTTGGCCTCGAAAGGTATGAGACGCCATGCAGTTGACATCTCCAACGGCAGCAAACGCCTAGTCACAGATGACCCCCGAGGGCCGTCTGCCATCTTCTTCAAGGCACATGCCGAGTAGTTTCAAAGTCACTCGCCACGGAAGCCAGCTGTTTGACATGTTTCACTTTGCTACCCCTGACAAGGACAAGTACATCGGCACACATCACACATCCCTAGCCTCACTGCGGAAATGCCAGAATGCGAGAATGCCACCAGTTCCGCCCCCGTAAGACTCCCCGCCACGTCTACCATTTCCCGGATATCGCATGTCTTACAACAAAGGAGACGCGCCCTGTTCAGTTTTGCTGTTCCCGGTCCTTATTTAGATACATGTCCACCACCTCGTCGCCGCCAGGTTAATATACACGCTTGAAGGGAGGGACCGGCTTGCACTCGGCTTCGTCCAGGGTGGTGGCGATGACACGGCGGTACGACAGGTCCACCTTCTCGTGCGGCTTCTTCTGGAAGCTCAGCTTGTGCTTCATCCAGTTCTGGTCGTCACGATCGGGGTAGTCCTCGCGGGCGTGAGCGCCACGGGACTCCTTTCGGGCGGCGGCGGCAGTGGCGGTTTGGATACTGGAGAGAACATGTCAGCCAGGCGATACACAAAATAACGCACACGGAGAGAAATCAAAACTTACGCGCAAGTCAGCAGGTTCCGCAACTCGAGCGTCTCAACCAGGTCAGAGTTCCAGATCATGCTGCGGTCCTTCATGCCGACCTCGTGGTACATCTTGTCGATGTTCACCATCTTGCTGACACCCTCGTCCAAGCTCTCCTGGGTTCGGAACACGCTGACATCCGTCTGCATAGCCTTCTGCATGGCAAGGCGGATATCAGCAGTACTCTTGGGGCCATCGGCGGTTCGAACCTTGTCCAGAACCTCAATGTGCTCAGCACCGGCGTCGGCGGGAGTGGGCTTCAGCGGGGTACCGGGGGTGAAGTTGTCGCGGATGGTGTGTGAAACGGCACGGCCAAAGACAACGAGATCCAGAAGAGAGTTGGCACCCAGACGGTTGGCGCCGTGGACAGACACGCAAGCAGCCTCACCGCAAGCGAACAGGCCAGGAACAACCTTGTCATTGCCCTGTTCGTCGACAGTGATGACCTCCCCAGTSTAGCGGGTGGGGATGCCACCCATGTTGTAGTGTACAGTCGGCAGGACGGGGATGGGCTGCTTTCGGACATCGACGCCAGCGAAGATGCCAGCGGTCTCGGAGATGCCAGGCAGACGCTCAGCGAGGACCTCGGCGGGCAAGTGGCTCAGCTGAAGGTAGATGTGGTCCTTCTCAGCGCCGACACCGCGGCCGTCGCGGATCTCCATCGTCATCGACCTGGAGTCGACGTCCCGGGAGGCAAGATCCTTGGCGGTAGGTGCATAACGCTCCATGAAGCGCTCGCCCTCAGAGTTCAGCAGGTAGCCACCCTCACCACGGGCACCCTCGGTGATGAGGCAGCCAGCACCGTAGATACCAGTGGGGTGAAACTGAACGAACTCGAGATCCTGGTTGGGGAGACCAGCACGAGCAACCATAGCCATGCCGTCACCAGTGCAAGTGTGCGCGGACGTGCAGCTGAAGTAGGCGCGGCCGTAGCCACCAGTAGCCAGGACCGTGTTGTTGGCGAGGAAGCGGTGCAGCGTGCCGTCCTCCTGGTTGTACGCCAGGACACCGCGGCACTCGCCGGCCTGCATAATCAGGTCCAGGGCAAAGTACTCGATGAAGTAGTTGGTGTTGTGTCGGAGAGACTGGCCGTAGAGCGTGTGCAGGAGGGCGTGTCCGGTTCGGTCGGCGGCGGCGCAGCAACGGTATGCCTGGCCCCCCTTGCCGTACTTCTGCGACTGACCACCAAAGGCTCGCTGGTAGCTGTGCGAGATGAATTTTCAGTTGCGGCAGACGGCAGGGCATGGGCGTCAATACTCACATCTTGCCGTCCTCGGTTCGGGAGAACGGACAGCCGTAGTGCTCCAGCTCGATAATGGACGCAGGGGCCTCGCGGGTCATGTAGTGGATGGCGTCCTGGTCACCAAGCCAGTCGGAGCCCTTGACGGTGTCGTACATGTGCCATCGCCAGTCGTCCTCGTGCATGTTCCCGAGAGCAGCATTGATGCCGCCCTGGGCGGCGACGGTGTGGCTTCGGGTCGGGAAGAGCTTGGAGATGCAGGCGGTGTTGAATCCAGCCTCGGCAAGACCAAAGGCGGCTCGCAGACCGGAGCCGCCGGCGCCGACGACAATGGCATCGTACTCGTGGTCCTAGGAGGCGGTCAATCGGGGACGGTTCGTTGACATGGCAGTCGGAGCCGTGGCAGAACGCACAATGACGGGGTACTTTGTGCTCACGAAGGGCGACGCCTCCTTTGCCCTCAGCGGGCCGTTGGCAATAACTCGAGCTGCAGCCGCCTCAGTCAGTCCAATCCTCATCTGCGCCGTCTCGGAGAGCACTCACCGGCCGGCCGGGTTGTCGAAAAGGTCCTGGCCTGGTTTCTCGCCAGCCGCGAAAACTGCAACGGGAGGGCTCGGTCAGTACGACACGCGACAGGGACGAGAGCGCGAGGAGGAGGGAGSGAGGAGGAGGAGCGCAAGGACGCACAGCAGAGCCAGAGGCCAGGTTCCTCAAAGCCATGGAAGAAGCCATCGTCAACAAGAGTCGCGCTCACCAGGCTGCATCCGCGATGGCGTTGAGCTCGGCGAAGGGGGGGCTGGTGGTGATGCGGGTGGTGATGATGGCAGCAGAGTCCAGACATACGCCTGCCTTGGACGTTTCTTGCGCTCAGCACTGGCTGAGCTTCTCGGCTCCTCGGTTCAGCCGGCCAATCAGCGTCTGGCTATTAGCAGCCCTCGACCAGGCAATAGCCTAATAAAGTGCATTCGCTGCGCGTGCAATCCCCAAGAAACGCGAATGAGGCTCTGCGGGAGTCTGGAAAAATCCCCCAAAAAAATCGAATGGGCGGCAACTCCTATTTCTCTCCATCGGGCCAGCAGCTTTGCCTTTTAATTCCATCAATTGCATCTTGTCGTTGGCAGGCGCAGCGTCTCCAGCGGATCACATGGCGCGTCAGGTCACATTGGCCAGTTCCGGCTCTCGACGACACCCCACCCTTGCGCTGGCTGCAGAACGGGCGTCATCGACTCATAGACTGCGCCGGGCTCGACACCACGACCTTCTTCTCACGTTGACGTAGCAGAGATGCCGAGATCCTCAGATGCCACCACGTCTCTCAATTGCATCGTCTCATGCCAATTCCCCCCCTCCCCAACTACAAAGTAACCAACCCCCGTCSTCGGACCTGCCGTTGTCTGATGCGCGATGTCCTGTGCATCCACCTAACTATGCTACTTCAACAGTGTTCCCCAGGGATGTCGCAAAGCCCCCCCTCTAGTCTGCCAAAACCTCTCGCAACATTACCAAGAAGTTGTCCTTCAAGTGGTGAACCTCGGCGACCTGTGGCTTCACCGGCTTCCCCGCTGACCGTCGAAGTCGATCCTGCTGCTTAGCCCGCCTCCGCCGTTCGGCCTCTATCGGGTCCAGCTCGTCCTCCTGCTCGGCCTCCTCCTCCTCATCAGACCCGTCATCATACTCCATGTCCTGGAGGTCCTGGCCATCAAGGCCGAAATCGGAAGAGCTAAAGTTCATGCCAATCGCCCCGATATTACCTCCTGGCTGTCCCTCGGCCGCCATCTTCTGCCGCGTCTTGTCGTTGTGCCACTTCTTGCGTGCCTCCTGCCACGCAATGAGAGAATTGATCTCCTCAATCGCCACGTCCTTCTTCAACATGCCTCCGCTGACGCCTCCTTCAAACAGCGCATTGACGTTGAGCGTCCCGTTCGTCGGTCCCTTGCGGAGGAACTCTAGGATCCCTTCAATCCACCCCATGAGTTGAGTGAAGAGTCCGTTGTCGTGAGTGTGCACCTCGTGCACAAACTTGTAGAAGTTGTGCTCGTGTCGCTGGCACAGGTCGATGAACGCCTGGACCGTCTGGTTAGGATCTGCCGAAGCATCCTGCTCTCTGCATTTGTCGACGACCTGTTGTTATCCAACGTTAGCTATCACTGCTCTTCGCTCTCGATTTGCTTCAAACACGACGTACCTGAATCATGTCATCGATAAACACCGCGAAATCAGTGACGCTGCTATAGACGTTTGCCGACTTGTACACCCTCACCAGCGGCTCGTAGAAGATCGTAAACAAGTCGCGGAAGAGCTGCAGCGTGACGGGTTCCTCGATCAGGTGCAGCATCATGGCCTTGTCGCGCTGCCTGGTGCAAAGCTTCAGAAGCTGCTTCAGGTACGAGAAGAGCTGCGCCCCCTGCTTTAGCTCCTCGTCAATGTTCTCGACCGCGTTGTTGAATGCAACGTATGCATTGAACAGCCGCTGGATCTGCTCTCCCGTCAACTCCGGCTCGAGCATGTCGGACCGCAGAATTGCCACGATGAGGTCAATGTCCTCGCTCTCAGCCTCCTCGCGAATGGCCGCCTTGATGTCCTCCTCCGAATTCGTGTATTTCTGTATCTTCTCCGTGAAGACGGGATCTCCAATCTTGCTCGTCAGGGTGTCGATTGACCGTTGGAAGCTCTTGATGCCGTCGTTCAACGTCAGCGAGAAGATTCGCTGCATCAACGACCGGGCTCCAAACGGCTGGGCCAGGAAAATGTCCAAGATACCCGACATGACCGACGCGGGGTTGGCGATTCGGATGACATTCTTGATGACCGAGTAGGGGATGAGCGAATGAATTCGCCTCGCCTGGGCAAACATCTCCGGCGAGTCGTCTTCGGCAAGGAAGAGATGATAGATGACGGCGGCGATTTCAATCCGGAGCCACTCGGCAAACTTACGATACTGAATGCTGAGGTCCTCTATGGTCTGCTTTTCCTTGATTTCTTTGAAGAGCATGGTAAGCCCATTGCGCTCTACAATGTCTCGTCGGAATCTAGGCCAGGGTCAGTAGGGATGCAGTCGGGCAGATAGAGATGGGTACTCACTGTTCCATGTATTCGTCAAGCTCAGCGGTGCGCCGCCTCGCAATCTCGTAGAACTTCTTTTGCTCCTCGATGCGCTTCTCATCCACCGCCTTTCGCCGTACAATGTCGTCTACGTCCTCGTCCGTAGGAGTGATGGGGTCGCCAGCCAAGAAGTCTTGCATGGCCTTGGTGTTTGCAACTTGCGGGTTGTGCAACAGGGACCGGATCCAAGCACGTAGGGATGTTCGCTGGTTCTCGCGCCATAACACAACAGTCTGTGCAAGGTGTTAGTCTCGAGTACATGGAGATGTGTAGAAATACGTACATTTTCATTGTTCGGAGTCCCGGGCTGCACGGCGGGACTGCCGCGGCCCTCGACCGACGCGCGGGGAGATGCTCTGGAGCGTGCTGATCTGGCTGATGTAATAGAACCCGGCCTCCGGTTGCTTATTTGGCCTGGCATTCATATTAGCTGGAAATTGCAAAGTTTCTAAACCAAGCTTCTCTTCTTACCTGATGTGGGAGACAGCAACCATGGCACGGCGTCGGATTCCTGCGAGACACCAGCGAGGCGAGTCGAAACCGAGGACATCGACGACGCGTCAGAGTCATCGCCGTTGCTAAAGGCAGAAAATATGCCAGATGCCGTCGAGCTGGACTTGTTCTTCTTGGGCAGCTGGGGCAGGACTCTACCAGGTAGTTCTGTTCGCAGGTGCTTGTACAACTGGGCAAAGTCTCCGTATCTGCGGCCGACGAAGTGCTCCAGTTCACCCTTTCTCTTAATCCGGAGCAGGAACTCGGCATGCTTGTGGTGTCTGATGTTCCTCTTGACAGAGGTGACGCGAACTCCGGCAACGTTGACGTCCCAGCCGTTGATGTAGTTGCCTTCGGGGATCGTGTGCATGACGCCGGTGTCGATGGCGTTGCTGTCGACGATTTCGATCTCGGAGAATCGTATGCGCTCCTCGAACCCAGACGAGGTCCCAATGCCGGACACCATCATCAGCTCGACTAGCTTCTGGGCCTTGATTGCAAGCTTGCGGCGCTTGGTCTCTTCGAGACGGTCTTCGGAGGACGAGATTTGCTTTCCGGCGAATGACTCGAGAAACTGCAGGGTCCATGTCAGTAAGGTCCTGAGGCTTGCGTATGCGGGGGCGACGGGAGAACGTACGACTTGCAGCTTGTCCTGCCAAAACTCCTTCTCCCGGGCCTTATCGAGGAAAGGAAAGTCGCGAACATGGTGGACAAAGATGTATCTCAAGATGGGCAGCTCGGACTCTTGCGGGGAGACCTCGCCGTGCTCGGATCTAAAGGGAGCGCCGAATCGTTGCAGCGCGGTCGGGGAGTTGAGCTCGTTGATCTCCCACTTGACTTGCTGAGACATGAGCTCTCGCTTGAGATCTGTTTGCAGGAGAGGTTAGCTATGTCACCACCACCACCACCGGGTGCAGTCCCTCGGCGAAGCGTACAGTGTTCTTGCTTGCCCGTCAGCGTAACGCCGGGCGGCGGCGCAGAGGCGCTGCTGTTGGTGCGGATGGGCAGCTTCATCGTCGAGTTTGCGGGGCCGCTCTCAGGCTTGTCTCCGTCCGCGGGCGCCATGGCTCGCGAGGCGCGCTGGTCCAGAAGGATGACGCTGGTTCGGGCGATGCAGCTCTCGATGGCCCAGACACGGCTGTTTCCTGCTTCTCGGGCGCAGATTTATGTCGATCGCGGCCGGGCGGCCGACGGGGCTGGATATGGATGTCTGGTCGTCAGGTGCAACTTGGAGCTTTTGGCGGGGCAGCTGGTGGCAGACCGTTGACGAGGTTGTCGTCAGCGGTGGGGGGAGCTCCGCTCAGCAGAGCCAGCGCAGAAGACAGACGACAGCCCGGCACACACCCGACAGTGAATGGGGGAAGCGATTGTCCGTCGCTGTGGGAGCGGAGGGGAGCTTTTCATTTCCAGGGAGGGCGAGCGCTTCTATGTATGTACTTCGGCCTGGGCGCTGATCGCTTCCATGCGGAAACGCCCTCGTTGCATCCAKCCATCACAGCTCCGGCCTCCGCGGCACTGTCCGTGCAGGCTGGTTGGTGTGATCAGACTGGCACGGCGCTTGGGGCTCGGCGTCCAAGCCACCGATGCCGCTGGAATGGAAGGCAGTTTGAGCGCGTCACACAAGCGCCAGCCCCGTCTCCAAAGGGCCTGGAGCTCCTCAAAACGCTTCTCGAATCGGATACGTTGCGGTAATTGCGTGGCCCTGCAAACCGAGCTCGAAAGAGCATCCAGGAAGCAAACGAACAGCACCCACCAGTACCCGCTGCTTTGCGGCCCAAACATGGACCACACGGCTCCCCATAACTTGCAAGACAGTTCGACGCTTGGCATGGGCAGTGCAAATGCGCAGATGCACCCTCACGACAAGTCACTTTCTCGAAATGAGGGCCAACAAGACGTTGCCAAGCTTTGCCTTAGGATAAGCTTACGCGCCTGTTGCCTTCCTCAACGAGACATGCATGGATGCAATTGACCGTGTACCACCACATTCGCATCCTGCCTCGCGCCGCCCAAGAGCCGGATGCCGAATCTGTAGCCTCACATGGACAGCCCTCACTGGCGCAGCGGCATTGACAGTTCGGAGATGAACCCATCTCACGCCTCTCGATACAGGGGCGCTCAACCGACGACCATTCCCATTTCTCGGCTCGCGGCAGCAAAAGCAAACGGCCGTCCGCCAGTTGTTATTAACTTCATCACCGCAGAAGGCGGGAGATTAGACGCCCATGACGATTACGCGCCGACATATGGAGTACTCGCAAGCCAAAAATATGCCCCTTTCGGGGCATTGCAGCGCACCCGACTAGGCAATAATGAACGGCTCCACGTACGTGTGTGGCTGTGAAAACAGTCTTCCCGATTCCCGTAACTCGGTAGGGCGCAGTGCCACCGTGTGACGCGTCGTCGATGCCATCCGAGGCAATGGGAACCTTTGCCGTGCAGTCGCATCGCAGTCGCATCGCAGACTGAGTAAGTGCCTTACTCGGCGATGCCGAAGACGTGGCAACTCGTGCCATAGCCCCCACACTCTAGAGTTCACGAATCACGGCAAGTTGTCAACTACTTGTCATCGGTATCGATTCGACAGGATAACCCTAGGGTATCATCCATGACTGCTGTGTATACTCCACAAGCGTTAACGCAAAAACGCCGGGATGCCTATCCCCCGCTATCACAACTCATCAAAGACCCGCAACTGCTCGCCATCAGTCAGCGGCGTCTTCCACGAGAGTGCCCTGCCAGTCTCGCCCCCGTTCTCGGTCGACGGCCGAGACTGGTTGGACATGTTGAGCCACCCCAGCGATGCGGCCTCGGAAGAGTCTCCGTCGATGCCGTCAAGACCCATAGACGTATAGTTGACGCCCACCGCGAGCGCAATGATGAGGATGGTCAGGACGGACGTGGCCGACCAAATAATCTTGAGCCTCTTGCGCGTCCTTTCCTGCCACGCCATGTCCGCGCGTTCCCAGCTTTCTATGCGCTCCCTGACAACGTCCACCCGGCTGGTGAGCGACTGGATCTTCGCGCGCCCTTCGTGTATGCGGCTCTGTAAGCCCGAAATCCTCGTTTGTTGGTCGTCGAAGTGGCCGACGGCGGTCAGCTGGCCGGTGATGTCGCTCTCGAGGTCCTGCGAGTCCCTGTCAAACGCTTCGCAGAGCTCCCGCGACGTCTCTGCCAGGTCCTTCATGGCCATGACTGTATTTTGCAGCGTGCTCATCTTCTCGAGCACTGCGTAGTATGTGTCGTCGAGCCGTTTCGTCATGTTAGTCGAGAAGGTGTTGAGGTCGACGAGTGATTGTCTCAGGCCACTAGATCCATGGGGCGTCAGCACAGGCAAGACATCGGCATGCTCTTCTTGCGTCGGGGGACGCACTCTGCCCTGATAGACGCCTTTTTCTGCTCCAGCCGCAGCCTCGCTTCTCTGCTCTCCTTAGTCTCGACCTTTCCATTGTCATCTTTAGCTAGAACACTGGCCCGCCGGCTCTGATCCGGGCTCAGGAAAGGCGTGGCGGTTTCCGATCGAGGCATGTCGAGCGAATGTCGCATCAGCGGTAGCATGTAGGTAGTCGGCGGGCCTTTGTCATTGTGGTGGTCCCAACGATGGTGATGCTGGTGCTGGTGCTGGTGCGTGTGATGGTGAGGATGGCGGTGGGGCTTGACTGGCGACGTGAGCGATCGCTCGACCTGATGCCGCCCACCGGAGCAAGGAGGTGAGGTGGCAAGGATGGGCTTCGGCAGGTCCAGCGAGTTATTATTAAGGTTCGACATGGTCGCTGGCTGGGGCTCGACCTGCATGTGAGTTGAGGTCGAGCTGTCGCAAGGCCGTGGAGCCAGCAAGCTGACTTGCTGCCTTCAGCCACAGGCGGTGGGGCCGGATCAAAACTTCACATGCCAGAAATCGTGTGTCTCGCACACCATGACATGAAGGAACTCGAGCAATTAAACGACTTGTTTCATTGCCCAAGTTTGACTTTAATTTTCCATGCCGATATTTGCGAGCATCCGTACGGAGTGTAACCGGCACCAAACCCCACGACTCTCGGCCTCTACGAAGGCCTACTCGTAGCCTCGACGAAACAGGTGTACATGCATGCTTTCAACTTGAGCCGGCCTGGGAAGCCCATCTCTGGAAGGAAGCTCGATCGTTCGCTATAGCTGCAGTACTTCGTTGAGGCCAATCCGTCGCCGCAGCCCGCCACAGTGATTTGTTCAAAGACCAAGGCCATTCAACTGAGTCGTCATGAGTTACCGCAGAAGATACATCATTGCGGGTGACGTTGCTTTTGCACAAATGTTTCGCAGTTACGAGTACGTGTTGGTTAAAGATGTCTACCAAGTTCAGGGCGCTCCAATCGCCGAGCAATCGCCGGGAGATAATACGGGCAATCCAGACCTTGCCGAACAAGCACGACTGGACACGACAGAATCCAGCAAATCCAAGGCCCTGAATCCCTTGAAGAGCCCCTTTCGGGTGGGGGATGGAACTGGAGTCCTCGTAGACCTGATTTTTGCGCCACAGCGTCGAACAGCCACACCCAGGAGGAGCACACCGCCTTTGCTGAACCTGCTCCAGCTGATATTTGGTGGCAGAAATTTTGCAGTTTGCGACAAGCCGCATCCACGCCAACAAAACTTGTTTCAAGTCCACGCAATACGGCATCAAGATGTCCGAGGAAGACGTGCCGACGCCTGTGTCAACAGACAAGCCGGCCAAACCTCTTGGCATGCGCAAGAATGGTACGGCTCCGATGCGACCGCCTACCCTCTGATCCCCAAACTAACAATCGCTACAGGCAAGCAATGGCATTTACCTAAGAAGGCATTCCGACCTACGGCGGGCCTGACATCTTATGAGAAGCGAACCAAAGAGCGCGTGGCGATGGTGCAGATGAAAGCTAAGGAGAAGGAGATGAAGGATGAGAAGGACGAGCTGCGTAAAGTAGGTGCCCCGAGTCACGACAGACCAGAGGCGACTCAGTTGTTAACATGCTTTGCAGCAACGAATTCAGGCTCTCCGCGAGAAGCGAGCCAGGAAAGAAGAAAAGGAGAGGTACGAAAAGATGGCCGAGAAGATGCACCGAAAGCGAGTCGAGCGGTTGAAGCGAAAGGAGAAGCGGAACAAGCTGTTGAATTCCTGAGCGGCCGGGCAGTGATGGACGGATATTTTGCGAAATTCGTACTTCGTACGCCACAATGCTTACCCATACTCGCACATCGAAGGAATTTGGGATTTGCGGAAACCATCATACTGTGCCATGGGCAGGAGACGCCACTGAGGGCCGTTTGAGAGAGTGCAAGAAGAGAGCCGAGCAAACACGCAGCTGCTCGTATTGCAAGGACGCATGGATGCGAACAAGGCGGAGCGAGTACGTAGCATGGCTTGGGCTCCGTACTCGTACGAAAACAGCGATATGTCCGGGGGCGGGCGAATGTGGGTGAAGATGCCTTGCTAGTACGGGGTCTCAGCGAATGAGCCGAGTCCCCGATGCAAGGAATCAGAGCCGCGGCATGGGTTAGTTAATGAAGATGTTCAGCCAACTACCAAGCAACAACCCCCCACATTCACACCTTGAGGAGCAAGCAGCAAGGTATCGCGATGACGATTGTCCTGGCCAGCCCTGTTCCCCAAATAGCCCTAGTCTGCAGATAATCTTAATTAACCTGTCGGTTTATGGCTCGATGCAACGAGATGGGCTTATGTACGAACAACTTAGAAAGCCTGCGGTGACGGCAAGCCCAAGATGATGAGGCTCATTACGAGAAACACGCGGTTCCTCGCAACGAGCGACTCGCGGGCCAAAGCGCATCATCCGGATGATACTCAAACGGAGTAGCTCAATCACTCCTTTTTTGCGAATGGGTGGAGATGGGCTCGGGACAGTCGATGTGGATGATCCTGAAGCGCTTGGCAGATGGGGGATGTTTCGTTAGTGTGACCCTGCTAGTTCGCCTCTTCACGAGGTCGCAAAGAGCACGGCAATTGCTGTTTTGGGGTTGCCAGCCCCAGTCCATTAATTCAATTTCCAGGATCCTTCGGTTGGTGGAATTGGCGACGGGCAGCCCCAGAATAGCAGTCTGTGCGCTCCCAAGGACCAGATCTGCGGTCGAGAGCGTGAGACAGGACGAGGGTGAGCATTCGCGGGCAAGGCGGGATGAAGCGCACAAGGTCTTGAGACGTTGATGCTCTCAACGGTAATCTTGCCTGGCTGCGGTTGCGAGCCAGACGGCGCACATGGACTTCCCGAAACGGGCTCACATTGCGTCCCGCGCAATCCATGTCTCCCCAAGGCTGGCTTGGCCTGTTGATTGATTGACGCAGGCCTCAGATGCAGCCATCGGTGGTCAAAAATCCCCTCGCGGGGGGGCAGGGGTGGCCAGAATCCAGATTTGCCTGGACCAACCCAGGCCTGGGAACATCTCGCTCCCATGGGGAAGGCAACAGAAGGTATCATCCATCACACGGTTGTACATGTACAGTACCTACCAAATAGTCTCTGTTCCTGGTTTCTGTCTCCCGGCTCGTGCTACCACGGCTCGTTGGCCGCCCTGTCGATCTGCCTGCTGCACCGTCGCGGGCAGATGCCACACCAGCGAACAAGCAAGTGGTAAAGGCGCGGATCTGGACGGCGAGAGCGTTGTGCAACGCCCACGGCATTGAAAAGGTAAAATCGTTGTCGGCATGATGGCTGTCTGCCGTGCTGATCTGTCCGACTTCTCAGCCTGCCATTGCACTCGCCGCTCGCCCTTTGCCTGACGCCGGCGCACAACGACCCGTCAAGTGTTGTCGAAGCTTAATTTACCTCAAGTTTGCAGATGCGTGATAAACTAAAAGTACGAAGTCGTGGCCGTCAGCATGACGGCCTGACTCGCCCCCGACACACACTCACTCACTCMCACACAAAGTCGTATCGGGGCCGAGGCAAGGGAGAGCAGCAAAAGAAAACAGTCGAAGAGGCATGCAGCCACTGCACCGGCTCACTGGCACATGGTGGTTCGCACAACCTGTTGGCTGGGGGGTGGAGGCGCCAGCCATGTCTCTGACGCCGCGAAAGGACTCGTGGGAAGGTCACGTCGCTGCGATGGCTGTCTCGCTCGGTCCGTGGAAGGATGAGAGCCGAGCTCGTGCCATTGGATGAGAGCGCGATGCCCGAGGCAGAACTGCAGGCTGTGGTTAATAAATCTGATCGAATACTTCGCACGGCAGACGGGATGGGTTGGATGGAACGGCCGCACCAAGGAGCGGAAGGACGGGAGGGATGTCCGCCACCTCGCCTCACGCCTCCATCCATCGCAAAGCCACGCTGCGGCCCCTGGAATAAACACATGTGCAGTGCAGTGCAGTGCGGGTGCAGTGCGGTGCAGTGCAGCGCGGTGCCGATGTGTACCTGTAGGTTGTGCACTGCGCCCAAGTGCGGTGCGGCGCCGGCTGCARACTCGTTTGACGAAACGGGAGCTGAAGACGCACAGCGACGTCCAGAGGGCCGTCATGCGGCGGCGCTGCGCTGCACTGTTGCCGGGCCAGCCAGCAGGGCGCTCGCCTCTGCATGAACAAGGCCGTCCCAAGATGCTCATCATCTGTCCAATCCCAACCCGGCCCCTGGCAGCGATGGTGTTGTGTGTGTTGGCCTGGTCGCGCTGCACCGACGTCGCAGGGGGACACGGCGACAGGGGAGCCCGCCAAAAGCAACGCGCGGGCAAATCACAGGCCGCAGGTGGGCTGCACTGCCTGGTGCCGCTGCCAGGGCCAGCCCGGGGGCATGAGCCGCTAGCAGGCCCGCGTGTGGTGCCCTGCAGCCTGCCTGCGAGTGTTCGCCGTTCCCTCCATGGTGCAGCGGGCGCCCTCCATGGTGCACCAGCCAACCCGCCAACGCTGGGACGCCTGGAGCGGGAGAGGAGCAGTCTTGCAGCGCGGGCTCGTAAATTGGCGGACTGTCTGTCTGGTCGTCTTTGTTGTTGTGGAATGGGTGCTTTGCGCTGGCCGCAGGGGATTGGGGCCGGAAACAGCACAGGGCGTGCTGCTGGCTGGCTAGAGGAATCGACGTTGCGCTGTAGGTCGGGATGCCTCGTACAGAGTCGTTGGCGCGGCTGCTTTGTACCATGGATGTACATTGAGCGTTGCGCCTGCGGTGGTGGCTGTCTGTTCGACCCATCACCATCATCAGAGTCCTGTAGCAAACCGAGCTCTGGCCTCAACTGAAGAGAGCCATCTAGCAGTTCAGCGTCAACGTCAGCGTGACGGCGCCTTTCTCTTGCAGCGCTTCTGGTGCGTGTCCCGTCCATCCGCATCTGGCAGCCGGCCCCCTCCCTCTCTTCCCGCACGCCCACTCTCGCTCTCACGCTGACCACTGACTGGCCTGTCTCCCTCTCTCCCCCATGCCCATGGGTCTTTAATCCTCCTCATCAATCCTCACTCTCCCATCCTCTTCCCCATCCAACCTAACCCTTCCGCCGCCTCGCGCGCTCTCTGAATCCACCGCCTGGTGCGATTCCAGCTGCACATCTCGTCGAGAGTTGGCGCTGGTATTGGCCGTCCGCTCCTTTGTCGTCGCATCAGTTTTGCCCTTGGCCTGCCCTTTGGTTCAGCGCAGCATTTGCATTTCCCGTCAGGTCCGTTGCTCCGTCCTCGAGCACGCCCGAGCGTGCATCGTTGCCCTTCTGCCGTCTGCTGCCCAACAACAACTGCTTGCGATGGACCATGTCTTTTGCTTGGCTTGGCTTGGCCTTGGGCTCCGTAACATTCAAGAACTGACCCCATACAGACTCGAATACAGTCAGAAACAACAAGAATAACCTCGCCCCACCCCCCCCCCCCCCGATTACGATCTTTTCCGTTCAAGTCTTACGGCCCCAACAAGAGACGCCAGACGAGCGACGCCACTGTTCACGACGACCCCCGTTTCGCTCCCTCCTATGATCCACTCAACCTTCTAGTTGTCCATCGCTTCTAGTTGCCGCAGCGCGGCTGGAGGAATGATGGCAACTGAACAGGCTCAAGGGTGGGCGGCAACGGATGCCTCTCCTGCCCACGCCCTGGAAGACTCTCCGCGTCTCGCTCCCTCGGATCAAACGGGGCTCCCGAACAATGCCTTGGCCCAAGAATCGTTGATTCATGCCGACGTCGCTCCTCCAAATCCGCCTTTCGTCTTTCCCGCTCGTCTGCCCTCCCCGTCTTTGGCACCGACGTCGTACTCCCGTACCAGCGGACGCCGGCCCATGTCGGCGATTGAGCTTCACAGCACGACGTCCGGGACGTCGCCCGAGTCTGGCGATAGACTTCGCAGAACCATGGCTGTGCCTGCATTCAGCTTCAACCCTGGGGCTTCCCTCCCACCAGACCCCGACTCGATGACGCTCTTGAGCCCTCCAATAACTCCCAACTCGGCGAGACCGATTCCGTCGCCCTCGCGACTACACGGGCATCGAAGAGGTGGGAGCGAATTTGTTGGTGGCAGCATTCGCGATGGCAACTCGATTGCTGTCATGAGCACAAGTCCAACCAAGTCGGAGAGCGGGTTCGCATCTCCAGGACTCGCTCCCCCTCCCAGGCGCGGCCACCGTCGTGGCGTTTCCGGCACCATATCCACCAATGACTTACCCATCCTGCATCCGCTACCCGACTTCAGCATGCCAAAGGGCAGCAGCGCTCCAAACAGTCCCACTGCCTTTGACCCCAGAGAAGGGGTTCCGATTCCGATTCACGATGAGTCGCCCAATCTGCCGGAGCCCGCTCGCGCCCCGGAGGAGGCTAAATGTCTCAGCGATCCATTGCCGGACACAGCTATGCCCGTCACGCCTGCTACCCCATCGTTTGACGTCGAGAGCAGCAGCCCGTCGCAGGCGAGGCCTGCAAGAGCCCGAGTCGGGTTTTCGGACAAGCTAGAGTTCATACCACGACCGTTGTCGTTGGTGTCCAGCGACACATCCAGCACCGCCACGGCGCGGCCCGTGCACTCTGTTTCCGGCAGCATATCCTCGCTCGTGTCGGCCGCTTCCCCAGGCGGGCGGGAGAGCCCCGCCCCGTTGTCCAGAAGTCCTACGCGGGATCTGACTGACTCGAGGCCGAGCACAGCAGGCGCCATCTTGGAACGCAGGGCGGATCTCAACGCTGACAACGCAACGAATATGTCTCCGAAGCGTCGCAACTCTATCCCGACGCTACTGAACGTTGCCGAAGCGCAAGCCTCGGGCCCAACCAATCCTGCCGCACCAACGACAAAGACGCCAAAGCGGTGGTCTTTTTTCGGCCTGGAGCCGCCGTTTATAAACTCTGCAGCCCCTACGAAACGGCGGCCATCAAGCTCCAGCTCGTCAGAGTCCGTCTCGAGGGCTATTTCTGGGGGCTCGTCATCCGACCATGAATCCGACTCGACAGAGACTGGTAAAGAAGCGCCCGCATGCCCCAAAAAGACCAGSAAGAAGAAGAGCAAGAAGAAGAAGGTCAAGGGTTGGGCTGGCTCAATCTTGCCTCGAAAGCCTCGGGGGCACAAGAAACCTTCAAAGATGGGCGAGATGCGGCCGCCGACACCTCCGGCCTCCGTCGGTCCCTGCGAGGATGAGGAGGCCGAGGCCGATGATGCAGAGATTCCAGATCCTGAGCTGCCCGCCGTCAAGGTCACCATGATGGATTCTCCCACAATTACCCAAGACGCTTCCAGCCCGCAGTCGCGGTCGAGAGAAGATGCGTCGCAACCCATGATCGATCTGGATGCCGCACTCGGGCCCTTCAACACGCCGCTCCCCCACAATGCAGAATGGGAAGCAGCGCAACGAGCTGCTGGTAACACGGGCAAGAGGCGGCTGCACAGCGCGCAGGGGCTGAAAGGCTTCAGCGGCCCAGGCATGCATTATCATCGTCGAGCAGAGTCTGAGCCTGATCTGCCGCCTTTCGACACCGGCCGGGCCGGCATCCACCGCTTTGGCAGCAACCCGACGATGGCTGACGTATTTGAGGAAGACGAGGAGGAAGACGAAGAAGACGCTGCCGCCAGCAACCAGTCCGATGCAGCAACCGCCACAGAGCCCGAGGAAGATGACTCGGATGATGACGAGGCGACGCCTCCCGCTACCGTGCTGCCGGTGGAAATCTCTCCTACTATTGGGCCTGGTCCATTCGAGATGATGCCCACCACGCACAGGGCCAGTCCGGGGCCGAGTGAAGCTGACAGGAGCGTTGCTCAATCCGTTCACGCGGAGTGTTCCAAAGCGTCGCTTCGAGAAGAAGTCATTGTCGAGGAGGCTCCGTCAATCATCTTCCGCAACGTCAACGTGTTTCACGGTGGCTCCGACTCGACAGCATCGTCGCCGAGAAGGATGTCGGGGGCCAAGGAGCTCTCACCCGTGGAGGTCACCCCGGCGTATCTCAGCAATGCAGCCGCCATGCCCATCAGCCCCTACGCGGCGAGTCATGCGTCGTCATCGCATCCATCCCCCCGGTCACCCATCTCGATTGACGCCCAGCGCATTTCGACAGCGCCATCGTCGGTAACAGACGAGAACAGCTTCCAGTCGCTCCTCATGGGCGAACCGGGACCAGAGGTCCGCATTTCGGTGGACTACGACATCCCGTCGCTGACGTCCAGCAACTCGACCATGACCCGGGACAGCGCCTTCATCCCAAACCCACGCATGTCCCAGCCGAGTCTCCGCGAACAACGGCCCGTGTCCGTGTCGTCGGCCGCATTCGGGCGCAGGCGATCGAGCCTCGTCAGCCTGAGCCGACTCATCAGCAGCTCGCATGGGGAGCGGAGCAAGCTCTCCATGGAGGTGACGCTAGACAACGAGTCGGAAAACAAGAGGTCAAAATCCAGGGGAAGCAAGACAAAGCAACGACTGGGCCGAATGATGCAGTTCTGGAAACCCAACAAAGACGGCGCACCAACCTGAGGATCGTGGCGGGGCTGGCCAGCGACGATGGCGCACGACGGCTTCTTTTTTTTTTTTACGAATGTATATGGATGTCATGTAAACTGCACATTTCGCACCTTCTACGGCGAAGGATCTATCTTGCTTCTGATGGCTCAAAATGAGACGAGAGAGGGGCGCTGAGCAGTTGGGTCAAAGGCAGACATGCCAAGGGCATATATCGAGGAACAATATTGAGCACCCCAGAAGCCTGGGGAACTCGGGGGTTTGATGATGGCATGAACATTGTTATTTAGCATGATCACACAGCATGTCTCTACTGCCCCTTTGGGGGTGGTGGAGCGCAGAGGGGCGGATCAGATCGGAGAGGCCATGGAACGGAACGGCGGCTGCCGTATCCGCCTTTCGTCTTTTCTCTGAACATACTTGCATCGGGGCCGGAGGTCTGCGTTTGTTTCAAGGGCCAGGCTAGAAAAGTGACGGCAGGAGGGGTTGAGTTGAGCAGAACCGAGATAATATAATGAATATGAGTTCTGAGGATGGAAGCCCGGTATCCAAAAACGTGTGATGGATGCGCTGAATCATGTCTTGTCCGCTGCATGCGGGTATGCGAGTGATTGTACGCACTCTCTTGTCGTGTCTCGTCGGTGGCGTACAGGTCTACATAGGGCTAATAATACTCGTAACACGTTTGGCCGGCCCTGCCCTGCACCAGGCGAGCCAGGCAATGTGGGTGCCGTGACGTGAAGCGAATCAGTCCTCCAAAACGCCCGTATAAGTCCTAGTTTATATCCGCACCGGATGCGTTCCCTTGTAGGTAGATGAGAGGGAGGATCAGGTGCCCTCGCACTGTCAGGCCATCTAGAGGAACATCTTGGCCACGCCCATGATACCGCCCCCCCATCCGTCATTGCCACCGCCACCAGTGCCGGGCCCGTACGTGGACCGCCGGTCCCACTGCATGCCGCCGCCGCGCCCGCGCTCGACGCGGGCACCGGAGCCGGAGCCGGAGCCGGAGCCGGAGCTGGAGCCACCGAAGTCGCCGGCCATGCGGACGGCGTCGCCGACGAGGCCGAAGCCGGAGCCCGAGGCGGCGCGCGAGGCCATGCCCAGCATGCGCTCGAGCGAGGGGGGCATGCGCAGGCCGAAGCGGGCGAGCAGGGCCGTCAAGGCGCCGCCGGTGACAAGGGGCATGACAACGAGGAAGAAGACCTTCCACGGGTGGCTCTTGGCAAAGTGCACGAGGTCACGGAGGAGGCGCTTGAGCTGGCGGTACGCGCGCTGCATGAAGCCCTGCCGGGGGGAGCGCTTGTAGTAAGAGGAGCGGCCTGGAACCGTGTTAGTTCGCTTTGGAGGCTCTCGTGTCGGTTGGGTGGCAGCATAATACCTCCGATGCCGAAGAAGCTCGAGCGGCTCGAGTTGCCCAGCCCGAAAAGGGAGCCGCGCGACGAGCTGTGCTTCTGGTAGTTGCTGTCGCCCAGGCCGCCGAAAAGCGAGCCGGCAAGCGAGGCAGCGCCGCCGCGGTGGCGCGAGCTGGAGCGGSAGCGGGAGCGGTGCTTCTTGTGCTGCGAGCGCGACGACTGGCGGCGGTGCTGCGACGGGCGGGAGAAGCCGCCGGGCCCGATGGAGATGCCGTCGAGGAAGCCCATGGTGGCGAGGCGCTGCGAATTGAAGCCGTCGTCGAGAGCGGTCTCTCCTTTCTCACGCGTGGGGTCGTGGTGATTGACAGAGCCCGGGCACTGGCCCTGCGGTGTCGTCTGCTGTTCTTCTTCTTCTTCTTCTTCTTCTTCTTCTTCCTCTTCCCTCTCCACCAGCCGATGCTGTGCGGGAGAAGGCAAGGAAAAGAGTTTAAGAGGCGAGACGGAGAGGGGGCCACTGCGGGTGATGCGGATTGCGGGTTGCGAGCTGCACATGCAGGTCAGAGGGAACAGACGGGATGAGGTGCATCAAGCATGGAGCTCACCGTAAATTCGAGTGGCTGGAGGCGCGATGGTGGCTAAAACGGAGGCCGAGCAGGGGTGATGGTTGGCGGGCAGGGGTCTATTGACAGGGGGACGGATTAGTGCTGGACCCGAAATCGAGTCTCGAGAGTTGTCGAGGAGTTGCTCGTGAGATAAGTGTAGGGAGATGCGAACTGCAATGCCATGATGCTCGCTTGTAGCTTTCGCTGGTACCAAGTACGCGTGTGCCGGCCGCAGTCTTGCGTGTGCCGCCACGATTGGAAACAGGCATATATTTATTGGGCCGAGACTATTACGAAGTATTTGTAGTTGGAAGTATCCTCTTCAGTCCAACGATCGGTAATGATCGAACTGTGATGGACGCCTACCCTAGAGGTAGCCGCTCCTGGTCGACCGACGGTTTGCGGCGCTGAGGAGACGCAAGATTTCGGAAGAAGGGCGCAAATGGCGGGTATTTGATGGGCAAGTATTCCAATCTCTTCTGGACGAGCATGCGGTGTTTGCGCATGGCAGTGCAAATATGTTTTTGATGCTGAGACGCGCCACTTTGTTGATGATGGATGTCCTCTTACCGAGGCAAGATGCCACCGCTACGCGATATTCTCCTTTCTTGCATTCGCGAGAATGGCACTGTTTGTCCAACGACGTTGAATGCCCCCATGGGACAGATACTGTCTTGCCATATAGGCAATTTGATCCACGAGCCCATGTGACGTTGTTGGAGTTGGGCAGCAACGCCGTGCATGCATGTAATATGTATAATGTGGATGGGGAAGAGGCACTCTTCCCCGCGATCCGAGTGCGGCACCGCTTCGATCCATCATCAACTTCACCGCACCCATTCCTCGCCAACACCTCTCCTCTCCGTCGATTCGCTCCCGAGAGAGAGCCAATCCAAGATGAGCATCCGCCACATTGTCATGTTCCGGTTCAAGGCGGACACCAGCCCCGAGGCCGTCCGAGAGGTGCGCCCACCTCCAGTCCCCGTATCGACTCCCCACGAGCAGCAGAAGCCGTTGCTAACGACCGAGCCTACAGGTCTGCACCCGGCTGCTGGGCCTGAAKKACGCCTGCGTGCACCCGTCGACGGCGAAGTCGTACATCAGATCGGCCGTGGGTGGCAAGGACAACTCCGTCGAGGGCCTTCAGGTGCGTGCCCCGTCCGGTGCGCGTTCGCGCAGCATCATTGGCCTCCTGCTGACGGCAAGCTCCAGAATGGCATCACGCACGTTTTTGTCGTCGAGTTCGCGTCCGCTGCCGACAGGGACTACTACGTCAACGAGGACCTGGCCCACCGAGAATTTGTCGAGACCTTCATCACCGGCCCGGCAGGCGTCATTGACAAGGCCAACGTTGTGGATTTCACCCCGGGCGCTTTCTGATGGCCGGACTGATGCGAACCCATGGCCCTTAGCGCCGGAACCCTAGGGAAGGCCAGGCAGATATTAGATAGCATGTTCAATTGCTGTTGTCCAAGGCCGGATGGCGTAACCCTGGGCCCGCTGAGGAGCTCCACGTGACACCGCGTCTCTCCTTTCCGCCTCCAATTCTGCACCAGCTTTCATCACCAGATGCCAGACCAGACACACCACCCTGTCACCTCACCGCCACCAGCTGCACGACTCATCCGTCGTGCACCCGCTGACGTGAAAGGGACAAAAGCAGCCTCCTCCCCCCCCTCCTCCCCCAATGGCCTCGCGCATGCCCCTCTCGTGCCGCCTGGCAGCCCGTATCGCCAGTCGGCCTGCTGCTTCGTCCCCCTCGAGCCTCACGTCTCGGACGGTCCTCCGCCAACAACTACAACAACAACGACAACGACAGCAACAACAACAACAACAACAACGGCAGCGCCGCCTTTACTCGTCCGAGCCGCCGCGCAGCAGCAGTGGGAGCAGAATTAAGTTTTGGCCCTTTTTCGGAATCGTTGCCCTGGGATCGGCTGGCTATGTCATGCTGGTGAACCGCCGCAAAGGTATGCATTGGGTGATGCTGTCGTGCGACAATCGTATCGTCGTGCATGGAGGCTAGCTAACTCACATGGCCTCGCAGAAATGCCTCCCGCAATCGATGCTCCCCAGATCGCTGGGCAGCTCCCCCAACCGCCCAAGTCGACGCCCACCTTCTCGCCCGACGACGTCACCGTCCTCTTCGTCCTCGGCGGCCCCGGCGCCGGTAAAGGCACCCAGTGCGCCCGCCTCGTCTCGGAGCATGGCTTCACCCACCTCTCGGCCGGCGACCTCCTCCGCGCCGAGCAGGACCGCCCCGGCTCGCAGTTCGGCGACCTCATCAAGAACTACATCAAGGACGGGCTCATCGTCCCCATGGAGGTGACGGTCCAGCTGCTCGAGAACGCCATGGCCGACGCTCTGCGCGAGGCCGGCTCCGCCAAGGGCCGCTTCCTCATCGACGGCTTCCCCCGCAAGATGGACCAGGCGCACAAGTTCGAGGAGGCCGTCTGCCCCGCCCGCATGGTGCTCTTCTACGACTGCCCTGAGGCCGTCATGGAGAAGCGCCTGCTCGAGCGCGGCAAGACCAGCGGCCGCGCCGACGACAACGCCGAGAGCATCCGCAAGCGCTTCCGCACCTTTGTCGAGACGAGCATGCCCGTCATCGACTACTACGAGAAGGAGGGCAAGGTCATCAAGATCGACGCCACCGCCTCGCCCGACAAGGTCTCGGCCGAGACCGAGAAGCGCCTCGCCGGGAAGCTGGGCTCTAGCTTTTAGACACCACCAACCCCTTTTCTGGATGCAGACACATTGGTTCCAGCGTCCCTCCGTTGCAACAGTAGAAACACAGAACCCGTAGGGGTATTTTTTATATTTATATTATTTTTATGTTGGGATAGAGGCGGACATCAACGCTCATAGAACCGACAGCTTGCCGGCCAGGGGGGTTTGTGAACCGCGCCGGGGAGGGGGGTGGGCGCGTAGTAGTTTTGCCGATCGCCGGCTACTATTCTCTTGTGTCTTTTAGAGCTCCAATGTATGATCATCAAATTAATACATTACGCGCCCTTGACCGGCCAGATTCCAGACCGCACGCCCACGTGGCCGCACCCACCATTGTACCCACCATTTCACCCGATCATTGCGTATTTTGGACGTTTTTTTGTTTCATTGAATTCTATTTGCCGAGAAGCTTGCCCCCCCCCTCTGATGCTGGGAAATAGAAACATCTGATGCTAAACCGGCTGCGCCATTCGCAAAAAGTTAACCCGTTTTCGACTTTTTCGACGGGCTTGTGGTGGTCCGACCCAGCGATGTATTAACACAAAAATTCGGTATCCCAGATACCCCCATGCCAAGACCCCCCTCCCCCTCGTGCCGTTGCTTTTTGTAATCGTCAAATTTCTTTAGTCGTCATTGTCCGTCCGCTCGCGCTGCTGTCGTCGTCCACCCGGGCCACCGGGGCCGCCAAAACCAGCGCTGTTCATCTTCCGCTCCAGCTCCTGAACCTCGCGCTCCTTCTGGGCCTTGGCGCTGGTCTGCTCCTGGCGCAGGACTCCCAGTACGTTCTGCAGGGTCGCCCTCCAGTGGTCCACCCGGGTGGCGAGCTCCTGGTATTGCTTCTGGGTGAAGACACGGTACGTGACCTTGTGGACGAGGAACATGTTGCGCTGCTGCGACAGCTTGCCCTCGACCAGGCCGGCCCGGATCACATCAATCGCCCACATCTCGATATCATCCTCGGGGATCTGAAGAGCCTTGGAAATCTTGGAGTACTCGATCTCGCGGCTGGGAGTGGCGGCCGCCAAGCTGGCAAAGGTCAAGAGACGCATCTTGCGGTGTAGCTTCTCGTGGTCAAACATCTGCTGCTCGACCCAGCCCTCGTGCTCATCGTTGAAGTCGTTGTAGTCCTCAAGGTCCTGCTCGGCGAAGATGTCGAGGAGCTGCGAGTAGACGGGGTGGGAGTCGCTGAGAGCCTGCACGCTGGGGATGCCGCGGAGGTCTTGGAAGAGAAAGTGGGTATTGGAAAGGATGGCCATCTTGACGGCGCGCAGGGATAATCTTTGGGCATCCTCTGAGGTGATTTCCTCCTTGTCGTCGGCATCGAACGTTCGGAGCGCCTTGAGGATGAACTCGTAGCTCGTCCTGCAGAGACATAATTAGTCTACCATTTCAAGGCTCAACATCATTCGAAATTGCGCTTCGTGCCCGTCGCCCAAGTCGACAGCCGTTATGCATAGCAGGGAAGGCACTCACTCATCCTCGCCAGCCTCCGAGGCGACATCGGCCACCTCTTCGTACAGCTTGCGCTCAATCTCCTCACCGGTGCCCCACGTGTCTATCCACTCCGGCAGGTTGTCTAGGTACGGCCTCAGGTTGTCGAACATGCTGTGCGCCTTTAAGAACTTGAGAATCTCCATAAACACGCGCGCCCGGATCGGGTCCTCGTGGTCGAGCAGGTTGAACACGGTCGCCAGCGCATTGAGCGACAGGCCGACGCCGTGCACGGGCGAGTTGGCGAGCGGCTTGGCGAAGTTGCTGCACAGCGTGGGCAGATACTTCTTGGGGTCGGCGGACTGGAGGACGAGGTGGATCATGAGGTTGGACGCGGCGGTGTACTCCTTCTCGGAGACGGTGTTGAGAGCCTGCGAGGCAGCGACTAGCTTGACCAGAACCTCCTCCTTGGGCGCCTCCTTGCTCACCAGCTGCTTTGCCTCCTCGGCCTTGAGGTAGTCGGCCATCTCCTTGGCGAGCTCCTCGAAGGATCCATCGACAAACAGCAGCTGGGGCTGGCCATTGCTCTTGGTGGCGGGCATCTTGGCCTCGTTTGCGTTTGATCGCTTCGTTGCCGGTCGGTCGCTATATCTCGGTCTTCGGTAGGTGAGCTTGTCAGGCGAGCAGGGAGAATGGGAGGCTGTCTCGCGATCGGCTGGGGGGGGGGGGGCGACAGTCTGCAAAAGAGGAGGGGGTGGAACTCGAAAATCTGAGGTTAGGTGAGCGTTTGGCAGGGTCGACGCCTGAATAGCCCTGTGGTGGGACCTCGAGATGACTGCCCACCCCGCCGATTTTTCTGCCACGCTCAATGTGTGGGCGCTAAGCGAGGGCGGTGACGCGGATGGCGGGCCATGTGACATGGCACGTGCGCGGAGGCGTAAGTGAGTTCGCGAGTTGTGCGTCTTCACGACATGCCAGCACGATCAGTCGACCAACCTCGTAATGCGTGAAGTTTCACAGTACTCCGTAGTTGTAGATTGATTATGATTTTCTCAAAATTCCTTGATATCGCTAATATAAAATCATGCGAGGCCCTCGTGAGACGCCCAACTCAAACCACTGGCTGAGTCCAACGCCCTTTGTTTGTTACTCGCAACACCGTGCCCCTCGATTACCTAGGAAGATAGTCCAAATAACCACAAACAAACCACGTCATGAATGCCCCGTATCGTAGCGTCATGTGCCCCGATATCTATATACAAACCCCAAAACAATAAATACGCATGACCTGTAAGTTAACCGTGGAACTGAACAAGGAGACGACGGAAGGGAGATGCATAATCGTGGATACTCGCACAACTGAGTAGCCCACAACTCAGACCCATACTCATTCATCGACCAGTCGCTTTCCCCTTCTTCTTGGCTTTCGTGGCCGCCTCTCCTGTCGGATAAATGCTTAAACTGTCGTCTGGGTAGAGCTGCTGGTCTCCCTTACCTCCCATCTCCATGAACTCGCCAGGTGCTCTTTGACTGTCCGGGGCAGTCTCCTTCGATGTGTTCGTGACGCGGTGCTTGTTCTTGGAAAATACCTTGACGGGGCTACGGTCGTCTCCAATGGCAAGCTGGGCGGTTACCTGCACGGAATTGAGTGATGCAAGCAGGGTCCTTTCACGAACCGGCGCCCGTCGATTGACTTCGAGACCGGCAATGCCTCCGACGAGGCCGCCAGTACTGTCGTTGACAGCAGGTGTGCTCTGCGTGAGCCATGGGTGCGGCAGACATTGGTCAATGGTGAATCTCTTCTCCGGATCCACAACCAGCATTGAGTCGATGAGATCGACTGCTTCAACTTAGCGTCACGCACGCTTGGCAAAAGACCGGGTCAGGACTTACGCGCTGGGTCGCCCACGGAATCCCAATAAGGCGAGGGGTAGTCGAAGCGGCCGCTCTTGATCTGCTGGGACAGTGTAAAAGGGAAGTCCCTCGAGTAGAGTTCGTCTGAAAATGGAGGGAAGCCGCAGAGACAGATGTAAAGGACGACTCCGAGAGACCAGACGTCTACTGCCTTGGTGTACTTGCGTTGCTTGGAATCTGCGAGAATCTCGGGGGCGACGTAGCTGGGCGTGCCACACAACGTCGTCGTGAACGACTCTTCACCGATGATCTTGGCCAAGCCAAAGTCGGCCAGCTTGACGTGCAGGTTCTTGTCAACCATCAGAATGTTCTCCGGCTTGATGTCCCGGTGCACAATGTTTCGCTCGTGCTAGACGGGGGATTAGCATCGCGTTCTCGGCCACGGCATTAAGAAAACTTACCAGATACTTGATGCCCTGAAACCGCTGCTTGAAGAGCTTCCGCGACTCGTCTTCGCTCAGCTTGTGCTTCATCACAATAAAGTTAAACAGCTCGCCTTCAGAAGCCAGCTCCAATACCAGGTAGACTCGGTCGCGCTCGTTGAATGTGTCCTTGAGGCACAGCACGTTGGGGTGGCTGACGCCCATCAAGACTCCAATCTCTTGCTGAAGCCCCTCCGTCTTTGACCGGTCCTCCATGCCGGGATGCTTAGTGAAGATCTTGACGGCATATCTTTGTCCCGTCGACTTCTCCACGCACAGGTAGACCTCGGCAAAGTGGCCCTTGCCGAGCTTCTCCAGAAGCGTGTACTGCTGCAGGAAGGCGCTCGTTTGCCGGTTTTGGGGGTACCTAAAGACGAACCTCGCTTTGCCATGGACGGCAATCTCGTCCTGGTCCTCCAACTCACGGCGCTGGTTGCGGCCAACAATAGCCTCGTTGACATACGTGCCGTTGCTGGATAAGTCTTCAACGATGGCGACGGTATCCGTACCCTTGTTCTCGGTAAATAGCAGACAATGCCGGTTCGAAACGACACCTTCGCTGACCACAACGTCTGGGAGGGAGGTTAGTAATTGGTCTCGTCGCACAGCCGTATGAGTCTCGAGTCTGACATACCACACTCGGGATGCCGGCCTATCAGGTAGCCACCGGATGCGACGCCCTTGATCTTTGTGCGTTCGTACGCCTCCTCTTCTTTAAGTGTCGCGGGTCTAGCTTCGTTTGTTCGTGCTTCTCCATTGGCTGCAGCGGCAACCGAGTCTGGCAAGGGACAGGCGCTCCGCTTCTTCAGCACCAAGGGCTTGTCGCCATATTTTGGGTCGAGGGGAACCAAGTATCCCCACACGCCCTCCTTGGCTTCATCTTCGACCTCGTCGGAGAGCGCGGGATGGCGGTCAACGTACTGGCTGAGCGGCTGCGTGTCCTGCGGCGGCGAGGAGAGGGCCTGGCTTTGGGCCCAACCGGCTTCGTCTGTCTTCCGCGGCGTCACCTCCTCGGTCTTGGGGCCCGGCGGCGTCGCCGTGGGCTCCTTGTACAGCTCGCTGGAGGCCTCGTTGGTGAGGCCCGTCAGGGGCGACGGGAGATGCTGCTTGTTAACGACTGGGGTTTTGTCCTGTGCGGCCTGGGACAGGCGATCGGAGCGTCGGGGCTTCTTGGACTCGGTTGCGTCCTCGGGCAACGAACCCTGCGTTGGGTCTTGGTGAGCGGCCTGGTGCGACGAGTACGTGCGCAAACTGGCGGGACGGGACGGGACGGGACGAGAGACTGGCAATGACTTACGCGCTGGCGCTTCAATTGGCTCTTCTCAGTACGAGGAGCCATATCCTCGGTGGTCGGCGGGACCCTTGAGCTGGGGACAGATCAAGGGAAGGCGGGCGTGGAAGGGGATCCTCAGTTGCCAGCACGATGAAATCGATGATGCTGCCTACCGTGAATGAAACGATGACTGGAGGTGTTGGGAGGAGTGGAGGAGTGGAGGAGGGAGGGAAGCCCGGACTGCCTGGGGCTGGTGCCGGTGCTGGTGGTGACTGGAGCTGCGTCTTCCATGTCAAGTCAGCCTCTTTTTGCGGGCCGTTTTAGGTCGCTGGCTCTCCCCAGGCCCCAGGCCCCAGGCCCCAGGCCCCCAGGCCAGTGGTTTGGGGGAAGTAGGAGCTGGAGAAGAGTCACGGCGCAAGGCAGCCGACCCGGCAGGGGCGATGCACGCCGTGGGCAGCTGGGCTGCTGGATGGTTGTGAATGTCGTCTTTTATTTGGCTGCCCTGGCATTTTTGCAAGTACCGGTTCGTGCCTACCTAAGTAGGTACCTTGTGGCACAGTCGGCGTGGGCGAGGTAGGTCAGCTGCCGTGGTCGCAGACTCATCTCCACTTCCATTTTCACCGCTGCAGAAGCTGAGGGCCTCGCTCCCATGTCCATGCCCCATTCTCGTCACGCCTGTTGCCCGTGTGAGCGCCGTCATGCCATTCTCGTGACGAGCGTGACTCAGCCTCGCAGTCACACTCACAAGCGCGAGAGGCTCATCGCAGCTGGGCCATCCCTCTTGCCGCTTCACCAGGGACCGCTCCTGGGCAGGCGTCAGACGGCGCCTTGTCAGCATGCTTCCCAACAGTCTCGTCTTCTATTACCATTAGAAACTACTACTTCGTACCTATCCATACGGCACGGCTTTGCAAGTGCCTTCCTTGACAAACCTTGGAGCAGACGCAGCTTCATGACGAGCCTCAACGCAGGGCTCCCTCCCAGCCGGGCCTTCATTGCTTCGTTCATGACTTGTTTCCTCGTCCAACGCCGCCCGCTTGGGCCCCGTCTTCAAATCAAGGCCTCTCTCTCGAGGGCCAACCCCCCAAACGCCGACGCCGTCCGATTCCATTCCAGCCCAGCCCAGGCCGGTCAAAGCATACCATGCTCGCGCCCCCCTTGTGCAAACAATCCCTCCCGCCTCTTGTCCAAGAGCGCAGCCATCGTCATCATAAGTGGTAGCATGTCTCATTACTGCCCGCTGGTCCCAAGTTCCGCAACCTCGGAAGCTCGTATAGGTGGTAGCAGAGGGCCAAGCCCGCTAGCCGATCCCAGAATCTGGGCTCCTATTTCTCGGGGATCGGCGACTTTGCCAGTCTTCCGCCTGCGCTCACTCGCTTCTGCCGGAACTCCCTTTCACGTTGCAGCCTCTCGTTCGCTCCCAAGTTAGGGGGCAGCGAAGACAAGCCGTCGCTCGTGGAGGCGTTGCTTCTGCCCAGCTTCTGCTCGTAGTATTGCTGTGCGAACCGCCCGAGGGGAAACGCGGGCAGGGATGCAGGGATCTCGGCCCCATTTTGCGTGAGCAGCTCTGCCACCGGGAATGAGACTGCCTTGCCTTCCTGGTCGGACGCGGTCACGCTCGGCGTTGGCGATGGCGAGGCCGGGTCAGCAGCCGCCAGTGCAAGCCAGACTGCGTGCGTTCCCCTCATCTTGTCCACCACATTGGGATTCGCCTTCAACGCCAGGGCGTACAGCACTTGCTGGATCTCGTTTCTCTTAGTCGCGGCCAGCAAGGTGTCGTCCGCCGTGGCGTATCTCGACAGGGTCGGCGAAATGGGTTCAACGAATGCTCGATCCACATACTTGGCGGTGATGAACCTTAGCCGCTGCTCGCGAGTCGCCTGTGCGCTCGGCTTTTGGGATGGGTCGAGTTTCGCTTCCCAAACCATGTTTGACACCCTGTTCCCGATGAGCAGGAGCAGTTCGACAATATCGATTGTAAAGGACTTGATGTCCAGCGTGAGAGACCGCACTTTGCTGATATGCGTGCCTAATGATCGGTGTATGCCGCTGCACTCGATGCATAATATGATGCCCAGGTTGATGGACACCCACTCGACCTTGGATCCAGAGCCGCAGTCGGCACACCAGCAATTTCCCTGATCGGCGTCTCGGACCATTTGCAACAGCTTGTCAGGGTTCTCGTCGTAGCCCGAGCTAGTTGTCCGCACCGCGCTCGGTCTCGCGCCAACCGTAATCCTGCGGAAGGGCACGCCGCTGTTGGAGCTGGAGTGGTGGTGCGGAGGCTGGGCACTGTGGCCGAGCGACTGGGTTTTGCCTGTCAGAATGGACCCGATGTCTCTCTTAATAGACGAATCCCCTGCATCCCTGGACGACCCGACTCTCTCTTGGACGGCTCGCCCTTCCATGGCGCTCTGCAAAGCATTGTTTATCGACACGATCCAGCTGTTCATGTCATCCTCTGATGTCGCCTGATACACACGCTTGAAGTTCGGCGTGATGACTTCGAAGCAGAACCGTCGCTCCGCGTTTCGGGCCTCGCGAACAGACGCCATGCGGAGGTCGATGGGGTCCATGTGGAGGTCAAGCTTCTGCTTCCAGTTGCTGTATTCGGATAGCTTTCCTTGGTCCAAAACGATCCAGAATCTGTTGTCATGTAAGCCGCGTCTGGGTCATCAACAGGGGTCGTGGATTTACTTACTTGTGCCAGCCCTGCTTGTTCAAGTTCCGCGGATCCACGTGCCCGCCGGGTCTATTCAGCGCCCAGAGAAGGCCTTCTTTCCGCTGGGTGACAACCGCCTGTGCCGAGTCTCGCTCTTCTAGGTCGCGAATGCCCTTGAACTTGGATCCTTGCGCTGGACTGCCGACAGATGATTGACCCAAGCTACCGGGGGACCTCGAGAGCTCCACGCCATGGCCAACACTTGCTTGGCTGCCCCCAATCGAGATTGCATTCTTAACCTGGGATCCCGTGCTGTCGGCTCGGCCAAGTTCTGTATCGGATGCGTTGCCGGCATTGCCATTCGAATGCGAAGTAAGGGGCGCCGAACTGCTTAGGCTCGCTTGCTCGGGCTCCATGTACGGCGTGTTGCTCTTCTCCAAGCCTCGGCGCTTCTCCTCACGCTCCCGTCGTCGGTATTGATACTCTTTGTCTGCATCTTGAACTTCACTCGAGAGGGCTTCGAGCTGTGGAAGCGACCCTTCAATTTTCTTTGCCGTGGAAAGAAAGCCCTGGGTTTGTGCATCCGCGTACTTTGTGAGATGAGAGAGGACCTCTTGTTCTTTGCGGCCGCCGTGGAGGTCCTGCATAAAGCTGGAGTAGTCAAAGCGCTTCAGCTCAAAGTTTCGTCGCTTGTTCTGGTACTTGGAGTCGCTTTCGGCAAGTTTCTTAGCCTTGACCGAGTCTTGACGTTGGCCCAGGTAGCGGGACACGTAGGCATAATAGTCTTTGCTTTCTTCCTCAAAATCCCGCTTCTTGGACTCGGCCTGCTTGATGTCAAACTGGTACAACTTGTTCAGAGGTTCGATGATGGTCTTTTGCAGATTTGCGGTGTTTTGCCGTTCGTAAGCCTGGACTTCGCGAGCAATTTTATCAAAGTAGTGCTCGAGCGCAGGCTGGAAAGCATTCGCGTTGGTCGAAGAGGCCTCGCGCAGGGCATCCATGAAGGCAACGAAGGTGTCATTGGCCTCGATCTGAGACAAGTGAGCCTGTTCCGCTCGCTTCAGGACTTTCTTCATCTGCGTTCGCATATTTCCCGTCTTCTGTTCCAGGGCCTTGAGGGTTGCGCGAAAAACGGGCCCGTCGTCTGTGACCGAAACATCGTCGCCGGGTCTGGGACAAGAGACATCAACCTTGATCGTCTCCTTGACCAGCGGCATAACCGCTAGAGCACCCGCCTCGTTCGGGGGCAAGGGGGGAGAACTGGCTTCCTCAATGTCCACGCTGCCTGTTAGCCTAGAATCGACGGATTGCGTTGAGGCGACTCGGATCTTGGGAGGCGGGGCCAATAGGAATGGCGGCGATGGCGAGCCGGGGTGGCTCAGAGGAGAGGCAGCACCTAGGGACAAATGTTAGCAGTGCTCGTGTCATGGCATGTCTGGCAGTGAACGCACTCGACACCCAGAACGAGAAGCTCGCTAGTGTGAGGAGACGATGGCCGCGCGAATCGTACTCGACAAACTATACCAAGTCAGCATTGTTGGTCAGCGGACAACGGCAGGACGCTCCTACACTGCACGAGTGTCTCCAGCCGCCCGATCTGTCTTCCAGGGCCTTGGGCGGCTTCCATTTCCACGTCCACTCAAACGATACCGACGCACTTCCGCTGGTGCTGTAGTCACCGACCAGGTCCACGTTGGCGTTTTTGTGAAGATTGGGGTCGGCATGGAACTCTCGCGTAACAAGATTCTCGACTTCTCGCGAGGTGGAGGCGCAGACATAGGTGAGGCCGGAGATGTTGGTGTCTATTGATACAGGTTTGCCGTCTGCGGCCGTCGCACTTGACCCAACAGCCTGCTGCTGCGACTGGCGCATAACAAAGGTGAAGGTAAAAATGAGCTCGTCATCGTTGCTCAGCTTGAGGAGGAAGGTAGGCATGCCGTTGGGGTTGTTAGATGGCTCGGGATCCTAACGTCGTGGGGTCAGCTGCGACTGTCGCAAGTGATCGCGGAGCGCTGCGCGGACGGACCTGAACATATTCTATGGGTGAGGTGTCGCCGACCGGTCGGGACACGGATAGTCTGTTTGCTGGGAATGCATTGGGAACGATGTTCACAGAGCTGCGCTTCCGCGGGTTCGTGACGACGAGGGAGGAAATCATCACTGGAGAGGAACACGCATGGTCAGCCTCGCCCGGCGCGCGAGGGCAGGGCGTGGAGGGGGCAGGGCGGCGAACGCACATCGATTCTGGTCTCTGAGGAACAGGGCCGACCCGTCGTCGGGCCTGCTGCTGACGTTGCCCATGCCGGCGAGCGCTGAACGGCGACCAAGGCGGCGGGAATCCGAAGATGTTGCCAGTGAGGGCGCCTTGCAGGAGGACTGGCGAGACGGACCGCGCGGGGCTCAGGCTCTGGGTGGGACAGAGGCCGTCATCTGGCGCCGGAGGGTGTTGACCTGGACAGTCGGGGCGTGCAAAGGGATGCTGGACTAGCAATGAGCAAGGCGGCGGCTAAGGTATGCGGTGGCGATTCACGGGCGTCGACGGCATTTATTGTGGGATGGAGATGCAGGAGGGACAAAGAGAGCGAGCATGGGATGGGAGGTGGCATCCGCGCAGACGAGCAGACGGAGCATAGAGTACATCGTGCTTTGTACTCTGTAGACGGCACGGGATGGTGGGCAGGCAGTGGCAGGCGCGGATCTGCCTGCGAACTGCCCACTGAGCACGGCGGAGGCCACCTCACGCGCCGCCAGCTCTGGCAACGCCCTGGACCCGTACGTTGGGTGCATGCAGGTATTAAGGGTGCTGGAGATGGGGAAAAGTACCTCGCTAGGCCGCTTGGGGAGTATGGCGCGGCCAGGCAATCCGTACACGCGCCGCTTGCCCAGGGTGGGGTTGTACCTCTGCGCTCCAGGCCTCGAGGCAGTTGCTGGCCTTGTTGAGGGATCACACAGACATAGAAACGGTCGGAGGGACGAGGCTGCGCATACATGCGTCCACCGAAAGCCCCCAACTGAACTCTCGCTTTCAAGGTTGGGTTTGCCGTGTCACGCTGGCGTTCTGCAGAGGGTGGACAATGGGCGAGTGACTGGCGATGGTGGCACTTTTACTTGGCCCGGTTCGCCACGGGGCCGTGATCAACCGAACCTTGTCTGCGCCTCACGGCCGAAGCTTTGTTCTATAAGGCATTTGTCGTTGCACGAAAGGACTTAGTACGAGGTGGTTAGGTAGGCACAGCATCAGCACAACATGTAACAGCATCAATACAGCATCAGTCTTGCAAGTGAGGCCCTGAGGGAGGGTCGGAACGTTGCAAGCGGTGGCAAGATGCCGTTGTTCCGTTCATTGGCTCGACTGATCAGGGTGCGGGCTCATCACACATTGACAGCAGCGGACCGATGGCTTCCACTGCAAGTCACGCCCTGGTGGTACGGCAGCATCCTCCGTCCATGTGCATGGCATCCAGCCCAGGACCAAGGCCCTGCTAGCGTGGGGTTCTGGTCGGAGAAGATGCAAAGCACAGGACGCCGTTGCTGCAACCTGCAACCTCACAATATCGCAGATACGGAGCCGTCAGTTGTGCCGTGCATGATGATAAACGCCAACAAGCAAGCGGAATCAGGAAGACGGAAGGGGATAGGTTGAAGCACTGGAGGTGTAACCATCCGTAGACGCTCCAGCCGATGTACTCCGTAGAATGCGGCACAGAGGCGAAGACGGAGCCAGAGATATGTTTCCTCCCCATTTCGCATGGCGCATCCTCGGTGCGTCTGCTTGTTTTTGGGAGCATCCTGCATCATGTCTCTTTGTTTGAAACGGTTCCTCATCACACACACCTGCCCTTGTGCCGTCGTATCTGAGGCGCCAAGCGAGGCTGGCCCCAGCAGAGACGACCCCTATCGATGCTCCGCCTCCCTCTGCCGACAAGAGAGTGATTGGGCGGCCGTGCCGTGGCCTGGGCCGCGCATCATGTTGGTGGGCAGAGGCAAAGGCTGGAACGCTGTCGGTTGTTGGGCGTTGTACAGCTGAATTCGCGGTGCCTCAATGTACGTACTTGAAGCCTCAGCCAAGCGAGGACGCTGCCCTTTCTTTGTCGTCTTCGTGCTTCGTACCCACGTGCTTCATACGGAGTAAGAGGTCGGTATCTTTTTTTTAGTGTCCACGTCGTGTTTCAGGGGACCAGCTGCGCTAGCGCTTCGCGCTTGGATGACGTCGGGGGTGGCCTTCTAACCGCCTTCTAACCGCCAGTCTATGCCACACTGACACACGCCTCCCATTGACTCCGCTGTCCTTGTTCCAGACCAGCTGTGAAACGCCAATCGCCATCTCCGTCACCATCACAAGGTAGACGCTCACGACCACGTCGTCGCCCGACTTCGATTTCGGATTTCAATCCCTCGCCGGCTCGCGAGCTCCTCGACGCTGCCTCTCTGTCCGCCGCCGTTGGTCATGACCCTGCGCATCCAACACCGTCTTGGGCACCAGCACGCCACCTGAAGACCCGACGCTGTCAACCACCATGTCGACGGCATCGCGCCAGTCGTTCCAACCCAGCCGTCGGCTGAAGAACAGCAGCAGGGACTCTGGCAGAGCGCGAGCTTCGTCGCAGGTGCGCGGCCAGCCCATCGTCGTCGAGCACGAGGACGCCCGCAGCTTCGCCCTGCGGACCGCCTACCTCCACTATCTCCTGCAGCCCAAGGCGAAGCGAAAGCAATACGTTGCCGCCCCTAAGCCGCCCACGCGATCGCACACCAGCGTGGGATTGCTGGTCCAGGAATATGTTTCCGGGAGCTCTTCCAGCCTGAAGCTCCCTCACAGCTTCGCGACCCAGCTGCTGGACCGCGTCGGTGGCGTCTTGAGGGGCAGCGAGCCGCTCCCTGGCTTCAACGATGCTGCCGTCAAGAGGAGCTTCGCCGAGGCCTATACCGCCTTTTCCGAGAAGAGCTTTCGCAAGACCATCGACAAGGAGAGGAAGTTCGAGCCTCTGGTCCTCATCTTCTACTCCGCCGCGACCAAGGCAGCCCAGAAGGGACGGGCCCCGGACGACGACTCGTGGAAGATTTTCCCAGACCGCCACCTCGCCCTGTTCGTGCGGCTGGCCACAAGCATCCTGCGAGACCACGGACACGATCGCGACCGACCGGAGCTGGTGTCAAGGCTCAACTCGCTGGAAAACAAGCTTCTCACAAACGATCAAAACCTAGTGGAGAGCGGCGCAGATGGCGCCGGCACGACTGTCGAGGTGGTCGTGCCCTTGACTTATGATGTGAAAGACATGCCCATGGTGCAGGTTGTTGCTGGAATCTTCGGCTTGAGTCTGTCAGAGGTTCAGACGGAAATCAACGACAACCGTCAAATTTGGACGGAGGAGGCCGCTCTGAAGGACCTCAAGTCGTACCAACTGCGGCTCAACTCCAACAAGCCCGGTGCCTTGAGGAGCCAGGACTTTGACATCGAAGAAGCCTTCAACGAATGGAAGAAGTCGGAGGCGCCGCATTTGTCGCAGATGATGTTGGACATCTTGACGGCCAAGCCTGAACTGACCAAAACTTCGACCGGCCGCGTCGAAAAGTCATTACCAAGTCGACCGCAATCCACATATGCCGACGACCAGGCATATGCTGACCTGAGCCGCGCCATCTCGGGCAGTGAGGACGGAGGACTAGGTTTCGATCCCGCCATCAGTCTCAGCTTGCTGTCCATCGGCGGCGAAGCAAGCAGCACCCGGGCTATCGAAGAGACCATCTACACGTTTATTCCTGCAGACCCCAGGGCATTCTACAAGTACATTCTCCAACACGCCATGACTTTTGACCAGCTCCATGCAGACCCGGATCTCGAGTATCAGCCGCTGTCGAAGCAGTCCATGGAGCTCATGACCGAGCTCTGTGTGCGATGGCGCGTGCCTCAGTTCTCTCGGCTCATAACTCTCGTCGAAGTGGCGACCCGCAAGTTCCTGGACCGCGAGATAATACCCGTCGAGCTCGATGCCATTTTTGACTTTGTTAAATCGCCACTACCTGAGCCGAAGAAGCCTCCTCACATCTCGCAATACTCGGCGCCTCTGAACGAAATCGACCCGAGCCGATGGACACTTCATGATTTTGCCGTCTATCAGCAAACCTTCCACACCCTTCACGACGCGCTTCTGCGCGAGCTCTACGACCTAATGGAGCAGTGCTACGATACGAAACCGCCCAACATGTCCGCTGTCCTTTTCATTCTGGAAACTCACGTCGGCGACGATCCCACGTTTTCACCTAGGAGTACCGCTCAGGCTGAGTTTGCCGCGCACCTGGAAGAAGGCTTGAGCCTGAAAGCTGCAGACGTCTACCGAGACTACATGGAAAAGGAGATACCCGCTCACAAAGCAGACTGGGAATTTGGCCACGTCGTTAAGCTAGGCAAGTCGGTGACAAAGCTGTGTGATCGGATCCGGAAGCGATACAAGAAGAGTCCCGCAATCATGGGTGTCAACCCGCTTGACATTCTGGTTAAGGAGGTGTTCCCCAGCTTCGAAAAAGATGCCGGTGCAATCACTGAGGCCATAATGCAAGGCGCCGGTGAGACCGGGGCCGAGATCGACATACAGGACGGCTTCGAATTGTACAGGGAGCTAGTCGAGATCCGACGCATCCACCGAGAGTCCCTCCCCGACGTTCCATTCGCGTTCAATGTTGAAGACGTGCTTGTCGATTTCGTTTGGCGATGGATCCGCACAGCCGAGGCCAGGATGGCCGAGTTCGTCGACCAGGCTATTAAGCAGGACCAATTCCAAGTGCGAGCGGAGGGCCCAGACCATATACCACGAGACTCTGAGCGGCATAGCGTGTCCATTATCGATCTCTTCATGTTGTTTAACCAGACCGTCGATCAGGTCTTTGCGCTGCAGTGGGACAATGACGAGCACCATGCCAGATTCATGACGGCCCTGGCGCGAAGTGTCGCGACTGGCATCGGCCATTATTGCGACATTGTCGACCAGCGGTTCGCCAAGGAGATGGACCGCCCGTCCGCTGAAGAGCTGACAGCACAGACGAGGACAACGCAAGAGAAGTGGATGCAGATTGCCAAAGACGCCTGGATCAGCAAGGACAAGGCAGAACCTTTCCAATTCTACCCCGAGGTAGGTGATATCCAGAGAAACTGTCCCCTTCTACCGTAGACTCTGACGCCCATGACAGTCTTTTGTCAAACTCAACAACATTGAATATGCCATGCAGGAGCTGGACAAGCTAGAGAAGAGCATGAACTCGGAGGCATGTGCCCTGGTGCTTGAGCAGGTTGACGGCCCTAAGAAGAAGATTCGGAAGCCCAACAAGTACACATTCACAATCAAGGTTGTCGAGGCCGAGGACCTCAAGGCATGCGACGCCAGCGGATACAGCGATCCGTACGTCGTGTTCGGAGACGAGTACCAGAAGCGTCTCCAGAAGACGCGAATCATATATCAAAACCTCAACCCGCGCTGGGATGAGTCTTTCGACATCACCGTCCAGGGGCCAGTCAACGTCATATCCACCATCTGGGACTATGACACTTTTGGCGATCACGATTACGTCGGCCGGACGTCGCTTAAGTTGGACCCGGTACATTTTGGCGACTATCTTCCTCGCGAGTTTTGGCTGGATTTGGACTCCCAAGGCCGTCTCCTGATCAGGGTCAGCATGGAAGGAGAGCGGGACGACATCCAGTTCCACTTCGGCAAGGCGTTCCGCCACCTCAAGAGGACGGAGAGGGACATGGTGCGAAAGATAACTGATAAGGTAAGCATCAATCCTCGACCCAATCGGTGCACGACCTGTAGGATGACTTTCAGCAGCTTACGGCGCAAATCAATGCGACCCGGTCCCACGAAACGCTGCGAAGCCTACTAGGAAACAGTGGCATTGGCGCCTCGGTGACGAGCCTGTGGAAGAAGCGCGCGTCCACAATGCCCGTTGCCACGCCGAGCCAAATCGAGGGGGTCCTGACCCTCCTGTTTGCTTACTTTGACGAGAACTTTGCCATCATGAAGCAGACCCTGACAGATGCCACCATGATAGCGGTCATGACTCGTCTGTGGAAGGAAGTGCTGATGACGATTGAGAACCTCTTGGTGCCGCCGCTGTCGGAGAAGCCATCAGTGAAGAAGCCCCTCACGCGCAGAGAGCTCGACGTGGTGTACCACTGGCTGGAGATGCTCTTTGTCTTCTTCAACGCCAGGGACGAAGATTCCGGTGAGCAACTCGGCGTGCCCGCCGAGGTGCTGAAGTCGCCTAAGTGGCACGAGCTCGCCTCCCTGAACTTCTTTTACTTTGAGGACAGCAACAGCCTTATCCGCGAGTCGGAGCGCATGGCGGCCACGGCGGCGCAGCAGGCCCAGCTAGCGCTGCAGCAGCAGGGGACGCTGCAGAATCGCATGTCGGCGCCGGCGAGCTTCGGGGCCAGCTTCGGCGGCGCGGGTGCGTTTGCGAGCATGGGGACCATTAAGCGCGGGAAGAGCATCATGATGAGCCGCAACCTGGGGACGATGCGCAAGGCCAAGGAGGCGAAGCGGCGCGAGGCGCAGGCGGACCCGAGCGACGACATGATCCTGCGCATCCTTCGTATGAGGCCCGAGGCAACGCACTACCTCAAGGAGCGGCACCGGCAGAAGGAACGACAGGCGGCGACASCGGCGGCGGCGCTGATTGTGAAGAACAGCGTGATTCAGGGGTGGAACACGGGACAGGGAGGAGGAGCGGGAGGCGGCGTGGGGATGGGACAGTTTGGGAGGAACAACCTGCCCCGGCGGTAGGAAGCGAGGCGTAGGGAGGCACTAGCCGTCGGCGGTGGGTGAAGCCTGACGCCCTTGGCTGAGTAGAATGGCGGGCATCAGATACCCTGTGAGCGGCCAGCGAAGTTTCATT
>LFRF01000001.1:1028230-1107831 GCA_001189435.1 Tolypocladium ophioglossoides CBS 100239 | reverse complement strand
AGGCTATTACACAATTGGAAGCGGGCAAGCACGGTATGATTGTTTATAGCGTTTTGAATTTGAAGGCTTCTTATCATATTCGGGACTGAGAGGATGGATGGATGGATGGAATATCAAGATGGGTCTTTCTAGTCAGTATCAGAGCGACAGATCGATCGATCACGGATGGGCATGCACGGTTCCATGCCTATTTCTCGTACCTATCCCACGCACCGGACGGCGGCGCGGGTACGGTCGCACAGATACGGTATTCGTTGCACGGCCGAGGCATCTACATACAGTCAACATGGAAGAAAAGCGTCGAGTCGGACAAGCCGCCATGCTGGGCCAGTCACCTGCGCTGACCGGTCTGTCGTGGAACCGACACTCATCACCGCCAGCCTCACTCTCATTTCCATGAAGCAGGCGAACACAACACAACACTCACGGGCGTGAATGGCCATCTACTGCGCGGCATCGCGTGCCGTCGTAGTGCGTCCGTGGGATGAGCTGAGGTGGATGGAGGGACGGGCGCGCACGCGTGGCGTCTTGGTGCGGGCCGGAGGGAGCCTGGAGGCGTGAGCCTTGAGGTTTCGCGCCGCCGTATTATTGCATCGTTTCCATCTGAGCAGGCTTGATAGTCCTGGTCCGTAATGTGGATAGTAAGGCATGTCGAACGCCTCTGGCCGCGGGCTTTTGATTGCATCAGGGGCAGATCGCCCGAGGCAGCGTGAAACGCGCCGCGTGGATCGACGGCACCGTGGCAGATGGGGATGTGCATTGCAGCCTTGCGCTGGAAAGAAGAAGGGCCCGCACGGTCCATTGCCCCATTGAGATACGTTGGCATCGGTGGTTGCCCGACGACAGGGCCTTAGGTCAAACGCATGTATGTAATCCGTACGAAGTATACGGACATGCGTACAGCCATGCGACGGGGACCCGGAGCATCGTAGCCCAACAATACGAAGTACGGAGTACGAGGAAGGCCGTTGGAATGATGCCTTGCCGGGTGCCGCGTCTTGGTCGAGACGCATTCCGGCCCAGCAGCGTTGTCTCGCGTGGCCCAGGCACTGGGCCGGCTTTGCACAAAAAGGGGCCTCGTTAGTATCACAGCTGTCGTCTTCATCAGCTTCAACGTGGCCACGGTCAGGCGAACAGGGGCACCGAGGCGGCCAATCAGCGGCCGCGCCGCAGCAGTGACGTCGGTGGCTTGACTCCAACCACTGACAAGACGCACTGACGGCATCAAACCTGCACTGTGCCCCAGCGGCTGTCCGTGCGGCTCCTGAACGGTTGCTGCCAACCTCCGTTTCCAGCGCATCTCGGACCCCGGCTGGGCCCCAACCGATCGCTGCTCCGAGCACATGGCGTGGCCTGCCTGAAACAGACGGGGAGAATGACAGGGTCATGTCTGCTATGGCCAGCCGCCGCATCGGTTGGTCCAGATGACATTGCAACAGACCAGAGAAAGGCGCGCTGGTATGTACGGAGTACCTTGTCACAGTGCGGAGTTTGCGACTCGGCGACTGTGTACCGTACCTCATCATCGGCGCCGCTGCGCGAAACGGCGGCATGGGAAACCCCTTGCTTGGCACTTCATAAGGAACGAACCGAGACCAAACGACCCTGATTTTGATGCTGGCTGGACTGCCGGGCCACTGCCGGGCCGCTGCCTGCGCGCACGTTGCATGAGTCATGGATCTCTTCTGGAAAATGCCGACGACGACGACGACGACGACTCCTCCTCCTCCTCTGATTCCCAACCTAGGACTTCGTATTACCGCCAGCGTTTGCCTGGATTGGATCCAGCAATACGTAGTCCATACTCCGTACCAGGCCAGGCAAGTGGCCGTGGCTTGGCCAGAGAGGGGCGGGACGGAACGGCTGCAGGCCCCCCAGACGCGCATCCAATGGACGACAGCAACAGGGGACCTATCTTCGCACTGCCGCTTGCGGCTGTCACTGGAGCCGGGTTGCTTTTGTTACTCGCCCAAATCCAGCGTCCCGACGGGCCCCCAGACCCTTTGGATTCCCCCCACATTTCAGGCCGCCGCCGCGCTGGACCGAGTCAGCTAGGTATTACCCTACCTACTCCGGACAGTCGGCACCTTCGAGTACGTAGGCTAGGGAGATACCTACCTCTCAAGGTGGGCTGCTGCGCAGCGCCAGCACGAGGGCGACAGTGGAAAAAAACCACCAAATTTTAGCGGGCGACTGCGCCTCCTGTGCCTGTACACCCGTTGGCGGCGGGGATGGCCCGGCATCTCCTGCGCCGCAAATACGGTACTTCGTTCGTCGGGGACAAACCACTTGCACCCGTCCAGCTGGTGCGCGCGTGAGTGCTTCCTGCACCGCTGCACCACGCTGACCACGGCCATGTGACAGCATCGCTCGCTCCGTGGTCCACCAACCGGGGGAGGGGGGGGAGGCGTGGATGGTTCGATGGGCTAGCCAGCGGTTGTCCGATATGCCTCCAACAACCTGCTCTCTCGTCCCAAGGCATGCTTCTGAGATGGTGCTGGAGCAGTTATTCGTAGACGCGGGGGCCGGCGTGCCACCAGGACCGCTCTGCGAAACCCGATCGATCAGTTCGTACCTAGTAGGTAGGTAGGTAGGTACGTACGTACGTATTGGGGCTCGCCCACCGTAGGGAGAGACCACGGGACAGATCCCGCCGGCCCAGGAGTCCCAGCCGGTCTCGACTCTCGACTCTCGACTGCTCCGGAAGAAAGCACCCGCCATGCAGACTCCTCTCAGGGCCCCCCAGCTGCACCCCTCGGAAAACGCAGGGGATTGGTGGTTCTACCGCTGGCTGCCCATTGCCTCTGTCGAGGTCACGAGAGCGTCCATCTCGAGACGTCTTGTCTCTTCCGCAGCCGCGCTCTCATACAACCTTATTGCCGCTCAATTCTTCTCCCGTCCCGTCCCTCCGTAGCAGCATGCCATAATACCATTAGTCGAGATCCAAGAGCGTCCACGTCGAGTCGGCAGTCACAGCGCGGGTGTGCGATTAGACGCCGGCTGGCAGCCAACGGCGCCCCGCCATCCCACTGGCCGCCCCCGGTCCAGTCCACTGACCACTCACTGGTAACCTCTTCCTCCACCTCCCAGGGATCTCTCCGAGCCTCTCCCTCTCTCCTGGCGGCATTATCCCTCCCTCGACACGCTAGGGCGCTGCTTCGTTCACTTTCTCGACGAGGTCCTCGTCCCTTTTTCTCCTCCATCCCTCCCATTCCCCGACGCTCGTGTCGCTGCTTTGTTCGCCCCTCGGTGATCGGTCTGTCCAACGCAGGGCCGGCCGCAAAACATCACCACCTCCGCCGCCGCCGCCGCCTCCTCCGACTCTATCTCCGTCGTCCCTCGTCTTGTTCTAGCGTGCGCCTCGCCTCGTGGCTTCTCTCAGTCGCATCGCGCGCCGCCCCTTCGTGTCCCTCCGCTCCTCGTTCCCCCTCGCGCCCCACGGATCGAATGATGCTGCATCGCCTGCATGAGCTTTGTTGATTGCCGCCTACATCGACTCGAATTTCGAACGAACCTCTCCCTCGTCCTCTTCGGCCATTCTCATCTCCGTCGAGGCGCCCGGTGCCCTCGTCGTGCCCTCGTCATCGACACCCCGACTCAACGCTAGTAACCGCTCATTAATAGTTCTCCCTGCAACTACAAAAACAACAACACCAACACCGCCGCCGCCCGCCTCCTTATCTTGTCGTTGGGCTGCCGACTACGCAGTCCCGCCATCGTCCGCGACATGGTCGACGATGCTATCTTGGCGGCGGCCTCCGAAGTCGTTGCCTCGCTTGCGACCGACCACAGGCCCTCAACCTTCCTCGCCATCGGCTTGAGCTCCCGAATCAAGCTTCCCGGCCGCGACACCCCAGCCAAAAGGGGCCTCGAGATTGAGCTTCAGAAACTCGCCCTCCGGGTCGGCCAGCTCGAAAACAGGGCATCTGCCTCGGCCCCAGCCGTGTTCCCGGAGACGCCAAATGAGGTCAACGACCCCCTCTTCGGCGAAGAAGGCGGCTCCAACCGGGCCGTGAGCTCCAAGCCGAAGCCCATCGTCGCCCATCAAGGTAGCTTGGACAGTCCGAATATTATGCCTCGCCAGCTGACCAAGGAAGCGCTGGAAGGACTGCGAGAACACGTGGACGGCCAGTCCAAGCTCCTCGACAGCCAGCGCCGGGAGCTTCAGGGCGTAAACGCCCAGCTGCTTGAGCAGAAGCAATTACAAGAACGCGCCCTCGAGGTGCTTGAGCAAGAGCGCGTCGCCACGCTCGAGAGGGAGCTATGGAAGCACCAAAAGGCCAACGAGGCCTTCCAAAAGGCGCTCCGCGAGATTGGCGAGATTGTCACCGCCGTTGCTCGCGGCGACTTGACCATGAAGGTCCGCATGAACACCGTTGAAATGGACCCTGAAATCACAACCTTTAAGCGCACCATCAATGCCATGATGGGCCAGCTGCAAATTTACGCAAGCGAAGTCTCCCGCGTGGCCCGTGAAGTCGGCACTGAGGGTCTGTTGGGTGGACAGGCCCGCATCGGCGGTGTCGACGGGACATGGAAAGAACTTACCGATAACGGTATCGCCCTCATTCCCATTGCCCCATGTCATAACGCGCTGCTGACTCGTCTCTCCCAGTGAACGTTATGGCCCAGAATCTCACCGACCAAGGTAGGTACCTCTCGAGGACCGAATTTGTGGGGAGAACCATCGCGGCAGCATCTAACAGCCATGGAACTATAGTGCGAGAAATTGCTTCGGTGACAACCGCCGTCGCCCACGGCGATCTGACAAAGAAGATTGAACGGCCAGCGAGGGGCGAGATCCTGCAGTTGCAGCAAACCATAAACACCATGGTGGACCAACTCCGGACGTTTGCCTCCGAGGTTACGCGCGTGGCGAGAGACGTCGGAACCGAGGGTATTCTCGGTGGACAGGCCGACGTTGGGGGAGTACAGGGGATGTGGAACGACTTGACCGTCAACGTCAACGCCATGGCCAACAATTTGACGACCCAGGTGCGCGACATTATCAAAGTCACGACAGCCGTCGCCAAGGGTGACCTCACCCAAACGGTCCAGGCCGACTGCAGAGGAGAGATTTTCGAGCTCAAGTCCACCATCAACTCCATGGTCGACCAGCTGCAGCAGTTCGCCCGCGAAGTCACGAAAATTGCACGAGAGGTCGGAACCGAGGGCCGTCTTGGCGGCCAAGCCACCGTCCACGACGTTGAAGGCACGTGGAGAGACCTCACCGAGAACGTCAACGGCATGGCCATGAACTTGACTACACAGGTGCGAGAGATTGCCAAGGTCACGACAGCCGTCGCCAAGGGCGACCTCACCAAGAAGATCGGTGTCGAAGTGAAGGGAGAGATTTTGGAACTTAAGAACACGATCAACCAGATGGTGGACCGCCTGGGCACATTTGCCGTGGAAGTGAGCAAGGTGGCGCGGGAGGTTGGTACAGACGGCACTTTGGGTGGACAGGCTCAAGTCGCCAATGTCGAGGGCAAATGGAAAGACCTGACCGAAAATGTCAACACCATGGCCTCAAACTTGACCGTCCAGGTGAGAAGCATTTCCGCGGTCACGCAGGCCATCGCCAACGGCGACATGAGCCAAACAATCGACGTCGAGGCCAACGGAGAGATACAAGTGCTGAAGGAGACCATCAACAACATGGTTTCGCGCTTGTCGAGCTTTTGCTACGAGGTGCAGCGAGTTGCAAAGGACGTGGGTGTCGACGGAAAGATGGGTGCTCAAGCAGACATCGCCGGCCTCGACGGCCGCTGGAAGGAGATTACCACGGACGTCAATACGATGGCCAGCAATTTGGTACGTGGCCCGGCTCGCATGGGAGAACCTGTATCCCCGCGTAGCGTGGGCACACAGATATCTCTAGTCATTTTGCTAATCACGTACGTACAGACTACGCAAGTGCGTGCTTTCTCCGACATCACGAACCTAGCCACGGACGCGGACTTCACCAAACTCGTAGACGTGGAGGCGTCTGGCGAAATGGACGAGCTCAAGCGAAAGATCAACCAGATGATTTCGAACCTCAGAGACAGTATCCAAAGAAACACGCAAGCCAGAGAGGCAGCAGAGTTGGCCAACAAGACCAAATCGGAATTCCTCGCCAACATGTCCCACGAGATCCGGACGCCCATGAACGGAATCATCGGCATGACTCAGTTGACTTTGGATACCGACCTGACACAGTACCAGCGGGAGATGCTGAATATCGTCAATAATCTTGCGAACAGCCTTCTGACGATCATAGACGACATCCTGGATCTGTCCAAGATCGAGGCTAGGAGGATGGTGATTGAAGAGATCCCGTATACGTTGCGCGGAACCGTCTTCAATGCCCTGAAGACCCTGGCGGTTAAGGCAAACGAGAAGTTCTTGGATCTGACCTATAAAGTAGACAGTTCCGTCCCCGATCACGTCATCGGCGACTCGTTCCGCCTCCGGCAGATTATCCTCAACCTCGTGGGCAATGCCATCAAGTTTACCGAGCATGGCGAGGTCAGCCTGACCATCAAGGAGTGGGCTGACCAGGACGACACTGGTCCGGGCGAGTACGCCGTCGAGTTCGTCGTGGAAGACACCGGAATCGGCATTGCACAGGACAAGCTGAACCTAATATTCGACACCTTCCAGCAGGCCGACGGCTCCATGACGCGAAAGTTTGGAGGCACGGGCCTGGGCCTTTCCATCTCGAAGCGACTCGTCAACCTCATGGGCGGCGACCTGTGGGTGAACAGCGAGGCTGGCAAGGGCAGCCAGTTCCACTTTACCTGCCGCGTAATGCTCGCCTCGGAGGACACGGAGGGAATCAAGAAGCAGCTCCACCCGTATCAGGGCCACCAGGTCCTTTTTGTGGACAAGGCCCAGTCGAGCTCCGGGTCGGAGATCCGGGGGATGCTCGAGCAGATCGGCCTGCATCCCGTGGTAGTCGACTCCGAGAAGAGCTCGGCCCTCACCCGACTCGAGGAGGGCGGCGCACTGCCCTACGATGCCATTCTCGTCGACTCCATCGACACGGCCAGGAGGCTCAGGGCTGTAGACGACTTCAAGTACCTGCCAATCGTCCTGTTGGCTCCGGTCGTCCACGTCAGCCTGAAGTCTTGTCTCGACTTGGGCATCACGTCGTACATGACGACGCCATGCAAGCTTATTGATCTTAGCAATGGCATGATCCCCGCGTTGGAAAACAGAGCTACGCCGTCCCTTGCCGACAACACAAAGTCCTTTGAGATCCTGCTCGCCGAGGACAACACTGTCAACCAAAGGCTCGCAGTCAAGATTTTGGAGAAGTACCACCACGTTGTGACCGTGGTGGGCAACGGATGGGAGGCCGTGGAGTCTGTCAAGGAGAAGAAGTTTGATGTGATTCTCATGGATGTCCAAATGCCCATCATGGTAAGCAAACGGCTCCGCGTGCGCTTGGCCCTGTACATTCAGCGATGCTAACGACGCCGTAGGGAGGATTCGAAGCCACTGGCAAGATCCGCGAGTACGAACGAAGCATGGGGACGCATAGGACCCCCATTATTGCGCTGACGGCCCACGCCATGATGGGCGACAGGGAGAAGTGCATTCAAGCGCAGATGGATGAGTATCTGTCGAAGCCGTTGCAGCAGAATCATCTCATACAGACGATCCTGAAGTGCGCCACACTCGGTGGCCCGCTCCTCGAGAAGAACCGAGAGCGAGAGTTGGCAATCCAGGCTGATGCAAAGTCTTCCAGCCACAAGGAAATCGCGCAAGGGCTGCTACGCCCGGCCCTCGACAACCGGTCAATGGAAGGCCCTGCCATTGTGACGGCAGACGGGGAGGACCCTTGGACAAGAGCATGTCGCAATCTCTCTGATATGCGGAGCAGCTCCAGCTAACTAAGTTCACTTCGACGCTCTCAGCTGATACTGAGGTCGCATAGTACCTAAACGGGTGGGTCGGAGGCGTCTGGGAGCATTGGACGTGTCCGTGCGAAGCGATGCTCGGGAAGTGCTCCCTACTCGGTCCTCTTCGACCCCTCGAGTTGTGAATTACACATGCTGCAGTGTCAGGTTGCGTCCTCGAGTGCAACCCGTGTACGCGACAACATCCTTACCGGCTACGCCTCAATCATCCCTTACGGCGTTGGATCCTCCGACCTGGCTTTGCTACGCAACCTGTTTCACGTCTTTCATACATTACCTCATCGAGTTTCGGTTTTTTGCGCAATAATTGCGGCATCGTGGTTATTAGACCATCTGTTTTTGACGAGGTTGAACGCCCTGCTTTCTCATCTACTTTGGACGAGGGTGGAAAGGCACATCGTCCTTCTTTTTCTCTGCTGTATTTTACATACTGGTGTTTTGGGAATCGGTCTCGAGCGTTTTCTCTCTTCTTTTTATTCCTGCCAGGATTTGTCTGCCCGTCCGCAGCTCAGCCAGTTGTGTGCCGGGTGGGTGGGTGATTGGCAAAGGGCATTGCATTGCGCAATCGCATCTTCGATGGCCACGAGGCCAGGCAGGGCTGCGTCGACTAAACCCCTCTCTGCCTTGTCTCTGCGTGCTGCAGTTTTATTTACCTTGCCTCGGAACATGGGTGAAATGGCATGGCGAAAGATGGGTCTGTCTTATACTGTTCCCCTGCTGCTGCGGCTGCTGCTGCGGGTTGCTACTGAGATTTGTTTTCAAGGTTTGGTCTGGGCTTAACACTATCGATTGGGTGAACACGGTTTCAGATGGGGATGGGAAGTGGACTTGTTGCTGTGAGGGGGGCTACATATAGCGGTATCGAAGACGTTGAGAGGGAGGCGTCGGCATTCCTCCTGCGTTTCTTTCTCCTTCATCAAACAAACAAACATGCATGATCCCATTGCATCGTGTCCATTCGTGCATGTCGTAACTGTCGTGACGTGTTCCCGTGCTTTTTCAAGATGGATGCCTGTCAGACTGCAATTCGTGTCGTGTCCGTGACGTCGAGGGCGAAGTCGAAATTGAAGTCAGACTCGATTGGTTTTCAAGACAGTCGGCAACCAAAACGGCGCGCAAATCTAAGTACTTTCCTCCCCAAAACAAGAACGAAAGGCAAAAACAAGCAAAAAAACAGTTCCTCCAGGCCGGTAGGCCGCAGCCGTGGTCTGTCTATGCTATCCCCAACGCCGAGCAAAATGAAGGCAAAGAGCCCATCGGGACTGCAGCGAGGCGCTACTTCTGCTACTTCTTCTCGACACCACCGTCCCGCGGCTTCTTGTCCTCGCTGTCGGCGGTCTTGTCGATGGCAGCGGCAGCGGCTTCCTTGGGCTCGAGGCCCGCGAGCATGGCGTCGAGCCGCGAGTGCAGCGCCGACAGGTTGGCCTCGAGGGCGGCTGCAGCTTGTTCGCCTCTATTCTCCGAGGGGAGGCGGACTGCGTTAGCAGGTGGGCTGGTGAGGGGCCGCGACAGGTGAGGAAGTGAGGAGGAAGTGGTACCTGGCAAGGTCTCGATAGGCCTGTGAGAATTGGCTAGTTAGCTGAAGTCTTTGGCGACTCAAGCGAGACACGAGGGGTGGGGTGAGGTGATGGAGGGAGGGTGTGGAGATGAGCCGATGGGTGAGCTGACAGCCCATCGAAACGGGCCCAGCGGGAGGGTCTTGGGCGCTGTGATGGCATGTCAAAGCGCTTATGAGGCCCATGGCGATGTGGATGAAATCCGGTGCAGAAACATGGGGGTCTTACCTGCGCCATATCGGTGACCTCACCCTCCTGGTCCTCCCAGCTCTTGGCGTCCTCGGGAGCCGGCATTGCCCCCGAGGTTCAGGGGTTCAGATCTGCGCGGGTGGATGATTGGTAAGAGAGTTTGTTCCGACAGCTGAGACTCGACGATCTCTCGAGTCAAAAGAGGCAGAGCGACCAAGAGCGAGAGAGCGGGGGAATGGAAATGGCTAACGGGCTGCAGAAGCGTAGCGCGAGGGTAAAAGGAGACGGGCGTAAACGCGAGGCGTGCGGTTGGAAAAGCGTGTTTGTTTGGGATCCCGAACCGGGGAATCAGAAAGCCTGAAGGGCTGGGCCGGGCTGTGCGTGGTAGAGTTTCGAAACCGGCGCGCGGGCGTGGATGGAGTTGCTGATGGAGGAGGGCTCACGTGACGGGTGGTCCGCCTGGCACGCTGCCAGGCGTGCGGTGTGAGGTGAATCGCGAACGGACGGCGGCCCAGGGAACCGGGTTCCGCAGCTGGGCTGTCCGGGAGCTGTTCGCCAGGTATCTTGGCTAATTATCTCTCGTCGTGGGGCTATGCGTGCCCGAGTTGGACGGACTTGGCTAGGCTGCGAGCCGCGAGAGGGCATCTATGTCTGCGTCAACGCCACAAACTCACTTATACGCAAACCCACGGCGTTGACTTTGGCGGCGCACACGTACCTGCATTGGATGTTCCCAAAAACACGCCGGCCTCGAGAGTTTCTTCCAGAATAAGCAACGCGAATGCCTTCCGCGGCGCCGCACTGGGCCCGCCTGCGCCATGGTTGAGTCTATTCCAACCGACCGGGACGCGTATTTCACTGCCCCCCGTCTCGCCGCGTTCCCATGCTGTTGTTCTCTGCTCCGCCAGCTCTTCGCTCCATCTTTCTGGGCGATTACATATACATCACCACCGCAGGAAACGGAGACAGAGACAGAAACAACTTCACCATGGCCCTCACGCCCGCCGCCCTCAACGGCCTCGTCAGAGCCATCTACAACCTCCTCATGGAGCCCAACCCGCACGTCGACCACACCCGCCCCATCATGCGCACCATCGGCCGCCACGGCTTCCGCATCCAGGACGAGGTGCTGTGCATCCCGCTGCGCTGGGGCTTCTTCTCGCCCGGCCCGAGCCGTCTGCAGGCGATGGAGGGGTGTCTCTTCGCAAGCCTCCTCACCACTGTCGTCGCCGTGGCGGTCATCATCGGCGTCTGCGCCTATAGGGGAGAGAGCTACCTGTTCTTGCTCTGGTGCTCGGCGGTGATTCCCGTGGCGTGCATTTCGACGTATATTGAGGCGAGACAGGTGAGTTTCCGACGGCCTGTTCGAGTCAAATGGCGTTGCGGCTTACTAGCTTGATGTAGTATCGCGCCTGGGTGCCTCTGTCTTGGAGGCGGCCGATTTGCAAGCAGTAAGGGACACGTCTCGTCTTTTCTCACCAACCTACGGCTTGCGTTTTTGATATGGCGTTCAACATCGGATGCGGGGGCCACGGCGATGCGAAAGACGGTACCCAGAGCGGGCGTCTCTGTCTTGTGGGAGGCAGGCGCCCAATGACCAAGAGATATCTCTCCTGCATTTCTGTTTTCTTTTGAGATTTGGCGCAGTTTGATGCGGCGTTCAGGATTGGATAGACGTTTAGAGGTTACACCCTGAGACGAGTCAGATGTCAACTTACACCACCAGCATCAAGGCGAATATTGCTCACCTTTTTCTCGGTTCTCAGACTTCTTCGTCTCCCTCTGTCTATCTGCACCCTGTGGCACGACCTCTCGAGTCTCATCGCTGATGTTGGGTGAAATAACGTATCAATGTTGGTCAAGTCATAAACAACTACGGCGGTAGGTAGCGGGTGCTCGACACGACAGGCGGCTTTTAGCCCCGCGGCAAAGAAGAACGAGCATCCTTGAACCGCGAACCGTGGCAACGGTACAGGGTAGCACGGTGGTTGACGCTCTCGGCGCAGCGGTACCTATTAGCAATTGCGTCGTCACCGGAGTCGCCTTGCTAACGGCACCCCTACTCATGCATGTGCCACGGTCTAGATTGCAGAGGAGCAAGGATCCAGGCGGCGACTAATATCCGAACGTCAGGACTCGGCCCAACGCCAAKTGAGGGCGGCAGGACTTGGTACCGAGAGCGAACGTGCGTCCAGGCCCAGACCTCAGCGACCTTGGCGGGGCGCGGCCGGATGGAAATCGAGAACGGCAAAGGCACGCTGATGGCAAAGTATCGGGCAAAGTCCGCTTTGCCATGACGAGGGCCCGGCCGAAAGCGCATCGTGGCAGCGACCGGACCATGGGCGCCAGCTCGTGAATCGCAACTGCACATGGAGAGACGGGTGAAGAAATCCCTGGACTCGTTGCGGCAGCTCGCCGTTAATCCATTTCTTTTTTGGGTACCGTTGTCCGCACGGTTGCCGCCTCGATCTCCGTTTGGGTGAGCATCTGGACGGCGAGGAAGCGGATCGAGATTGCGCGCGTGCGTGGTCCTCGGCTGAGAGATTCCCATGGGGGGAGCACGCGAATCTTGGGCCACGCGTCTCTGGCTGGGACGTGCGTCTGCCTGAAGGACGGAAGTATGAGTACTCGTCTCGTGCTTCCATCTGCTCCACGCCACAGGCATAAACGGATGTGCTCATGGAGGGGCATGGCGTGCATGCACTCTACATGGCCGCAGCGCCTCAGCCTTGCCTGGTGGGTGCTTCCTGCTGGGGGTCCCGCCTGCATGCTCGTACATGGCCGGATGAGCCATCGAGATGGGCTGAGCGGCCGTACCTATCCAAGTAGGTACGAGTACTCGTGTGGGAGCATCTCGTGAAACAACGGCACTCGTACTCGTCGGGGGAGCGGCAGGGGCAATACCCGTGCAGCTCGACCGCGATGCTGCCGTTGCTGCCCTGGCATTGGTCGTCTGCTCCCCTGCAGTGGAGATGCCCTGCAGCGGATATGAAACAACACCTCGACTCTGTACTTGTAGCCGTGCAGCTCGAGCCGTGGCGGTTGACACTCAAACGCCGTACATCGGAGCGTCTCTCTTCAAAGCAGTCCGGGGCAATGAAAACGGATCGAATGCGGCCGCCCGTTACGGCGTCGGCATGGCAGCGCCGTCGGTCCGCGCGGTGGCAATGAAGACCAGCGGTCGCGCAGGGAGCCGGAGCGGACATTGGTCGGCCGTCGCCATGGAGAGGCCTGTTCGGCTGCTTGATGCGCGATCCACGAGCCAAACCTCGATTCCCGTCGCCGGCTCAGGGCCGGCCCAGGCCATTGGGGAAACGCCACGGGAGTGTGGGCACCGCTGGGTCGGTGATGCCACTGGCCACGGGCACGAGGCGCCAACAAAGAATGGTCCAAGACTCCCAGGGCAGAGGAGTTGACGGAGGCGTCGGGGCTGGAACAATGTCATGCCGGCGCCGAGCCAATCCCCGACAACGTCAAGCCGACCCGCTGGGCTGGGATCGAGATCTTGGAGCTTCGAGGTTACTCGACCCCCCTCGTCCGTTTCTCCCTCAGGGCTTTTTTGAGCGGTTTGTGACGTTGCTAAGTGCTGCCCTCTCGGTGTCGGGCTCCGCTCATGGAGCTTTCTGCCATGACGATTCCGGTGGGCGTGATGGTCGAGTTGACCGGCAATCGCTGTGTTTCCGTCGCCAGTACGCCAACCGCAGGGAGGTTGTCGATGGAGGTGAAGGCTGGACAAGGTTCCTTCGTTGGTGCGCTCGTCTGTCGATGCAAACTGCGTGCGGGTCCATGGAGAGAATCCCTCGTGCCGCCAGCGTCAGGCCCTCGGCTTGAAGCCGGTGACGACCCATTCTATTAGCAGCTAGCTCGGAGTACCTGCATGGTACTCTAGCCGTTGCCCAGCCCAAAGAGTATGTAGAGTACGGAGTAGATGCCACTGGTAGGTATGCCAGCCAGTACGTATCCTTCCAGCCCGGAAGCTGGCTGTGGATGAATCGTGGCTTCTGGAGGGGGAGGGGGCTTCTTCCTTCCGAGCCGCCGCCACACGTGGTGGACTCGGCTCGTGGTTTGTCGCGACGAGTAGTCCGTAGCAACGGCTGTGCTTGAATGCAAGAGATGCATGGACAGGCAGGCGAAAAACATGGTCGCCTCTCGATGTCATGGTCGGTTTCCATTCCTCGTTGTCCTGTTGTCCTCGTCCGGAGTCCCAGCAGCTCTTGCCTTTGATCTCGATGTGGGATGTTACCCGCGTCACGCCTGGAGAGTCATTACATCATCTTCCAACGGTCGCGTCCAACGGTCGCGCGGCATGTGAGAAGAGAAACTCGACGGCGGCAGCCTCCTGGCAGACGCAGACGCAGACAACAGACAGACATCATCATACCTTGCCCGCCGCGGGGAGAATGGGGCAACCTGCCGCCTCCATCAATCAGGTTGACGGACGATGCCGTCCTCAGCAAACGTCGACGCCATGGTGACATGCCGTCCAACGGGCCACTTTCAAGCACGTCTGTGGGCCTCCTCATGAATCGCACCAGGCATGCATGCGCAGACGAGAGACATGGCCTGGGCGGTTAGTAGCGCGCCTAGCCCATCAACCGCAAGTCGTCTTGGTGTTTTGCGCGGCGGCCGTGCTTTCCTTGTGCTGGCTCTGTATCTCGGCGACCATCGACCACGACCATCGTGAGCAGGTACAGGCCAGGTACCTCCAATAATAGCGCCACACCCACCACGGGGGCACTGACTGGCAAGCCCACGGCCCTTCCGTGAACGCATCCAAGCCCCAGCATTCGTTCCTCCGTTCCTCTGCCTATCGGCTGGCCTTTTGCCTGGCTAGGCCTTTGACTGGGGACTGGGGCCATCATTGGCACCGCTTTTGTTCAGCGTGGTCTGTGTCTCCTTTTGCCAAAGTACGAAGTACGAAGTACTCGTGCCTCCATAATACTCTGTAGCTGGCTTTGCTTTTCTTTTTCTCAGCATTTTTACTTCTTCTTGCCGCACCCCTCGGTCCCTTTCACATCCACATCCACATCCACATCCACATCCACATCTACATCCGCATCCGCATCCGCATCCGCATCCGCCTCCTTCACGTTTACGCTCAGGCTCAGGCTCAGGCTCACTCCTTCGTGCCACCTGCCTGCTGTCCCGGTCGTCTTGCAGCTCAGGAGCCCGAGACACGCGACGTCGGAAACAAGTCCTCCGCAACGAACACCTCCAGAAGCAACCATCATCATCCTCTTGGCAGCCCGAGCACACTGCACCCTGTTCCTGGTATCTCCCGGTACCTAGACCAGGCGTCCATCCGTCCCAGCGTCATCTATCGATCTATCGCCTTCATAGGTAGCTTTCCCCTGCTCATCGGCTGGTCCCGCCTCGACTCTACTCGTCTCTCGTCACCACCACATCAGCTTCAGCTTCCTCGTCTCATCCAAGAGGCTGCTCGCTCTCTTTCCATTCACATCTCCTCCACCATCCTCGCCCCCTCCGTCGTCTCTTCGCCGGGAAACGTCGTTGGCCGTCGGACAAATCCTCGTGCTTCTGTCTGACTTGTCTGACATCCTGTTACCTACCTTTCGGCACCGCACACCCCCTCCTAGGCAATCGAGATATCCGATTCAGTTTTCTCGCATGCCCGCATCTGCTGTTCACGCCACCCTTCCTCCAGCCTCTTCCTCTCTCATCCTACCGTCCAGATTTCAGATGCTCCGTCGGCCTTGAGTTGCACCTTTCTCTGACCTGGGTCCAGTTGGATTGTTCTGGTTGATCCATTTCATCCAATTTCCCGACTCCTTTAGTATCCATCGAAACCGGCGGCCCGCATACTCGTCGTGTCTCCTTCGCTTCGGCCACTATCCGCCAGTCAGCCACCATCTGAGCATACTTACTCACCATCCCTCTGTGCACACTGGGACCTCCGTCAATCAAGCAGCATAGCCTACTCCTCGACGCTTGACAGCCTCGAGAGCTGCGTTGCTCATAACCGTTTGGGCGCTCGTTACCAAACCACAGCCTCACCTTATCTGCCACCTTCGCACAGTAGATGTTGGCTCTGGCTCTGCAACCTGGTCCTTATTTCCACCTGAGGCATCATTCATCCGTAAATTACAGCTCTTCGACCTTACGGGCTGTACAATCCGGCTGTATGACTCAGGGACTCGACAGCATCTTCGCAGAATTGGGTCTGACCCAATATCTCGACGCCTTTGTCGATCAAGGCTTCGATGCCTGGGACACGATTCTCGACATCCAGGAGTCAGACCTGTGGGTACCACAAGGAGCTCTTGCCTTGTTGACCTTGCTGCTGACAAGTGTGTATAGTGATGCCTTAGGTGTTAAGCTCGGTCATCGAAGAGTAGGCCAAGACCATCCCGCGCCAAGAGAGAATGTAGCTGACATCTCGCGTTGCTAGAAATTGCAAAGGCGAATTGCCAATGCTAGGGGGATCGACCCTAGTGTATCGCTTGTTTCGCTGAAGCCAGCCGCCGAGGAGCCCAAGCCGGAGACTCTGCGGCGCGAGTCCAGCCGAACCGAGGGCAGCAACGAGAGCAATGGCGTTACGAAGCGCAAGTATCGTCGACATCCCAAGGTTTGTTACGAGCTTTCGTCGGTCGATGCCCCGTGATTGTGTCGGGAGTCGGCTGACGGTTTTTTCGTTCTAGCCAGATGAGAACGCCCCGGAACGGCCCCCCTCGGCCTATGTCCTCTTCTCCAATAGTAAGTTCCGCCCGAACGTCATGCGACTTAGCTCTCGTGCGAATCTGCGCTCACGCTTGCTGCAGAGATGAGAGAGGATCTGAAGAGTCAGAACCTCACGTTTACCGAAATCGCGAAGCTGGTAGGAGAGAATTGGCAGAGCCTGGCGTCAGCTGAGAAGGAGACGTATGAGAGCCAAGCAAATGCCGCCAAGGAGAATTATCATCGCGATCTCGCCGAGTACAAGAAAACGACCGAGTACCGCCGATACGCGCAGTACCTCCACGACTTCAAGGACAAACAGACCAAGCAAAACAGAGGTTGGTGGAAGTTTCCACTTTACCCCCCGTACTGATTACCTCGGTTCGCTTGAACTGACAATGCTCCTACCACAGGCCACGATGCCTCCAAACGACCAAAGCTGGAACCTGTCAGGCTTCGCCACGGCAGCACTAGCAGCAGTGCGACTCCAAACGGAGCAAGCGGGAGTGGGAGCGGCAGCAGCAGCGAGAGGTTGCAGGGAAGCGAGCCTCCACCAACCCGACAGGAGAGGGTGAACTCGACGGCTTCGATGGCTGGATCGCAACATTCGTCCACTGCACCGACGCCGATATCGCACCACAAGTCGATCGAGGAGCCCGGGCCGTCACCAAGAACCTCACATTTTGAGTCCGGAAGTCCCGGGGATCCGCATCACAGCCACTCGCGGCAGTCGGCCTGGACGAGTCGGAACCGAGCCGGCTCAGGCCATCAGCACCTACCGTCGTTGTCCGATATGCTGGATGACGGTAACACAGGCATGGACACGCTAATGACGGACGGGAATTCATTCGCAGCTGGTTCCGGCCAATTGCGACTTGTGGCCGATGGGCCACCAGTCTTGCCTCCGGCGCGAGTGCCACGACTCCACCACGAACCGTCTTCGGGCAGCGCCGATGTATCGGGAAGTTCGACAGGAAACTTCCTCCGGATACCCGGCGAGGGTCCGTTGCCGATTCACGCTCTCCTCACGGACCGAGCCATGATCGGTACATCCGAGTTCGACAAGCCACTGGTGCCGGCTATTAGCGCCGTTGCGAACCCCAATGGGCAACGGAATCGTGCCCCTGGACGCATCCATGGGCCAATGGGCTATGGTACTTCTCCCTTTCGTCTCAACAAATTTCATCGGGAAGGTAGCTAACTTGGCTCGCAAGGCTTCCAAGCCGAATCGTCGGCTTTTCAGCATATGCAGGCCGAGCAGTCAGGGGAGGGTGACGTGCTGATGACAGTTGAGGCCACCCCCAACGGCAAGGATGGGTTCGACGGCATGAGCGCTCTGCTGAGAGCAGGCGAGATTGTTGGACGTCGCGGCCGTCAGTGATGAATTAATTGCCTACGGTTGGCGTATCGAAACGTGGACAGCTTCGGGAAAAATGTCGCCGAAGCTATAATGGCGTTGCGGTTATCTGCGTCTATGATTTAGTTTTCTTTGATGAGGCTTGTTTGATACCCACGAACGTTCCGAGGACCACGGTTGCGCCACGAAACATGAACGATATGACATTGGGCCATGGTTCTGGGAGGCTTTTTTGATTGTGGGACCGGCTTCTGGCGTGTGGGACCGGCTTCTGGCGTTTAGGACCTGGTGTAATTTTTGGTTGGCCATCCGGCAGAGCAGAGGATATATTCGGGAGGACCTTTTGTTCCTAGCTTAGCGCGGGGGCTGTATGATTGGGCCGAGGGGGATTCGGCGACGTCAATGTTGACGGGGTTAGACGAAAATTGGACTGATGAGGGAGGACTGGCTCGACTATGGGCGACATTGTAGATGACCGTTAATTACCAAAATTGTGTGTCCATCGTACCTGAATAAACACTGTCAAGACAAAGCGCGATGAGGTTGACAGGTTGGCAGGAGATAGCGCCAGAGGAAGGCATGTGCCTGATCATTGCCGGCAAGTAGCAGCCGAGTAAGTACGGCATGACAACTGCTACGACTCATAACTACGCTTATATAGACGCTTGTGGGCGAAAGTATTTATTTCAAGTCCCGACGAGCAGGCTAAAGCAGCGGCGCCTCAGGGGAACACATCCGGGCTAGCCGCAGGTTGACCCTCATAGATGTACTTCGTATGGGCGAAAAAAAACCCCCACAAATAACTGTGACCCTGAAACACCTGGCCATAGCAAGAACTAGCTTATTGCGTTATTTAAATAGTCACAGAAACGGATGACGCTAGGTAAGAGTCTGCTTAAGTGGCATCCAATAAGAATTGCTCTAATATGGCTACGGAGTATTGGTTAGGGTTGTCAAGCCAATACGGGACCCGTGCGGATGTTCGTCTCCTTTATAGGGTTTCGAAAGACTAGAACGTTTGAAGTCTGCGTTTTAAGAAGGGGATGTGTCCTTCGAGAATTTATTTAGAGCAATACCGTCTTCACCTTCCTCACTACTTGCTTCAATTAGCAATAGTTGCGACTGCCTTGTCGTTAATATGTTATCCGGAATCATTGCATTCGCCTTTTTGGCAGCATCTGCAATCGCAGGTCCTGCTAGCTCTGTAATCGCAGGTCCTGCTAGCCCGCCCCCTACTGGCGAACCTAAGACTGGCTTCATTCCTAAGATTAAAGATGGCTATACTTCTCAACAAATCGGTTAAATGAAGGACTCGTTCAATGATGCTTTACAGCTTGCGAGATATCCCGGGTCGACTCCAGACAAGATTTTGAACCCGATTCTAAAAAAGTATTTTCTCATCGACGATAAAGAGCTAGTCATAGGTAAATCTTACGGAATATAATATTAAAAAGCACCTGTTAATTTTATATAGCGGTTTTTGATAAAATCCTCGGCAAGAACGGGCTCGGCAGTGAGTTACTCGCCCGGATTACTGTCGTCCCAGACTATGAGAGCCCCTATAATCAGCTATTTGCCTGCGACGGCGAGACCCTGGCTGAGTTGCGTGTGGGTGGCAGTGGAAGCCCTCGATTAGTGATTTGTCCGGCCGGGTTCGATCTCGGCGGAATTAACAAAGGTTATACAGGTGTTAATGCTGTCGGATGCGACAAGTTTGACATTGAGGAATTATATGCCATGGAGACCCTGGGCTCAGTTATACTCCACGAGTACACGCATTTCGAGGAACTAGTCTCTCCACCGTTGGGGGGGGAAACTGAGGACTTATCCTACGGTGTGAGGGCGACCCGCGAATTAGAAAAGGTGCAGGCACTATTCAACGCCAACAGTTACTCCTGGTTCGCAACTGAGCTCATGTGGTCGATTAAATGTTCGTCGGGTGACGATTCTACCAAGGACGACTCGAAAGACCCGAATGAAGATGATGTATGTCGGAGCTAGTAGGGTTTATAAGCTGGGAATACTATTGTTGGCTGGAATGAATACTGCCGGTGTGACCTTTGCGGCGTTGAATAGCTGCTCGACTACGGCCGCGAACCCGTCTGCTCCTGCCGTGGATATAGATAATCTAGCTTAGAAATAGAGTATCGTAGAAAGATGCCACCTCAAGGTGTTTTGTGTCGTGACCTCTGGTCGTTGGGGAATGTGTCTGGGGAGGACTGAGATGATGTTTCGATGGAACGAACCGCGGAAAGGAGAAGAAAAGGGAGGACAAGGGAAGGAGGAAAGAGGAGAACTTCTGGCGAAGCAGCAAGGAGTCCCTTCCGCGTTCCTTCAAGAGATCTTCCAGACGAGGTTGGACGCCAAGCCCGCTCTTCATCATAGGGGTCCTCCGACGTCATCAGGCGCCGCCACACGAACGAGAAAAAAGGGCCCAACCTTATCAGCCAGAGGATGGACCTGGCTCGGAGCAAAGAAAATGCGGGGAACGGCGGGGTCGTGCTGGCTCAGGTTGTGGACAGTGACATGGAAAGTGAAGATATTCGCTGTTGACCCGAGTTCATGTTTGGTAGATTGCCCTCCAAGGGGTTGACAAATAAAGCGGCACCGCAAAACGCCCTGATATCAGCAAAATCGTCACGGCATACAAAGAGTGCTGTAACCTTCGCTATTATTACAACGATCCAGAAAGCCCGGACCCCTCGCCAGTTGAAAACGCATGGTAGTCCCCTCGTTACGCCGTGAGGGCGCTGTCTTGCCGGAGTCGTCAGGAACTAATTGAGACGACTCTCGAGACCTGGGATTGGCTAAGCCAGGACTCAATTAACGCTTGGGTTGACTCGATGCCTGGTCGCTTTAAGCCTGTTCTAGAAACTGAGGGGGACATAACTAGATTTTAATAGTGTAAGTAACTTCAAATTGAATGCCTTTGCTGCCTCGTTGTGCCTTGTTGTGTCGTGTGTGCGGGGGGCATTTTGCGGTGCCGCTTTATTGGTCAACCCCTTGCCCTCCTCCCTATTGATGAGTATTTGCGGATATCCCACCCTCATCTCGACTATGGGCCACGACAGTGTCCCAAGMCTTTCATGCACATCATAATAAAATAGAAGCAACATATCACGCCTCTATACACTGCCACACATCTACTCCCCGCCCTCGGTAACCTCCGCGGTCCAATCCTTGCGGATATTCAGCTCCGACAAACCCTCCGTCTTTTCAATCACCAGGCCCTTCTCATTGGCAAGATGCAGCAGGCAGATGAAGCAGTACGATATCGAGATGTCGTCCATGACGGGCTTGGGATAGACAGACTGTAGTCCGCTCATGACTTCGCTAAACTTGAGCGTCATATTGTTTTGCTGAGCTGTAGCCTGCTGGTCTAGCTCTGGCGGTGCGGGCATGCGGGCACCGTTATTTGCAGCATTCTGGAAAAGAGTTAGCAAGGAAGAACGCAACGAAGCCTGAACTTGGAATGAATCTTACCTCGAGTTTGTCAAGAGCCATGCCCTTCCAAATCTCCTCCTTGAGGCGCCGGACGTCCACCTTCTTGGCCCTCCGGGCGTACTGCACATACTCTGGGCGCACCCTCCTCGTCTGAGTGACAAGAGTCGTCCCGAAAGCCCCTCCCATTGCTTGCGTGAACGGATATGTTTCGCCGCCCAGCATGGCTGTCAAACCGACGGCCTCCGTCGTGCCAGGGTCACCCTCGATACCAGGGGACAGATGCTCCCGCGCATCTGCAAATTCCAAGTCGTCATCATCGGCGTCATTCCCCCCAGGGAAAGGCAATCCGTCGTCCTGGAAGAAGTTGGCGTCGTAGTCGCCCTCTGGCAGCGCCGTCTCCTCGGGACCTTTCTGGTTAGCCCAGAATGCTTCATCCATCTCGCCCACTGGCTGATTATCCTGCTGGATATTGCCAAACCAACCACGGGCACCGAAGCTAGTCCGGCGACGCGATAGGCGAGCTTTGGGTTTGAGGAAGAGACTTAGCAGCGACTTGGAGTTGAAGTGTTTATCGTCGGGAAGAAGGTTTCGAGACTTGGATTTCCAATCCTTCTTGGGCAGGCTGATGACCGAGTTGTTTGCTGCTTGCGTATGGATGACGTCGGCCATGGACGACTCGAGCGGTGAAGCAAAGTCCATCTCAAATGGCTCCTTTTCCTTCCGCTTTTTAGTTTCGCTCGCAGGCTTGTTGAGATCCTTGATCTTCCAGACCCTCCAGTGCTCCGCGCTGCTCCAATTCTTTTGCAGTGCGTGGTCAAAGAAGCCCAGGATGTTCTCGTGCATCTTGTCGGCGTTCTGCGGGTTGGTCATGGAGACGACGTACTCGCCGTTGTCGTGGAAGCCCTCGCCGTCAGCACCCTCGTCGCCCGTACCCGTGTCGTACACTCGCATTTGGGGGCCAAGAGCTGCTTCACGCGCCCACGCCTCACCACCTTCGCCAAACGCGACGTCACCGCCAATATCGAAGCTGCCAAGACCGAGGTCGTCATCGTCAAAGCCGGCTGGCGCTTCTTCGTCGATGAACATGCCGGATTTGTCGCCAAAGGCCCCGGGCGTCTTCTCTTTGTCCTGGTCCGTTTTCCAATCCTCCGGGGCTTTCAAGAAGGGGACGTCGGTGGAGCCAGATGGATCTCCGAGATCGAAGTTCTTGAGCGATGGGCAAACGTCGAGCTCGTCCAGCCGGGCCAGGTCTGGGAAGAACCTCTGACCCAGGGAAGCGAGATCAATGTGGACAGCCGCCTCATCCTCCTCTTCCTCTGCAATTTCGTCCTCATCGGGCCCATGTTCGAGTTGTGCGATTGCCGCATCTGGGTTCTCGTCGTCGGGGTCCTCGTCGACAGTCTCGTCATCTATTTTCTTGCCAATGGTGGCCGCATCTCCCGAGTCGTCGCTGCTGTCAAAGACGATACGTCCTTGGGAGTCAATCATCAGGTGGTTGAGCAGCAGCCCCTTGGCACCACCTTCGTCAAAGTCGGCCGACGCCTTCTTGAAAAGAGGGTCGACGCCAAACTCGAGTTCGAATTTCTTGAGTTGTAGCGAGCTGAACGATGGCGCCAAGGTGGCCTCGGATGATCGCTGAGCCTGTTGCTCGGTTAGAAAACTGCAGTCCTGGCATCAATTGGTCAGACGTAAGTGCTTACCTTCTTCTTGGGCTTCTTCTTGACGTTGCCGTCCTCGTCAAGCTCCTCTTCACTCTCCTCGCCCTCGGCATCGTCGGCACTGCGTCCCTTTTTCTTGTTGCTGTTGCTGTCGGCAAGGCCGCTGAGCAGCTTGCCTGTCTCCGTCGCGACGCTGTCGACTCGGTTGGTGTAAATCTTGACGCAGCCGTCGAGGGTGCAGCTGGCCTTCTGGAAGTTGACGCCGTCACCCTCCTTGAGCAGCGACATGTCGTGAAAGTAGTCGATGAGGGCAAAGTTCCACGAGTTGGTGGCGTTGATCTTGTTGTCGGTGGCCATCTTCATCCACTCCTCAAAGTTGGCCAGGATGGGGACGCGCTTCATCGGGGTGATGGAGACGCCGCCGACCATGATGGCCTCGTCACCATTGTCGGCGCCGCCGCGGCCGCCGCGGGGAGTGCCCGGCGACGCATTCTCGAGGTCCTCCAACCTGGCGCTGCCCTTGCGCGGCGTGGCCGCGGCCTTGATCTCGTTGAATTGCTTCTCGTGGAGGGCCTTTCGTGAATTCATCCGCTGGCCCTTCTCCTGCGCATCGTCGTTCAAGGGGATCCTAGCCAGCATGTCTGCGTCAGCGGGAGGACTCGTCGCGGCGGGGGCGCGTTGCAGCGGGACGGAGCCTTACTTGATGGGAGACTTGAAGGGCGAAGCCGACAGGGAACCAGACGTCGACCTGACGCCACCGGCGCGTGGCACTTGAGCAACCCGAGGCATCTCGTGGCCAAGGCGGAGGCGCTGGCTGGTGTGTTTGCGTGTCGCGAAGGCAGACGGGGAGGTCAGGTATGTAAAGGCAGTGGCATCCAATGTCGCGTTCCCTGTGCTGTGCTGGGTGTGTGGTTGGTTGGCCCACGGAAAGTAAACAAAATAATGCCCGATCCACATGTGCGGCTTTGCACCAGCACAAACAGTCACATGAAGTGACTCTCTGCACGTGACTACGGAGTACGTACTGTAGTGACGACAACGCTGGCGTCAACTCGTACGAGTAAGCTTCAGACGGACACACCAGGCATAGCGCCATCGCTGCTTTTACAGAGCGATCCCATCCAACCGTGCTGAATCTCGATATCAGGCTGGTAGAACGACTCCTAGCCATCAACACCAAGGCGACTCTCAAACAGTTTCGGGCACAGCTCAACTATCCTTCATGTGCCTGTCGCGCCAGCCCCCTGATGCCAGGGGAGTCCGGCTCTGCACTCTCCTTCGCCTGGTAGCCCAAGTCTTCCACTTTCCGAGGTGAAGGGACGTTTCCATTCTCGAGAAGGAGACTTGGCCTCCTTGACGATCGCGTGCCCAGCCAGCAGAATATATTGCGTCGCGACAACGGCTTGACAGCCTGGAAGCAGGCCGTTGAGCAGCTCGTTTTTCGCGCTCTTTTCTAGCTTGACTTCAAGATCGGCTCTAGGCCAACGCTAAGCGTCTATGCCGAACCATCTCCTCACCCGTCTTCGCTCTAATAGGAATTGAAGGGCCTCTATCGCCCAACTGAGTGTCAGAACCTCGGCGCGCACTTGCGGAAACAAGCCCCTATATGGATGGCAGGCGTTGTAATGAGAGAAAACGAAGGGCGACACTCGAGATGCGGAGACTGGCGTCGACGGGGGTTGAGGCGCTTCGTGGCGGCTGGTGTAAGTGAGCCGAGACATTACCATGCGGGCAACCAAAGGCAGGCGGCGAACAGATTTATTGCAAATGTTTCCTCCACAGGCGCTATGTCAGCTGTCTCTCAACAGGCTGGGCTCTTGTCGAGGCTCACATCTACCGCGCAGGTGATGCATCATCGGCCACGCGGCCGGAACATGGAGTTGTTGCACGGTGCGTTCAGCACATTGTTCCTACCTAGGTATGTGATGTGAATTCTCCGGCAGCTTCTGTGAGCCTGGCTGAAGGACGCGGATGCGCCCCTGAAGCTGGCCACGTTGCAGCGGTTTGCGACTGATGATACGAAGTACGGAGGGAGTGAGCACGCGGTTGGGTGACACAAAAGCAGCGGTGCGCGGAGAACGCCAATCACACCAATGCCCCTGGTAGGCTCCAACGGGTCGCTGTGTTGCTTTGGTGTGGGCCACAACACTGAGCTGGTGCATGAACCCTTCGAGACTACCTACCTACCTATGCTACAGGGGCCCACTGTAGGTGCATAAGGTACGGAGTACTCCGTACAAGATCTGATTCCCATCCATTTCCCTGTCCTGCCACACCACCATCATCATCATGACCTAAGAATTCCGTGCTCTCTTCCTCTTCCCTCCCCCTTTCGCTGCGCGGTTTCTCCAGGGGTCCGATACGGCAAACGCTCCTGCGATATGACGATACGCCAAGGATGCAGCCGACCAAGCTCCGGGGCAGCCGTCTGCGCTCCCGCCCGTTCTGCGTCACCATCCTCCTGCTCTCGCTACTGACGGCCTCGTCGTTCTTGGTGCAGACGCAGCACAGCCGACGCGGGGGTGACCGTCACGATGGAAGCGCCTCTATCTTCAAGCGGAGCGATGGCGAGCCTGAGTGCGGCGAGGTTCACTCTGTCGCGGACCAGTGCGCCTTTATCAAGCGTTACTGCAAGGACGACGACGCCGGCCTGATCCCCTACCTAGAATTGTACTACTGCACCCTCAGCAACGTAAAGCCCGTTGCCTTTACCATCCTCGTCCTGTGGCTGGGAATGCTGTTCACCACCATCGGCATCGCCGCTAGCGACTTCTTCAGCGTCAACCTCAGCACCATCGCCGCTATCCTCGGCCTTAGCGAAAGCCTGACCGGCGTCACCTTTCTGGCCTTTGGCAATGGCTCCCCGGATGTCTTCAGCACGTTCGCCGCCATGAGCTCCAACAGCCCGAGCATGGCCGTCGGCGAGCTCATTGGCGCCGCCTGCTTCATCACCGGCGTCGTAGCCGGGTCCATGGCCCTGGTGCGCGAGTTCAGGGTGGACCGTAAGACGTATGCCCGCGACATTGGCTTCTTTGTCATTGCCGTCGGCTTCACCATGGCCGTTCTGGCCGATGGCCGCCTCCACTTCTGGGAATGCTGGGTCATGATAGGCTACTACGTGGTCTACGTCCTTACCGTCGTCGGCTGGCACTGGTACGCGACTAAGAGGAGACGGCGGCTGCGACGAGAAGGCGAAGCTCGCAGCCATTTCTATGGCGCAGCTGGACAATCTGGGGATGAGTTGGCCGGGGAACCCTATCGAGACGACCCAGACGATGTCGATCGTGGCCTGAGACCGCCATCACGAACTGGCACTCCCGCGGGAGGCGATGCCGTGTCATTCGACCGAGGCCCAAGGATCGAGATAGAGGGTCGGGCGCCCGCGGCAGAGGACGGCAGTGCGGATGGCGACGAGGACGACACAGATGGAGATCACGAGAGAATGGTGGCGGCCGAAGTAACGAGGAGCATGCGTGTCCTGCGAACAGGGGCGAAACGACACCATAACATGACCCCGATCCGGCCAAGCTTGGTTGGCGCCCTCGAGTTCAGATCTGCCTTGGCGCAGCTGCAGCGAGAAGGCAACCTCCAACTCTCGCCCATCTCAGGCCGAAGCCACTCAGAAAACCACCTCGATGGCAGGGCACGGAGGGGGACCATTTGTGGTGTCCCGGATGCCTCCCACGATGGCAGGGACACAGCCTCAACGTCTGGGGCGCCTGCGGCCCGCAGAGACAGGGCATTGTCGTCAGGAGACATGCCCGTCTCGTCGGCCGCGATTCCAAAGTTGATGGATGACGAACAAGGCAGGCTTGACTCCAGTTTGCTGCTCCCTAAAGGGACCGAAAGCGGCCAGAGAGCCCCGACCCCGGGGCCGTCATTCACCATCGGAGGAAATCTGGCCCCACCCCCGGCCGGAATGACGGGTGATGGCTCGGCCGATGATGCACGGAGGCAAGGATTATTGCCGAGGTTGCGGCTGCAGATACCGAGTCGGCGTGTCAGCTACAGCGAAATGTCCTCCCCCAGCACGCCGTTCCCTCGCTACGCAGACTCACCGATGGCCATGACGCCGCAGGTGCGCTCTGAGCAACCAGAATTCATGCTTCCCGGATCAGCTTTCGTAAGGCGACACAGCCTCTTTTCCGATCTACAAGTACCGGTGCAGGTATTGGGGCCGGTACGATGGTGGCCGTACTCGGTGTTGCCGCCGCCCCACGTCCTGCTGACCACCATGTTCCCGACCCTGGAAGGCTGGAGAGAAAAGACCATCTGGGACAAGTTTCTCAGCACGGTGTCAGTGCCGAGCATATTCCTCTTGGTGATTACGTTGCCCGTCGTGGACCCGGAGACGAACGAGGAGGATACGTCCACGGAGGAAACCGCTGTCGAGCATCGGAGCCACAGGAGTCTTGGCCATTTGGCGCCTGTCATCTCTGTTGAGCCGAGGGATATTGAATGGGAGGGTGAGTGGGAGCGGTACCGAAGGCACACCCTGAGCCGCGGCAGCGGCCATCGATCGTTGACAAACGACTCGCCCAACCCGTTGTCCCTGGAGCAAGGGGAAACAGCTGTTCAGCCGACGGCTCACGTAACCGCTGGGCCATCGCCTGTTGCCGCCAAGCCAGCATCAGACCTGCCGTCGCCGAGCAACGCAAACAACGAGTCGCCACCATGGGACCGGTGGCTGGTTTGCCTGCAGCGGTTTACCGGGCCGCAGTTTGCCGTGTTCATACTGTGGGCCAACTGGTCCGAAGACTGGGAGCAGCCTGGCAGGGAGCTGGTGCGGATGGTGCTATACACGCTCGTGGGCTCGTTGGTGCTTCTGGGCATCCTGCTCGTTACTACCACGGAGCATACGCGACCGAGGTTTCACTATTCGTTCTGCTTCCTGGGGTTCATCATTAGCATCGCGTGGATCTCGACGATCGCTGGCGAAGTGGTGGGCGTGCTGAAGACAATTGGCGTCATATTGGGTATCTCCGAGGCGTTGCTCGGGCTGCCCATCTTCGCGGCGGGCAACAGCATTGGGGATTTGGTGGCGGATATCACGGTAGCTCGACTGGGCTACCCTGTGATGGCACTGTAAGTCAGCGTACATATGGTGGCGGTTGTGACTGTGCTGACCTTTGATCTCCCAGGTCCGCCTGCTTCGGAGGCCCAATGCTCAACATCCTGCTGGGCATCGGCATCGGCGGCGTGATGATGATGGTGCAGAGCGCCAACCGCAAACACGCCAAGCACCCGGAGCGGCCGATGGAGTACGGACCGTACCCGGTGCAGGTGGGCGGGACCCTGCTGGTATCGAGCATCACGCTGCTCATCATCCTCGTCCTGCTACTGATCGTGGTGCCGCTGAACAAGTGGGTCCTGAGCCGCAAGATCGGATGGGGGCTGATTGCGCTGTGGACGACGGGCACAATCCTGAACGTGGTGGTTGAGGCGACGGGGATATGGGGAGAGGCGGACTAGAAGGCGAGCAGACGGAGGAGGGAGAAGCCTTGATAGTGTTTGTATTTCTTGCATGAAAGCGTCAAACTGGGGCTCTTGGAGCGAGTGCGATGGACGGATGGGCCCGGCGCCTACAGTACACGGCCAGGCGCATGTCACGACATGTGTTTGCTTCTCTTCCAACGAGACGACGTTGTTTTGTACTTTGTACTTCGTATGCGGTATTGTAATAGAAGCTGAGCGTCGCATTGCCGATTCGACGATTGGGGGTAGAGCACGGCTAGCAATGCAAACTTTCTGCGTGCCCTCGACTCGAGGATTGGCATCAAATATCATACGTATGATGGAATCTTAGCGCACTGCGGTGTTTGTGCAGAGAAGATGTCTGCGGTGTTCGGGCTGGGCCTCAAGTGTGATTGCGTACATATTATTACCTCGCCATCAAGCGCGGGGTGCTTCGTAGACACGTGTCAGAAGTAGCTTCATCTGGTGCTGTCGAGCGGTCGCGTAATTGGTTCAGATCACGACCTGAAGGTTGCATCTCCAATGCTGCGTAGGCTAGGACAAAGTTGCTGCCCCTCCACAGAGAGCTCGACGACACGACAGCTTAGCTTCTCCCTGGCACCGCCGCTCCTCGACTTCCCCTCCCCCTCCCCCTCCCCCCCTCCCNTCAACGACCGCCTTGTCCTTCAGCCCCTTTCTTCTCCCCTTCGAGCCATCAATTGCACCTTGTGCTAGACACTACTGCTACGAAACGTCGCTCAAGCATCAACCCGCCGCAGCAGCCATGGCTTCCACGACGCCCTCCTGCTCGCCCCTCGAGGACCGACCCCTCAAGGACACCATCTGCCTCTTCGACGTTGACGGCACCCTCACGCCCGCGCGTCWGGTGCGAAGCGCCTCCTCCTCTCTCCCGCAGAGCCCCCTCATGGTACCCATGGGGTCGCTAACCACGCTCACCAACTGCAGGACGCCTCCCCCGAAATGCTCGCCCTCCTGCAGGCCCTCCGCAAAAAGTGCGCCGTCGGCTTCGTCGGCGGCTCCGACCTCGCCAAGCAGGAGGAGCAGCTCGGCCGCCCCGCCGGCGTCCCCGTCGTCTCCCTCTTCGACTTCTGCTTCTCCGAGAACGGCTTGACGGCCTACAAACTCGGCCAGCAGCTGCCCTCCAACAGCTTCATCCAGTGGCTGGGCGAGGAGCCCTACAAGCAGCTCGTCAACTTCTGCCTGCACTACATCGCCGACCTCGACATCCCCATCAAGCGCGGCACCTTTGTCGAGTTCCGCAACGGCATGATCAACATCAGCCCTGTCGGCAGGAACGCCACTACCAAGGAGCGCAACGACTTTCAGGCGTACGACAAGGACGCCAAGGTCCGCGAGAAGTTTGTCGCCACCCTCAAGGAGCGCTTTGGTCACCTGGGTCTTACGTGCGTTTCTCTCCCTCTCCCGTCCAGCTGACGGCTGTTTTATTGTAAAGCCCATCAACTAACGTATGGTGTTGAATGCAGCTTCTCCATTGGCGGCCAAATCTCCTTCGACGTCTTCCCCCAAGGCTGGGACAAGACCTACTGCCTGAGGCACCTAGACAACGATGCCAAGAAGCCCGGCGGCATCGCCTACAAGACGATTCACTTCTTCGGCGACAAGACGTCCCAAGGCGGCAACGACTATGAAATCTACAACCACCCCGCCACCACCGGCCACTCCGTCACGGGCCCCGAGGAAACCATGCGCATCGTCAAGGAGCTGTTTGACTTGTAGCGTCTTTTCTCGTCATATAACAAGATCCATTAAATTCACCACAATCTCTTCGATGTGGAGGCTGGGATATGAAAAAGGGTGATCGCGGGTTGCAAAACAAGAAAGACGGGAGACACATAAAAGAGCGTGTCGGGTTTACGGCTACAATTCAAGATGTCAGTTGATGATGCGACCACGGCAACTGCAGAACAGTTTTTAATACCATACACAATCGTTGAAAACGTCACTCATATGAAGTACTCTAAACACGTCTAGAAAGTCTTCGGCTGCAAACCCTCATAAAGAACATGAATCATACGTGACATCGAAAGGTATCCAAAATAACAACCCGCTATGAAAGGTCGCTTCCCCTCCCTCTCCTTGTCCAAGGGTCGACCAAAGTGCCTCAGCCTCAAAATCTCAAATCTCCCATCACCCCGACACCCCTCACCTCCCATATTCCAGGTGTGGGATGATGACGGGCCCGTATTTGGTCGTCGACTGGAACACGCCGTCTCCCTGCACCACAAAGTCCACCGCCAGGCTGAGCTTGGACAGACCCTGCTGCTGCTGGCTGCTGATGCTCGGGTTGGGGCTGAAGGGTGCCTGGTTCACCGCGTCTTGATCGTATGCCACAAAGGCCACGTAGTTGCGCCGGCCCATCAGCTTCTTCAGATCGCGGATGGCTCCGCTGGCATCCGTGTGGAAAATCTCCATCATGTCTTCCTTGGTGTCGGATACCTCGTGCGTCGTCTTCTGGCCGTTTTGGGGCACATACAGCATCTTATCGTTGTGCAGCATCTTCAACACGTAGCCGCCCTGTGGCGCCCCTACGATGGGTGATGTAATGATCTGGTACATGGTCTTGTGGTCGCCGGGGTGAGTCGGGTCGTGGACAAGGCCGGCTCCAGAGGCATTGACATCTGCAACAATTCGGTTAGCGTACTACGTCTGGTCGCTTCTGCCAATATCCAGGAACTTACCTCCTGACAAGAAAGTCATTCGGATGCCCTTTTGCTGGGCAATGCCTTGAAGGGTCCGGATGAAATACGTTCGCTCGAGGTCTTTTGTGTCGTGCGTCCACATGTCCTTCAAGACTTCCTGAATATCGAGCTCGCCAAACTGATTCAGGACGTTGCCCATCAAACCAGTCTTGCCAACCGCTTTCTTGACCTGGGAAAAGCCTTGAGCAACGACTTCTTTGCCGCCAACAACGCCGGCCACCGAGCTTGTAACCTTGCCCAGGATGTTGTACGTTGTGTTGACAGCCTTCTTGCCAGCTGCAACCGTGTTCGCCAAGCTCTCGACAGTGTCCAGTCTGGGATAGATCAGGGGCACTGAAATCATCCATACGACATGCTGAACACTAGGCGGCAGCGTTGCAACCTTGGGAAATATGCCTTGGTACGTCGGCCCAGCCATCACGCGAGCTCGAGTCCTCTCCGAACGGCAGTCTGGTCCGGCAACCACAACTGCGGGTCCAAGGAACTTGACGAAATGCCAACCGGTGCCGGTAATGGTGAAGATGTCGTGATCCGTCCTGACGTTTCGCATCATCTCCACAGTAGTGTGGTGCTGGAACAGAAGATACATGACCGTGGCGATCCGGCCGATATTCTTGAACATGGGGGAGGTTTGCATATAGGCTGGGTAGGATCCATAGCCGTCAAAACTAAATTTAAGTTGGTAAAGGGCTTGAATTTCATGTCGGGACGCGAAAACTTACATGTCATGGTCGTTGATTTGCAAGACGTGGGGTATCTGAGCAAATGCCTCTCTTAGGAACGGCTGGTCAAAGTGGCTTGTGTAAAAGTGAAAGTAGGCATGTGTCACTTCCTCTTCATGGCGTGCTGTCCATTGGACGTTCCTTTTGTTGTCTCTGCCACTCATGGCCAGCCATTGCTTCAGCAGCGGAACTTCTTTCCACAGCCGATCGCCGTAGATCTGGTCGCCGAGGCCGAGCTGTACATGGAAGCCGCCGCAGTCAATGTTCTTCTGCAACACGTCTTTCCACATGAAACCGACACCACCGAGCCTGGCTCTCTCATTTTGAGACGTGCCCGCGGCAAAATCGGTGCCGGAGTGGGCAATGAATCGCCAGCCGGTCTCATGTCGCCCAGCAACGACGAACTCATACCTCGTGCAGCCCAGGTGCGATGTGACAGCGTACGTCCATCTTTCTGTACCCCCTTCGCCCATTTGAAGCTCGAGGTCGTATTTGTAAAACGTCCAGCGCTGGTGCGTATACAGAACGTGAGGCTGCAGCTGCTTTGGGTTTGGCGAGAGATCGACGCTCAAATGAAGGTGGATGGTTGGTGGCTGCGGCGCATCCGTAACGATCAGTATGCTCCCGCGCCATGTCCCCCTTTCGACATCCATATTGACATATCTCAGGTAGGGGCCAAAGTAGACGCCATTGGTGGGCTGAATTCTGTACATGTCGACGCTTGAGCTCGGCGGCGGGCCCGAGAAACCAGCCGCCGTTGGTGTTTGCGACGTCGCGACACTCATGATGCTCTCGGCATAGCCAGGCGTGTGTGGGGGATACATTGGCGATGCCATCGACTGCTTCCCAAACATGGGGGACGTCAGGGGGTTTCCGTACGTCGAGGCGGTGGGTGAGAGAGGGGCCTGTTCATGCTGAATGGGATTGGGACCCTTGGGGAACTCCCACTGCGTTGCTTGAGATGCCAAGTGGATGTAGTAATACTGACCTGAGTTCTGATCCAGATGAGCTATCCAGCCTTCTGGCAGTGGCGGTGGGGAGGCAGGTGTGGCGGTGGGCGCTTGGGTTGTCAATGTCGACGTCGCAGCATGCGAAGACTGACCGTTTTGCTCCGGTCGCGGATCGTTGGCGAACGCGGGATGCCCTGGATGCTGGAGCGCGGGTGAGGCGAGCGCTGCTGCTGCCGCCACAGCTGCAGCCTTCTGTGGCGGCGACGGAGGAGAGATGCCTGCGATGGTCTGAGGCACGGTAGGTCTGGCCACCTGCTGTTGAGCGCGTTGCTTCTCATTTGGATAGGAAGACCCCCCGCTGGGATTTACGCTCGAGTAGGCCGGAGGAGGAGTCTTGGTGCCCATGCGTTGGAAGTCCTGCTCCAAGACGCTGACTTGTACGGGCGTGTCCTCCCGATTCCGCGTAGGCCGCTCAGGGGATGGACTGAACGTTGGTTCCGATTCTGAGCTCGAGATAGGGGTTGAACCCTGGTACACGGTTGGAGGACCCGAAGGAGCCTGGCCCGGGGACTCGGTGGGCGTCCAGGGTCGCTGGATCTGAGGCGGTTGGTTTCCATATTGTGCCAGCCTCTGTGCCGCAGCGGCACTCTGAGCTTGATGGGCCTGCAAGCTGGTGAGAGTCGCCGTCCCTGAAATGCCCGAGGCTGCATACCGGGCCTCGATGCCTTCGCCGGGAACAGTCCCGGGCTCCACAATTGGAGTCTCGGGCGGAGGGGGCGAACCGCGGTTCGCCTTCGTCGTTGAATTCGAGGCCGTCGAAGCAAATCGATTTACGCCTTGATCGTTCATCGTCAAGTGGTTGTTGTTAAGTGGCTGCTGCTGAGAGGCAATGCTGGACGAGCCAGACGTCGATACGGCGCCAGGGGGAGGATAGTACGTCTTCTTCTGATAGTTTGGATAGTTCGTGTTGGAAGAACCAGGCCGAGGCTGCTCCTTCAAGGGTCGCGCAAACAGACCATGGTCTGCATCGGGGCTCGAGGGGGAATGTATGACCTTGGGCGAGGCGCCTCTCCTCTCAGCAAGGCCCGGCTTCTTCTCAGTCGGACTGGTATCTATACGAGGGGCCGTATCGTTGTAGGCTGAGCCGTAGGGTTTGGGGGCAGTCGGCTTGCGGATGTCGTCGTCGTCAGGGAACGGCAGCGGAGCGGCAGAGCTGGAGGCACCTGGCGGCAGGGGAAAGGACGGCTTGCTGGACGAGGTGGAGGATGCGTGACCAGCAGGCTTGGGGCTCTGGGGTTTGAATATCCGCAACGGCTCAACGGTAGGGCTGTCGCCGCAATCCTCGGGTGCGGGCTGGCTGAGGAACATTTCCTCCTCGGGTATGCCACGGCTGGACACGCCTCGACTGGACACGCCTCGACTGGACACGCCCCGAATGGACTCCATCTTGTTTCGCGCCTCGGCTTCGAGCGAGTGACGCAGGGATGAGAGTCGGATGCGACACGAGGCCACGAGGCCCGGCCACGCGGCGAGAACTTGCGAGAGCTTGCAACACAGGCACAGCCCTGCTATTTTGGGAGCTCACAGCTCTCCCGAAACGGCCACTGTGGGCGACCAGGCTGCGACAGGCTCCGAGCAGGATGACGGTGCGGTAGATGGAGGCTAGAGCTGTCCGCAGCCTGGAGATGGAAGCCGGCGCTCTGATGCTCAGCCGCTCGGATGCTCAGTCGCTCGGGGGCGGGGTCGGTCGTTCTCCAACGGATGGGTCGCAGAATGGGCCGCCCAAGATAATGGTGCGGGCCGCCGGGTACAAATATGGCACGAAGTAGGTATTATACCAAGGTACGAAGCGCCGTGGGCGCTGGAGCTGGGAGATGCAGAGAGAGGGAACGCAGTGCAGGTAAATGTGACAAAGGCTTACTCGACTGGCTCGCGAGACGAACGGCACAGCCCGCCCGAGGACATGAAGGATCAGGAACAGATTGGGGCACTCGGCGCCAACGGCCAATTCCAATGGCCCACAGGGCGTGGTAGAGGCCGCGGGCGACCATTGTCAGTGGTCGGGGGCGTTGTCAGTGGGGGGGTCTGCGCTAGCGATTTAGTGGCCGCCACAGCGCCCGTGATTGGTTGGCTTGCTTGCTGGGCCGAGCCTGTAAGCGCCGAAGGCTTTCTTCTTGACCCGAGACGTGATGATGCAGCCGCCGAGGATTGGAGCCCAGGAATCATTTGTGCGACGAACCTGACGGCGCCTGGCGCTGCGCCGAGGCGCTGATGTTGAGGCTGAGTCCGTGGGCGGCAAGGTTGCCTGTCCGTCCACTTCGACAATTGGATGGACTCATGGTGTGCACCACATATCGGCGTCTGGAAGACGCGGGTCTCCAGGTCAGATGGATTCCGTTCCATCTAGGCCGTAGTCTCCCAGGACTTGGAGGCTCCGAGATGCGCTCTGTCGACATCATCTTCTCCAGAGCTGTCAGCGAGGCCATCGGCTCGACAGTGTTGAATGGCCTCTCGGGGAGGAAGAAGAATCCTCGTGCGAAGTATGGCTGAACGTTGGAGGTGGCAAGATGCAGCGGCCGCTTGGGTCGACAGATAAGATAAGAGCATCGGCAGATAAGGTGGGTCCACCACGGCACCTCTCAACGCGTCTGTCCAAGGACGCGCTGCGCGTTGCATTAATTAGCTGACCGAGGTGAATGTCTAGCTTCAAACCATCAATCTGATGCACACAAGTGTCTCGTTCCCCGGGCACCAGCACCACCAGCACCAGTCGCCGACCATGGCGCCCGTGCCCAAGTCGTCCGAGAAGAAGCAGCAGTCCTTGACTTCGTTCTTCACTCCAAAGACGGTCAATGGACTCACCGCGTCCTTCCTGAAGCAGAGCCAACCATCATCTTCTGCTAACGACGACGCCGAGTATCCGTCTCGAAAACGACCGCTCGAGGAGGACGCGGGAAAGGCCAACGGGGCACTAGAGCAAACCACGAAGAAATCCAAGGCCAACGTCAAAGATGCAGAGGCAAACAAAAGCTCCTCCTTCGCCAAAGGGCCTCTTGCGGCTGTTCCAGCCGGTGGCAATCAGGCGAGCACAACGCCATCAGCACGTGCGGAGCGTTATCTTTACGACGAATCCGATCCAAAAACCGTCGCTGAAGCAGGCAGCGACGACGAAGATGCCGAAGCGAAGCGACGGAGCGAGGAGCTGCACAGGAAATTCGTAAGGAAGCTGGGCCACCCCGAGGCCATGTCTTGGCGAGCACGCAGGCAGCAAGACGATGCTCCGGCCGGCAATGCCGACGACGACCCGGATCGCGATGCCGACGAGGAAGAAGTGTCGGCACCAGCCAAGTCAAAAAAAAAGGGCTCCAGGACCGGCAAGCTGACACCTATGGAGGTGCAGTTCTTGGACATCAAAAGGAAGCACATGGACACCGTCCTCATTGTCGAGGTCGGATACAAGTTTCGCTTCTTTGGGGAGGATGCCCGTATAGCCGCCAAAGAATTGAGTATTGTTTGCATACCGGGCAAGATGCGATACGACGAGCGTAAGCTTAGATGCCCGGGAGACTATGCAGCAAGGCACCATGCAGACTGACCGAATCACTAGATCCGTCCGAGGCCCATCTAGACCGCTTCGCGTCCGCCAGCATCCCCGTCCATAGACTCCCCGTCCATGCCAAGCGACTTGTAGCAGCCGGGCACAAAGTTGGAGTTGTGCGCCAGATCGAGACCGCCGCGCTGAAGAAGGCAGGGGACAATCGCAACACCCCCTTCGTTAGGAAGCTCACGAGCCTCTACACCAAAGGCACCTACATTGACGAAAATGGTGAACTGGACCGACAAAGTGGTGGAGCACCCGCAGGCGGCTACTTGCTTTGCATCACCGAGACAAAGTCGAAAGGGTCGGGGACTGATGAAAAGGTCGACGTCGGCATTATTGCCGTCCAGCCCGCCACTGGCGACATCATCCACGACCACTTCGAAGATGGCTTCATGCGAAGCGAGATTGAGACGAGACTGTTGCACATCTCCCCCTGCGAGTTCCTCATCGTCGGCGAGCTCACCAAGGGCACCGAAAAGCTGATCCAGCACTTGTCTGGAAGTAGCACCAACGTCTTTGGCGACCGCAGCCGTGTCGAGCGAGTGGACAAGAGCCAAACCATGGCCGCAGAGGCGTACTCACATGTGACGCAGTTCTACGCAGACAAGCTCAAGGATGCTTCGCAGAACGAGACAGCCAGCTCTCTTCTCGAAAAAGTGCTGAAGCTGCCCGAGCCGGTCACCATCTGCCTCTCAGCTATGATTACCCACTTGAAGGAGTACGGGCTGGAGCACATCTTCGACCTGACCAAATACTTCCAAAACTTCAGCACACGCTCGCACATGCTCATTAACGGGACCACCCTCGAAAGCCTCGAAGTGTATCGCAACTCCACCGCCCACTCCGAGAGAGGTAGTCTTTTCTGGGCTCTCGACAAGACCCTCACGCGGGTTGGCCACCGCCTTCTCCGAAAATGGGTCGGTCGCCCCTTGCTGGACCAGGAGCGTCTGGAAGAGAGGCTCGCCGCTGTGCAGGAACTCTTGGACAAGCAGTCTACAGGTCCGGTCGACGAGCTGGAGAACCTTCTCTCTAGCATCAAGACGGACCTTGAACGCAGTCTCATCCGCATCTACTACGGTAAATGCACTAGGCCGGAGCTCTTGTCCGTCCTTCAGACTCTTCAAAAGATCGCAACCCACTATTCCAGGATCAAGTCTTCCTCGCAGATGCCGTTCTCGTCTCCCCCCCTGACCTCGGCCGTCAGTACTCTTCCCCAAATTCTCCAATCCGTAGTCTCATACCTGGAGCGCATCAATCTCCAGGCAGCGCGGAGAGACGACAAGTACGGCTTCTTCCGCGACGAATATCAGACGGAAGACATCCAAGACCACCAGCTCGGCATCGCCCACGTGGAACACGAACTCGACGCGCATCGGACAGTTGCCGCAGACAAGGTCAAGAAGAACACAGTCGAGTACGTCACCGTTGCTGGCATCGAGTACCTCATCGAGGTCCCCAACAACGAGATCAAGAACGTCCCTGCGTCTTGGAGCAAAATCTCGGGCACCAAGAAGCTCTCCCGATTCCACACACCAGAGGTCTTGCGCCTCATCACCGAGCGCGACCAGCACCGGGAGGCCCTCGCCGCAGCCTGCGACAAGGCCTTCAAGGACCTCCTGGCAGAGATATCGGCCGACTACCAGCCCCTGCGCGATGCCGTGTCCGCCCTCGCGACGCTTGACTGCCTGCTATCCCTATCAAAGGTTGCAGCACAACCTGGCTACAGCAAACCCACCTTCCTGCCCTCATCTTCCGAGCCCACCATTTCCATCTCCCAAGGCCGCCACCCCATCGCCGAACAGACTCTCGAGACGGGCTACATCCCCTTCACCACCACGCTCGCCCACCCGTCACCCCTCGCCCACCTGATCACGGGCCCCAACATGGGCGGCAAGTCGTCCTTCGTCCGCGCCCTCGCCCTCATCGTCCTCCTCGCCCAGATCGGCTCCTTCGTCCCCGCCGACGCCCTCTCCCTCACGCTCTGCGACGCCATCCACACCCGCACCGGCGCCCGCGACAACCTCTTCGCCGGCGAGTCCACCTTCATGGTCGAGGTCTCCGAGACGGCCCGCATCCTCCGCTCCGCCACCCCCCGCAGCCTCGTCATCCTCGACGAGCTCGGCCGCGGCACCAGCACCCACGACGGCGCCGCCATCGCCCAGGCCGTCCTGCACCACGTCGTCACCGACACCCGCTGCCTCACCCTCTTCATCACCCACTACCAGAACCTCGCCCGCGTTGTCGACGGCCTCGAGGGCGTCGCCAACGTGCACATGAAGTTCGAGGCGGACAGGGGCGCCGACGGCGAAGAAGAAATCACCTTTCTGTACGAGGTTGGAGAGGGCGTCGCCCACCGGTCGTACGGCTTGAACGTCGCTCGGCTGGCGCGCATCCCCAAAAAGGTGATCGACGTGGCGGCCGACAAGTCAAGGGAGATGGAGCTTGCAATGAGGACGCGTCGACTCAGAGGGGCCTGCCGTACCTTGAACGAAGTCATCATGGACAGTGGATCAGATCAGCTGCAGCAACTCATCGCCAACATCGAGCAACTGTAGTCAACACACAGCTCGGAGCATGACGAAGATGGTGTATAAGTATTTAAGACGGTCGTGTGATGTACTTGATCAATTAATAGTATAGCGCGTTTGAAGACGAGATTACCTTTGTGATACAACCCATGCTGCTTCCAGCCCTTCGTGCCCCTTGGAGTGACATTCCACCGTCGAACCACCCACGGCCGAAGACCTACCAATATTACCAGTCAGTCCTCCACACCACTCAGCCTGTCACGATTTCTCAATACCTGTAGCCACCCGACCAAATGGCGTGCTTCAAAGCCTACGAATAATTGCATAAAACCACGTAAATGAAACAAAACAAACGCCTGGAAAAAAAAACCCTTGTTGACCAGCAGCGCTGATCAACAGTGGCGAGGTGAGTCGTCGAGTAACCTTTATGGATGTAGATGCGCCGGCAACGACAATGTGAGACTGGCCTCGTGGCCAGTAAACTCCAACCTGTCAGAAATCCCATTGTTCCTGTGATAAAACCCCGTCAATAGCATGTGTATTGAAGAGGCTCGTCGGCCTGATAGAGACGCTCCTTTCGCAATGGTGCCGTGTACGGTTCCTCCAAAGTGCCAAGAAGCTTGCTTGTGAACATGATCAAGCGTGGGTTCGATTTGAGGTCACAGAGTAGGCCAAAACACCTCGTTATGAAGCTGCGACAGCTTCCAGCTCGCATGGGAGAGTGGACATTACATGCCCAGTTGCTCTTCGTCAAGGTCCTCGTGGAGCTCAACGCCAGTCTCGGGGCCTTGAGAATCCCAAATGCCGTTCGCGGTGAAGCTCGACTGTTTACTATCATGCGATTGACCGTTTTCAATTCCCTCGCAGAACTGGGCTTCTAGCTTGATGTTGGCCCCAGGTGGTCGTTGCTCTTGATCGTGGTGAGCTGCATGGGTGCCGTCGCGGCCGCGATTGATTGGAGTAAAGGCAAGCGAGGATAAATGCTGGTTCGTGCTGGACTGGCTATATGGACTGAGGAATAGACGATCTTGGGAGAAGAGAGGATTGGACTCTGATATGGTTAAAAACTGGTTGTTGGTCGAAGAATCACCGGTGGTTGACGTCGAGTAATCCTCGTGCTTCGGCTGCAGGTGGCTGCTCGGATTGAGGCGGAAGCTGTCCTGGCTGAGGCTGTTGAAGTGGCTACTTGCAGAAAAAGACAGCCTTGCCGAGTTGTCGTACATCGATGCATCGTTGAGTCCGTACGGTGTTTCCGGTTGAGTGAGGGTGCCTTGTACTTGGTCAGCAATGTTCAGTCATAGGAGAGAGTCATGTCAGGGGGGGTGGCGGCTTGCCTAAAGACATGTGGTTATTGTGTCCAAGATACTGAGATCTTCCTCGTTGGGATTCTCGCGTGGAAAGGAGTCGAGCAGAGATGTCTCTCGAAGAGGGAGTCGGCGACACCAAGTTTGAGTGGGATATCGGGTTCAGGGCATGCAGCCCGAGTCGCTCCCGCGGATCAAACCTAATACTACTTGATTAGCTTTAKCACACTTCAGACAATGGTGGAAGGCAGCCATACTTTTGATTTCGATGAGTGGGCGTTGCGAACGGACGATCATCGTATAGTCCTATGCCAGTTAGAGACGGGTCTATAGCCAGGAAGAACAGCATACCGGAGCCTCCATCATCGTCGCGAAATACATCGTGGCCATGTCTGAAGGCTCCGAGGGACGGAGTCATGTCTACGCTCGTGTCGCGCTCATAATCAAGTTTGAGCTGTGACCGCTTGCTGCTGTTCGCAAGGGTGTTGCGACCTGAACGTCTGTTTCCACCTCGAGGAATATTGGAGGAGATTTCTGCTAGCGCTTCAGTTCGCTTGCGTTTGGGCTTCGCCACCTTCTTGGGCGTCTTCTCAAAAGTCAGCGATGAAGATGCCAAAGGGATGGGTACACGTGGGACGAACTTCTTCCTCTTGGCCAGGAATCGGTGAGGAGCTGTCGTAAACTCCTTTGATCCTTTCAACCTCAAAGTCGGAGGTCATGACAACCTGTGTAGGCTCGATGCCCTCCGAGGTTCTCCGCATCTTTTCGATGACGGAGTTGGGCTTGCGCTGATTGCGAGTCCGCTTCATGTCCKCATTGGCAAGATCCATCTTGCCCATGCCGGGCCAGACCTGACCCTTGAGTGAGAGCATGTCGTTGGCGACGAAGAAATCGTCCTGGTTTTCGACCTCATTGTCAGAAGGGAAGAATCCGGGAAACAGTGGGAAGTCCTGGTTGAAGTCGTCTTGCTCAGCTTTGACCGCTGCCGAGTTGGCTGGGCGCTTCGCCTTTCGCTTCGTCTGTTTCTCTGCATCAGTATCGCGTCCTTTCACGTTCTCGACTGGCGCCACACGAACCTTTAGGGCCGGCGTCGGGGTGGTCCCTCGGGCACGCCTGTTTCTTGCAGCCTCTTTCAGCTGCTTCGCCCTCATCCTGTCCACCAGAAGCGCCTCGATGCCATTGTCTTTGTACCAGTGCTCGTACTGCTGCAAGGCGACGGTGGCTGCGATGTCCTGGTGGGATTTGAGCCTGGTCTGAGTCTCATGGTGAAGATGACCTTTGGAGGCGATGTGCGTCAGCAAGTGCGATACGTCGGAGAAACGCGGTGCCTCGGGGCAGACGGTGCAGAGGAGCGGTATCTGCTTGCTTCCAGAGCTGGGAGTGCCGCTCCGTGTCGTGGCCAGCGACGCCATGTCCTGCATATCATCGAATTAGCCATCTTGTTTGCACCGAGGTGGAAACCACCCATGGGATTGTGCCTGGGGGTTTGCACTGACGAAGTTGCAATCTGGCACGTCTGGGAAGAGACGACGCTAATCGTCGCCCAATGTTGCCCAGGGGGCAGGCAAGTAGCAACAGGTCTGAAACGCTGAGCATGCGGCGCGGGAGATCAGATGAGGGAAGGAAAGAAGCAATGGGAATGGTTGGGATGAGAAAAGAGCAACTCGTCCGTTGTGACGGACAGCAAAGGAGGCGGCAGTCTGGTACAGGGACGGAATTACAAGGTTACGAGACAGAGAGAAGTCATGCTCTTACCGTGCAGATAGGAGGGACGACCTTGCCAGTGCCTCGGTTCTGCCGCGGCTGGCGAGCCTGGTGAGGGAGTCGCGATCCCAGAGGATGTCGTGCCTAGACAGTAGCACTCACCCAAGCCGAGGCCAAGAGATGAGGCAGAGGCCACGGGCCGTGTTGCGTCACAGGCTCGGGACCCGAGGACCCTTGCTTCGAGAACACCAGGGGAGTCGGGGAGAGGCACGGTAGGTATGCAGGCAGGGTGCTCAGGGGAGAAGGCAGTTCCCCATGGTCGGAAAGAAGAGAGAGAAGAGAAGGAAGAGGGGGAGGGAGGGGAGAGCGGAGAGAACCGCGAGGATGGGGCAGGTGGCAAGCGGTCGCGGGCGCTGCCATCACTTCCAGGCAGGTACCTTTGCTGGTTCCTTCCTTCCTCAGCCCAGGCCGCAGTCCGCCTCTCGAGAGCTGCTAGCCGAGTCGACAGTCGGTCAGCAAATGCTAAACCGTTGCGCCATGAATCTCACGGAAGCAATACATACCTCATAGGAATCTACTGAGCATCTCGAGTCGGATGCCGCCATGGCGCTGCCTGGCGCATGCATCCCCTTGCGATTAGTAGCTGGTGATGGCTCAGAGGCTATCATCGATATGCCAACACACCATGCGAATGCGAAAGTTGGTGGAATATGCAAAGTCAGGGTGGGCATTGGATCAATGAGCTACCTATTCATCTAGACATCCATCCACGTCTGCCATGTCTCAGAGCAAGACCGTCCACGGCCGCATCGAAAATGCGTTCAACGGCCAGCCGAAATTGCTACAGCATCACATCTCCCGCCCACAAGGCAGGGAGACCTCTGAGCCGTAGCTTAGCATACAGAGAATTGGCGATGCCCTTGAAAACCCCAACAATTTCTTCTCCTCTCGCCTTGTATCCCAGCTACCGCGGTGCGGTGTGGGTAGCAGGGTATTAGATGGCAAGAGGGTTGTGGGCGAGGTGACGCGATGATGAGTCGGGCCCGTTCCGAACGGCTGTGCCATTTCAGAGCCTGGAAAGAGCTGTAGCACACTGCTGGCCGTCTGGCTCTCGTCAATGTCCGACTAGCCGCTCGACGATTGTTGTCGGCATGCAGTAGACCGGATCCACCGTTTCCATGCCTGGATACCCGAGGAGGCTCAGCCCTGCAAGACCAAAACACGTATGCCAGACATCAACCATGTCACCAGGTCTGTCCGAGATGCCTCCTATTTCGGTATCCTGACTTCGCAGGATGAAGCTGATGAGAGCCTCTCGGTCGATCCAGTGCGTACGACGGATCATTGCGAGGCTGCTCAGCACCCACCAACTGTAGCAGACGTCTTCCTTTTTCTCTGGCCGGCCGTTGAGGCCGCCTCCAGGGGTTTGCCTCTCGCTCAGCCATCTGCCCAGCTTTTCCTCTTCAACCAGGTCGAGGCGCCCGGCAATGCTCAGTGCCGCCAGACACGTAAAGATCTGGCCCGAATGCGACTCCGCACCAGGCCTCACTCCATAGCCGCCGTCAAAGTTGGCGCACGTGCCTATGTGGGCAACGGCCGTGTCCACATCGACCAACGACAGAAGGCCGAGGAGGGATAGTGCATTGAAGGCCCCATACAGGAAGCGCGTATCTTCTTCGCCCCATTCGTCGCCGTAGAAGCTGCCAGTCTTGCGATCTTGCAAATCTGCGATATCTATGCCTTGCGTTAGGCCGATGCCAAAAGGATTGAAGATTTTTCGGGGAGAATAACTCACATTTCCCGACCTTGGCTTTGCCAGTACCTCGAGCTTCCAGTTCGTCGAAGGCATCGATCATGGCGAGAATCTGCACAGCACTTACTGTGGAGAGCATATGAGCATCATGCCCCGGAGCCGCTCCGAAACCTCCATTCTCATGCTGGCAGGAGAGCACGAAGTCGATGGTTTCTTTGCGAGGAAGTGCATCTGGGCGTCCGAGGAGGTGCAGCCCGGTTAGGCCCCAGTACACGCCGTTGAGCCGTAAATGTTCTGTTAGCCAGTAGTCCAGTTCGTCTCTTCGTGTATCCAAGCTTTGTATGTATTTCACATGAGCCTCTGTGGCGAGCTTCAGCTCCTCGGGCAAATCGTTGGCCTGAGGCATGGCGCCAGGCGTAGATGAAGGACGGAGTGGTGTGTTTGTTTGGCGTCACAGCTGAGTTGAGGTGCACGGCAGGCTGTGAACTTAGATGCTGGCTCCACCTTACATAAGCTCCACACTATGCCTGACACTGACACAACGAGCGAGAGGGCAAGCAAGATGAACAGTCTTGCAATAAGCCGCATCAAGTCAGTGACTTGGGCAGCAAACACTGGTCATTGCAAACCGTTATTTCAAACAGTGGCTGAGCAACCATCAGACTAACGAGACACGTCAAGGCCTGCGGAAGCATTTGGCGTGCCGCATGACCACGGGGTCGCCCAATTTGGACTTGGCGACGGCTGTGTTACAGGTGAGACACCAAAAGCGGATGGAAATGAAGGCCGTTCACTAATAATGTTGGCACCGATTGGGCTGCATAGTGTAACGGTCAGCCTCCGGACGCCCGGGTCCGCGGTCATTGCAGGTCCGGAGCGGTCTCAAGGCAGGCTGTCATGGCTGTGTATATCCGTACTTCGTACGGATACTCGTATCTCGCCTGTAGGTCATGGTTTATGAATCATGATACGACGTACGAGTATATGTTCTGCAACGGGCCAATGTACTCGTACAAGCACGAATAGACAATTCGAGGTAGCCAGCCGCTTTACATCCGCCATCTACAAGCGGATCGCTGATGTTCTCGGAGGCATGAATGCGTACTCCGTAATGATGATGGCTGTCATATTTTTTGGGGGGTCACAGGCAGTTGCCCGTGGTTGTAGAGCGATGCTCCTGAGACCGGCGTCGGGACCCATTACCAATGCGACGATACCATGGATGATGATGATGGGGTCCAAATGGCACCTGGAAGGAAGGTGTTCTCAGGTCCACGGTCTGGGGGATCTCCTTGATCCCGGTCCGTTCCTCACGGATGATGCACGAGGGGTTCTAGGGCTACGAACGGAATAGTCCGAACTCCGTACTGTGATGGCAAATGGCAATGCTGAATGCACGGGACAAGCTGAAGCAAGAGCAAGGACCAGAAGGGATGGTCTTGGTGCACGTCCAGCCTCAGTTGGGCTGACCCATCCCCGTGCATGCATGCTTTCGATACGGCGACGTGCCTTGACAATGTGCCGTTATTGTAGGCAATGTTGTACTCGCATGTACGAAGTACGTACTTCGTACGGACTACGAATAACTACTCGTGCGTGATTCGAATTGCTGGATTTGCGAGACGGCCCTGACGTGGAATGCCATGAGAGGAGTCCATGGCTCCCAGCTTGCCGAGCCTGAGGTGGCTGCGGCAGCAGTTAAGCCGCCAGGAAATTGGCACGCCCCCCCCTGAAAGGGGCCCACGTATTCCTGCAGAGGATGGGCTGGTGAGACAGGCCGTTTCAGATCACTGTGACTGACGGGCTGCGGTCACCTCATTCACCATGGATGATGGAGGGTTCAGGGGAGCCGGTTGGGGAACAGCGGGCCGGGGCAGCGCCCGGCGGGCGGCAGGATAATATAACCGATGCCATGGTTGCGCTGCTTCATCGACCTGCCACAATAGTACTCTCCAAGCCTCCATCTGTTGGGTGACGACGGCATTGTGCGCATCGAGCAACGAGCGTCGCGAGACAGGAAGAAGATAGGCAGAGGAGCAGCGCCAGCGCATTGCATTGCGCGAGATCCCAGCTTCATATTCCCGCTCGCCCTTCTCCCCAGCGACGACGAGACAGCCGCGCATCCTCGCGACCACGACGACTGACGCACCCCACTCTCACTCTCTTCGTTGTTATCCCATCCGCCGTCCCCCTTTGCCATGCCCATTGACGGCGCGCGCGGCAGACTGAGCACCGGCATCGTCCTCCGCGAGTGTGCCAGCACCAGGGCTACGTCGTCGGCCTCAGCCTCCGCCTCCGCCTCCCTCTGCTCACCAAAGTGCCACAGCGTTGCCGCGTCGCGCTCCTCGCTGGCGCAACGGCGACAATTCATTGCCCTCGCCCTCGGCCCACCCCTTTGACACCTCTGGTGCTCAAGATTCAGCGCTGCGCAGTCAAAACAACCCGAACACTGCCGCGCCTTGGCACATACGAGTAAGGCACCTTGTTACTGGACGGCTCGTCGAATCACGGCTGCGTCCCTGCAGCATCGGCACAGGCATAGGCGCAGGCGCAAGCGCAGGTGCAGGCACCGTCACCGTCACTGGTACCGGCACCGGCTCAGGCACGGCAGAGGACGAAGCTGCCCGCCTAGCCCAGCCCAGGCATCCCACGGCTCGAGATGGAACGGAAGCCCACGCCGCAGCCACTCATGCTGGCCGAGTCCAACACCACCCTGGACCGCACCGCCGACAGCGAGCCGACGTCTACTGAAACGGCGACACAGGGCGGTTCGCCTGCCGGCTCCAGCAGGTCGCCCATCTCGCAGCGCTCCTCTCCTTTCACCAGCAGATTCGCCCCCAAGCGGCCGCAGACAGGGAGGTCTCCCCTGCCACCCGCAGACGACTCCAACCAGCAACAACCACAACCGCAACCACCACCACAACCACAASCACAACATCATCATCACCGACCGAAGCCCTCCCGCGACGACCCTGTCGCGCCCACGCACCCTCCAATCTCCTCGGCCTCGGAGCCGTCCCAGGCCCCGGCTCCCCAGCAAGCGATACGACACCCCGCGACCGACCGCAAGCGGCCTACAAAGACTGGCTTCTTTCACTTCAACAAATCCTCTAAGGGCTCCAACCAGCTGCTGATTCCGGCCGCCCAACCTCGCCCCGACTTGCGGGAACAGGTGGCGTCTACCGGGGGCGACGGAGCCAAAGTCCCAAAGCACGGAGGTACGAGCTAAAATAAAGCCCTTTCCCCCTCCCCGTTGAACAAAGCGCGACCACGCAACGCACGTCACCGGGCCCCTCTCGTCTTCTTTTGCCCTTCAATTCTGCCATTGTGTTGCCTCCGATCCCGCAGTCATACACCAGTCTCTAACTTTTGTGCCCGCTTGAACAGGCTCACCCTATGCACATGACTTCCTCCAAAAGCCTTCGACGCCGTTCCCATCGCGCTCCGAACTATCGCTATCGTCCGTCGGCGACCACGACGCTGCTCTGATACCTTCCCCGGGCAAGAGGAATAAGTCCAAGCCCTTTGGCCTCCTCGGTCGCACTAAGTCGGCGCGCGAGAACAAGGACCAGGGCAGCCCCAAGGCCTCGCCCGTACCGCTTCCTGCCGCACCCAGCAGGACTGACCTATACGACAACCCCGCGCCTCTCAGGACCGCCCCTGTTGCCCAGGATCGAGCGTTCCGTGATATGATGAACTCGACGATTAGAAATCGATCAGAAGACCGCGCCATTGGCCGAGACGCTGCTTCCACCAGGGACAATGTCCGCGAGCGGGATCAGCGAGCTATGCCCTCTTCGCTGAGGGAGAACGGCGGATCAACATTTCTCAGCGGACTGAGGAGCTCGTCGACGAGGGCTGCCGACATGATAAGCAAGGGGCTTTTCGGCAAGAGCTCGCGGAGTGGCAGCACCACCGAAAAGGAGCCCATTATTGACGACGAGCACTACGTCCTCAAGGTCATCAACCTGCCTTTGGTGGAGCAGGCACGGTTGACTAGCATTTCGAAAAGATTGGAGAACTCGCGAGACAAGACCGAATTCTGGATGCCCGCATTTCCATGGAGAGCGATCGACTATCTGAACTACAAGGGCTGTGACGTGGAAGGTCTGTACCGTGTCCCGGGGAGCGGGCCTCAGATCAAGAAATGGCAAAGGAAATTTGACGAGCGTATGTGTGCCCCTCACGTTGCGCGGGGAACGGCTTCGACTGACTGAATCTGCAGAGTACGATGTGAACTTGTTTGAGGAAGACGACCTGTACGACATCAACATCATTGGCTCGATGCTCAAGGCGTGGCTGCGAGAACTGCCTGACGAGTTGTTCCCCAAAGAGGCCCAGGACCGGATTGCCCGGGAGTGCGTCGGCTCGACCGAAGTCCCGCAGATGCTGATCGACGAGCTCTCGAAACTGTCCCCCTTCAACTACTACCTCCTCTTTGCTATAACGTGCCACCTCAGCCTCCTTCTCGCCCACTCTGACAAGAACAAGATGGACTTCAGAAACTTGTGCATCTGCTTCCAGCCATGCATGAAGATTGACGCATTCTGCTTCAAGTTCCTGGTATGCGACTGGAGAGATTGCTGGAAAGGCTGCAAGAACGAGGCCAAGTTCATTGAAGACGAGTACCTGCTCTTCGACCAGCCTCCGCCCCGAGGACTGTCCGAGCCGCAGCGGCCCACGCAAAACGAAAATAATGATGGGCGTCAGGTTTCCTCCCCAGACAGCGGCGAGCTGTCAACCAACGGAAGTGGCGATCGGACAGGACGGTCAAAGAAGCATCGCCACCAGTTCTCGGGGTCAAACGCCAGCGTTCACTCCAACGCCTCGTCCATCTCGACGAATATGAGCGCTCACGATGACGGCAATGGCGTCGACACGTCCCGAGATCTTCGGCCATTGTCGCCCATCAAACCGCTGTCACCAATCGGCTTTTAGGACCTCAGCTGGGAGGTCTCATCGTCTTGATTTCCTTTTCGTTGCGGCAATGATACCCATTCAGTGCTTATAGGCACATGACTTTGGCCGTTGCTGGCTGACGACATTTACGCCGTTTACGACAGTTTGCCATTCGTTTCTGGATTTCCAACGCTCAAAGGGCCTTTGAGGTCGCCTTGTCTGTTTGCAAGGCGGCAGTGGAGGAAGGTGGCTTTCTTTGCATCACATGCTTGTTTTGTCTTTCACTGCTGCAAACCAGTCGCCATGTCCACCGTTTGGTATACCCCTGGTCCCGCCAAATCCCTCCTAGCAACATGGCCGGACCCCGTCGCATTTACCATGCTATTTGCAATTTTTGTCGCTCAATGTTAGCATTATCCCTCCTCCTGGCTCTGGAATCGAGTTGAATATCCGGTGGCACAGCGAGGTATCCTTGCATTGGAGGGATGGTATTGGCGAGTGAGGTGATGATGCAGACCGCATCAACATAGGTATCATGCATTGCCTTTTCAAACTGTTGGTTAAGGGGGGCCTCGGACGGGTCCCGTGTACGATACTGGGTGTATTGGAGACGTAATTTGGAGCCGTGCGCCATCCATCCATTGGAGAGACGCGGGAAGGGCCGGTACACAGGTATAGTGAGGGTAGAATGGTGAAAATGGAACTTGTTGTCGCCGTCAAAAAGACTTGTCCTTGAACAAAACCCGTGACTTTTCGTGCTAACTCCCAACTCCATGACCCAAACGCCGTGACCATGCTATCCGGCGCATCAACAAGTGTGGTGCGACGCCGACGACTGGGGGGTCTGATCAACCTCTCTTGCCGGGCTTGCCCACGGCATCCCGCTCATTCTTCCTCATCTTCCTCTCGTTGCGCTTGAGCCTTTCTTTCCTGTCCCTCCTACCGTCGCCTCGCGCACTCGTGCCCTCCTGTCTGTCCTTCTCCTTATCCATGTCGACCTCGACGAGCCAGTCGCCTTCGCCCTTCTTGTTCAGTCCCTGGTAGCCCCACTTCCGCTTCCACTCGCCGCTGTCCTCGTCAAAGGCCAGGTTCCTGCGCTGCTCCCTCGTCTTGGGCCTGATGCCCTTCTTGGCGGCAAAGCGCTCCCACTTAGTCGGGGGCTTGGCCTCGGGGACGGGCTTCTCGCGCGGGAGGCGCGTGGTGGGCGGCGGGAGGGTCAGAAGCACCCCGTCGGTCGTTGAGCCAAGGGGGCACGTGGTGAGGAGCTGGTTAATGAGGGACTGGGCGCCGTCGCGGGCGACCTCGGCGAGGGACTGCTCGAGGGAGGAGTGGTCAAGGGTGATGGAGTTGGGGTCTTGGGCGAGCAGGTGGCCGAGGTCGAAGGTGTATGGCGTCGGCTTTTCGACTGCGACGGGCAGTTTCGGTTTCGCGCCGGGCAGCGACATGACCGCGGTGCTATTGGGCGACGCTTCGCCTACTGTTTGTACGACGTATTTGAAAGGGTAGAATCGGATAAGAACAACCACAATGGTTTTGTGCTGATCAATTGGGAGGCAGGATGCTGGATCGACCCGAACTTTTTCTGAGATGGGACCCTCAATTTTTGACCACCGATAACATTACGAGTAGGAGGTTCGTCGGATCAGCGGCGGCAGATTTTCCGGCCCCCGCCTGTACCTCCCTGGCGTGTCGGTAATACGTCGCTGGAGATTTTTGCCCAGGGCGACCTTACACGAGTAGCTCCTCGTGCCGACAAGCAGAGCAACCACAGGCGGCCCAACTAGCCTCAACACGGCGATACACGAACCTCGTCGCCGTCTCATACGAACACGTATTCGATACCCCCTTTGGAAGAGCCATCATGGCGTCCGCGAACGCTTTCCGGAGCCTGATGAGGCCGTCGATTCACGTCGCGCCGCGAATCCAGCCCATCATGCTCGCCATGGCCGCCTTCTCGACCAGCTCCGCGCTCGCCGCCGCCCCTCCCCCGACGATCAAGAGCAGGAGAGACCTGCCGAAGAAAACCAAGAAGACGTACAAGAAGAAAGCGAATATTGTGCCTGTCAAGAAACCCAACGCGGGCGAGCGCAAGGCCTTCCGCAAGCGCATCCAGCTCAGCAACAACAGCGCCCTGCCGGTGCCGGGGCTCGGCGAGCTAGGGTTTGAGACCATGGCGAGCGGCGAGAGCAAGGGAAAGATCTTTGCGATCCCGGACCAGGTCGTCGACCAGCTGAGGGCTCTGGAGGCCTTCAAGACGACGCAGACGTGGAGCTTGTTCCGGCGGCCGCATATCTTGGTGCGGGGGGAGACGGTGGAGCTGATGAGTAGGCTGGAGGGCTCGAAGGAGAAAGGGGAGGCGCTCAAGTGCGTTCTGACGGGCTCCCGACTGTCTGGCAAGAGCTTGGCGATGCTGCAAGCCATGTCCCATGCTCTGTTAAACGGCTGGGTTGTCATCCACATACCCGAGGGTAGGCCGGACTCCCACTGCTCTCCAGTCTCGAGTAGCGCTAACAGATATTCTAGGCCAGGACCTCACCAACGGAAACACCGAGTACTCCCCGATCCCAGACACCGAGCCGATGCAGTTCGCCCAGCCGGTGTACTGCCTGAAGCTCATGCAGAACATTTACAAGGCCAACAAGGCCGTCCTGGAGAAGCTGCAACTCCACAAGGATTGGTCCAAGATCACCAACCTGAAGCAGGGCGCCACGCTCGCCGACCTGGCGCTCAGCGCTAAGGAGAGTGAATACGCATGGCCGACGCTCAATGCCCTGTGGACGGAGCTGATCCAGCCGGGTCGCCCACCTGTTCTGTTTGGCCTCGATGGCCTCGCGCACATCAACAAGATTAGCGAGTACCGGGACCCGTCGTTCAACAAAGTTCACGCGCACTACCTCACCCTCGTCGGTATGTTCGTCGACGCGCTGTCAGGCAAGACCAAGCTCCCCAACGGCGGCGCCGTCATAGCCGCCACCTCGGCGAACAACTCGCCCCGCCATCCCTCCCAGGAGCTCGCCCTCTCGCAGCTGGAGGCCGGGCAGGCCGGCGGGGAGATGCCCACGCCGGACCCCTACGAGCGCAAGTACGACGGGCGGGTTTACGACGCGCTGAAGAACAGCTACGTGCTGCGGCTGGAGGGCGTGTCCAAGGACGAGGGCCGCGTGCTGATGGAGTACTGGGGCGCGAGCGGGCTGGTCAGGAGCGAGCTCAACACGCGGACCGTGTCAGAGAAGTGGGCGCTGGGGGGGCATGGCATCGTCGGCGAGATGGAGAGGGTGTCGCTGATGACGATGCGGATGTAAATCTAGTGTAGAATCTGTACTATTATCACGCGTTGCATGTACGGAATGAGATGTACCGATCTGGCATATATGCTGTATTGCTTGCCTCCTCTCGAAGTTGAACATATCCATCGTATTCACCGCTGAAGCGTCTAGCATTACACGGGCAATCAAGGAGCAGCACAGTGAACACATTGTTCATTGATTTCTTCTTCTCTCATGACACCATCTAACCACACATCCCTTACCATCCCCGCCCTTGCACCCAGAACGCCAGACCAGCTCCAAAACCCAGATACAGCGCACCCTTAAAGTTGAGCGCGGCGCGTTATTACTCGTCCATGTCATCCTCCCGGTCCTCGTTGCCAGCAGTAACAAACACCAACCTCGTACCGCCGCCAGCCGTTTGCCAGACCTGTGAGGGAAAGTTAGCGTGATGCTGGGGATAAGAGCGAGTGTCAGGGGGTTGCGGCAACTTACATCGAGCGTGGTGTACTCTTCCAAGGCACTCATCCACTGGTCTTCTGTATAGCCCTTGGCGATAACGCGCTCCTTGACCTTGCGCATGTTGAGCTCCACGCCCAGGTCGTCATCCTCGTCGGCGTCGTCGGCGCGGCAGGCGCCCGAGTCGGCCAGCGCCTTGACCAGGTTGTAGATCTTGCTGCTGGCGTTGAGACCACGACGACCGGTGCCAATCTCAGAGTTGAGGCTCTCCTTGCTGGCCTCGACCAACCGCAGCGCCTCGTCGACGTCGTCCTGCGAGACCTGGTTGCTAAAGCGGAGGCGGGCGAGTGCCTGGGCGAGGCGGACAACGCCCAGGAGGGTTCGCGGGGTGGTGTGCGTGAACTGCTTGCCCTTTTGCTCGGCGCGCTTCTGCTGGTCCCGCATGCGGACGTACGTCTTGATCATGTAGTCTGACACAGATTCGGGCACAATCGGTCGGTAGGTTCGGGCCTGTGCGACGTAGGAGCGCACCTCGTGGGGCGTGAAGACGACGTTGTCGGTGCCGATGTCGGGATGGCGACTGTGCATGTGGACAAAGGCGACGTGCTTGGCGAGCTGCGCGTCGGTCTCGCGTGAGGGGGTATCGAGGATAAGGAAGAGAACATCGAAACGAGACAGGAGAGCAGCCGGGAGGTTGATGTTCTCGACAGGGGAGATGCGAGGGTTGTATCGCCCGTAGACGGGGTTGGCGGCGGCGAGGATGGAGGTGCGGGCGTTGAGCGTAGTGGAGATGCCGGCCTTGGAGATGGAGATGGTCTGCTGCTCCATGACCTCGTGAATGGCCGTTCGGTCGTTTTCATCCATCTTGTCGAATTCATCGATGCAGCAGATGCCGTTGTCAGCCAGGACCAGAGCACCGCCCTCGAGAACCATCTCGTCGGTGACGGGATCGCGCATGACTGCGGCAGTCAGACCGACACCACTGCTTCCACGGCCGGACGTGTAGACGCCTCGAGGGGCGACCTTTGAGATGTACTTGAGCAGCTGGGACTTGGCCACACCGGGGTCTCCCATCAAGCAGATGTTGACATCACCACGAATCTTCATTCCGTCGCCCATTTCCTTCGTGACACCGCCAATGAGCAGAAGCAACAGGGCCTTCTTGACGTCGAGATGGCCGAAAATCTCGGGAGCAATCGACTTGGCGAGCAGTTCGTAGACCTGTCCAGTCTGCCTGTACTTGTCGATTCGTCGCACCAACCGAGGGTCAATGATCATTTCGCTGTAAGCCTTCTTGTGCTGCTGGACGTGGTGTGCCTCGAGGTAGGTGTCGGTCAAGAGACCAGCCTTCATGGCGTTGAACCCCGTGTACGGGGTAGGCAGGAAGATTCCAGAGATGTCGACCACATCGCCGGGGTTGATCTTGCGGACCAGGCTGCCGTAGCAAGAAACCGTGAGTGATCGAGGGATTTGCCCAATGGGGACCTGCTCGGCCATCTCTTGGACCTTGACCTCCTGGAAAGGCAGGAACTTGGATGCCCTCGTGGAGGGATTCAGCTGACCCTTGGACTGGTTGTTCTTGCAATCTTCCGACGGGCACATTGTCAATGGGCCATACTCTCTGTCGGCGACGGGTTGGAAGATTTCGCAACCGCAGCGATCGCAAGTATAAGCACTGACTTGCACAATGGGCTTGACATCTGAAACGCGGGTCGCGATGGCGCGAACTGTGATGAGATTGCCCAGGTGGTCACCACGGACCTGTCGAACGGCGAGGGCCTTGGCAGGCTCATCCGTGGTGCCCGAGCGAGGCTTGAAGACGAGGGTATACCGGCGAATCAGCTCAGCAGGGAACCTGTCTTCCTCGACTGTGGGGTCTCGTTCTGCGGCCTCTTGAAGCTCTCGGTTTCGGGCTTGCCGACGCGCCATCAAGACGCCGAGGACGTCGTCCTTGAAACTAGACAGCCTCGGGTCAGCTCCAGGCGGTCGGACATAGCCAAATGCTATTGTTCTTACCAGACGTCTGTGCAAGGTTCTGGCAGGACATTGTCCACAGCTCTAGACATAATTTCGACGTAGTGCTTGGTGTTCATCTCAATGGAGTCGGTAAGCCTCAGGCTCCCGTCACCTTGATCTTCCCACTGGTTCATGTTAGCTGGTTTCTCAGCGAGATTGTTAACGTTACTACCTACCGTAGATAGATCATCCAGATCGATCGTTATCTCGTCGACGGCGCGATCTGCCAGCTTTTGCAATGTCTCCTTGTACTTGTGCTGCGGCTCTCTCCGGCGCTCCTTCTCCTGCCGGCGGCGGTCGCCCGCTGTCTCCTCATCGTCTATGAAGTCATACTCGTCGCTGAGATCGTCTTCGTCAATCGTGATGTCGCCCATAGCGGTCGCGATTATGTGCTCGGGCGACGTCTTGAAGTCCTTCAGGAATTCTTCGAACGCCTCTGCGACCAGTTAGACTAGGTCTATAGATGGATATTGGGCACGGGAAGGGCAACTGACTTTGCTGCTCGTCATAGCTGACGGGAGCCTTGAACTCGCGGAGCGCCATCTTGAACAGTCGTAGGCAGAGATGCGCGCATGCGGCTCGTGAGGCGGGAGAAGAGGGTTGTCAGGACTAAGTACGCCGATGCGCAGTCGCGATGAGAGACGCAGTCCTGGATCACAAATCGGTGGGCTGGGGAGACGTGGGGATTTCCGAAGGTGGGAGGGATCACGGATGTTGCAGACGCGTCTTTTCGCGTCGCGCGTCAGCACCGCCACGAGCCTATAAAGTGCTTTGCGCCACTGTGGCGCTGCCTGAGTCCCCAGCGGGAGCCGTGACTTACCTCGGCCTGGCAAGTTGCGACATCCGACGTCGTCACTCGCGCTCCACCATCGCATCGCATCTCTTGGTTCTTCGATTGCATTCTCTTGGAGCTCATCAATTCGAACAGCGGCCGCCAAGGAAGCGGGCCACGGTCCCTGGTCGTCCGCAATGGCTCCCAGAAAGAATGCGCAGTCCACCTCTGCCGAGCTGTCGCTTGTTCACCTCCAGAACTGCCTGGTGAACCTACCCTCGTCGCTCGTCTCATTGCTTGTCAACGTCAATACGGTAAGCCATTGACAGGCCCTCGCGCTGCTGCAGGTCCGGTTTACTAATGCAATGCGCTTCACAGCCTGTCCAGAATGTCATTGTCGAGCTAAGCTTTCGCGCGCCTCCGGCTGTCGGACAGTCGAGCGCAAGCACGCCGCCGCGGTCCGTCTTCGTCGGATGGACAGGCATGCCAAGCAAGAGGAGGGCAGCGCCGCTCGTTGGCCGCGACGGGCTGACGGGCTCGAGGGGCTCGACACGAGACCAAGACATCCAGGTGGTCGAGATTGATGCCGCCCTCGCCGGCACGCTCGAGCTCTCCGACGGCCAGAAAGTTACGGCCACCATACACGTCGATCCACCAACGGCGCACACAATCAACATCGAGCCCTTGACCACAGAGGACTGGGAGATTATCGAGCTCCATGCGACGTTCCTCGAACTGAACCTCCAGTCCCAAGTCCGAGCCCTGCCGAATCCAGCTTACATGCTCAACGGCAACACGCCCGTGGCTCCTCACCCATTGACTCCCCATCTATCCCTGACATCAACCGCAAGCGTCAAGGTCGTGTCGCTAGATCCTGCGCCGCAGGCGGATGCCCCGTTTGTGAAGCTCTCCCCTAACGCCGAGGTCATTGTTGCACCGAAGACGAGGGCCAAGAGCTCGCAAAGCACCGGCGACCACCGTAGCGTCGCAAGCACGTCAAAGTCTAGGCGCAGCGGGACTAGCACCCTCCGGAGACGAAATACCAGAGAAGAGCCGAGGCCAACCATGTTCCTGCGGGCCATGGACAGAGCCTCCTGCGGTGACTGGTTCGACGACGACCCGTTGTGTACAGACCTCACCGTGTGGGTCGACCGGGACCTCTTACTTTCAAACGCCTTCAGAGGCATCAACCACGTGGTGGTAGACGTCATCAAACCCGCTGGACTTCAAAAACCACAACCCGAAGATGGAACGGCTCCTGCCGCTACCATTGCCTCGTCCAAGATCGTGGCGAACCTCAAACCCTGGGACGATCCGCCCAATGGCCAGGCTGCAGCTCTGTCATCTCCTCTCTGTGCCGCGCTTGGGTGTACCGGCATTGTCGGTGGCGTTGTCAAGATCCAAGCAGCTCCGCAACAACTACAACGCAGCAACGTACAGCAGATCAAAGTCTTTCCTTTCGCTGCCGGGTCAAAGGCCAGCGAGGGATTGAGGTTTGGCAGCGAGACCAAAGCCGAGAAAGAGGAGTCTGCCAAACGATTCAGGCGCATGTATTCCGAGTCAAAGGGTACCCCGGGCCTGCTTCAGGGGCCTATTACGGATGGTATCGTTGTCGGACTGTACAACGGGCTCGAGGCTCCTCAAGGATGGGAAGGCGGCGTGGTGAAGTTTGAGTACAGCTCGGAATTTTCGTCGCAAGAGAAGAGCAAAGACGCAACTCTCTGGATGACGAGCTTGGACCCCAAGATTCAGATTGACTTCCAATCACCACAGCCCCGGCCGCCTTGGATGCTCGAGTCCGATCTAATAGAGCTGCAACCGACCACCGATTCCTTGTTGGTTGGCATCGATGCTTTGTTGGCAAAGCTGCAGTCGCAGCTGGCGCACATGTCATCGGTGCTGCTGACAGGTACCATGGGCTCGGGAAAGACGTCCGTGGCAAAATACATGGCGGACAAGCTGCGCCGGGAAACTCTGTTTTACACCGTCTATTTCCCCTGCCGCAAGTTGGTCAACGATGAGACGAGAATCTCCACCATCAAGGAGACGCTGCATCGCATTTTCATGTCAGCAAGCTGGGGGGCTCGCCTTGGCGGCAAGGCCCTCGTTGTTCTCGACGACCTCCATAGGTTGTGTCCGGTAGAGACGGAACTCCAGGTTGGGAACGACAACGGCCGAAGCCGGCAGGTTAGCGAAATCATCCGGTCCGTTGTAAGGCAGTACTGCACGAGAGACAGCGGCATCGTCGTGCTAGCCACGGCTGAGGGAAAGGACTCGATGAATAGCGTTGTCGTCAGCGGCCATGTCGTTCGCGAAATCATCGAGTTGAAAGCTCCCGACAAGGAAGCGAGACGGAGAGTCATGGAATCCATTGCGAGGCAAGACGCGGTAGACGAGGACCACCACGGACACGGAAGCGACATCAGTCGGCCGCCGACGTCCGACGGCAGCGCCATCGCGGAGGACAGTGACGCCTGGATGCATGGCTCCGATCAACAGCAGCCCACAGTCAAGGCCGGTGGCTTTCTCCTCGACTCGGATCWTGACTTCCTCGACATTGCAGGTTTGACCGATGGCTACATGCCGGGGGATCTGACAGTCTTCGTGTCGCGAGCGAGGAACGAGGCCGTCATCCGCTCCATCAGCGACTCACCGTCGGATTCCAACGTTGGCGCTATCCGCCTCAGCCGGGCTGATTTCGACAAGGCCTTGAAGGGCTTCACTCCTGCGTCTTTGCGCAACGTGCCGCTGCAGAGCTCGACGACGACGTTCAAGTCCATCGGGGGCCTACAAGAGACGCGAAAGGTCCTCCTCGAAACGCTCGAGTATCCTACCAAGTACGCCCCTATTTTTGCCCAATGCCCACTTCGCCTGCGGTCGGGGCTTTTGCTATACGGGTACCCCGGCTGCGGCAAGACTCTCCTCGCCAGCGCCGTGGCGGGCGAATGCGGCCTCAACTTTATCAGCGTCAAGGGCCCCGAGATTCTAAACAAGTACATTGGTCCGTCGGAGAAGAGTGTCAGAGACCTGTTTGATCGAGCGCAGGCTGCGAAGCCTTGCGTCCTCTTCTTCGACGAGTTCGACTCCATCGCGCCCAAGAGAGGCCACGACTCCACGGGCGTTACGGATCGGGTGGTGAATCAGCTGTTGACCCAGATGGATGGTGCCGAGGGGCTCTCGGGAGTATACGTCCTAGCAGCGACGTCGCGTCCAGATCTCATCGACCCAGCGCTGCTTCGTCCCGGCCGCCTGGACAAGTCCCTGCTCTGTGACATGCCGGCGCTGGAAGACCGACTCGACATTCTAAGGTCTCTATTCCAGAAGGTCAGGCTAGCGAGCGAACTTGCCGAGTCTGACGATGCGATGACGGAAGTTGCGCGCCGAACCGAGGGCTTTTCCGGAGCAGACCTTCAGGCACTCGTGTCCAATGCCCAGCTCGAGGCCATCCACGACGTCCTCGACGTAAATGCCCCGGCATCTGCATTCTGTAATGGGGCCGGCCACGAACCTGGCGCACGAAACTCCACACCAAGCTTCGTCCAGTTCCGCTACGGCGCCGGCCCCTCCGCCACCAACAACGCCGTTCCGCAGAGCAAGTCCGCCGCGCTCGTCGAGAACGCGGCCATCATGTCCAAGCTGGAGCAGATCAAGCTCGCCCGCAGGAAGGCGAAGCAGGCACGCAAGGGCCCCGGCGGCGCGGAGGCAGAGGCCAGGGAGCCGGCGGAGGACAGGGAGGTGGTTATCGAGCTGTCGCATCTGGTCAAGGCGCTTGAGAGTACGAGGGCAAGTATCAGCACGGATGAGAAGGCCAGGCTGCAGAGGATATATCGGGAGTTTGTCGTGGGCAGGAGTGGGCAGATGAAGGATGGGCAGGGAAGCATGGAGATTGGCGGGAGGAGCAGCTTGATGTAGACGTGCCCAGGTACATATGCAAGACAACAGATGTCTATAAAGGGGGTCCCAGAAGCCCCGAGCATCACGAGTTCTTGGGCATCACCTCCTGCGCCAGGGCCAGAATTTCCTCGTGGATATCCCTCTTGGCGGCCAACAGCCCCCGGTTGTTGCTCAGATGCCGCCCAGCGCCAAAGTCGACAGCCTGCCCATCCAGGTCCGTCACCCTGCCACCCACCTCAGCGTAGATGAGCTGCGCGCCCGCATGGTCCCACACGCACGACTTGCGGCCCGGCACGCGCACGAGGAGGTCGCCGCCGCCGACAACGAGGGCCGCGTACCGCACATGCGAGGACCACACGTCGGTACCGGGGAACGCGGCACCGAGCCGCGCGGCGAGCTGCTGCACGGCTGCGCGGCTGGGGGGCGCGTTGAGGGCGCAGTCGACGATGTGTGCGTCTGCGAGGCGCCGGGGCGCGTCGAGCTGGGGCAGCGCCTGGGGGATGAGCGGGCTGGAGAGGGAGGGCAGGGAGATGATGCTTGCGCCGTGGCCGGCAGCGGCGGAGAGCATGATTCCCAGGCCGTGGGTGTCAACGCTGGACTCGCGGATTCGGCCCGCGGCGTCGAACTTCAGGTTGGGATACGCCACCACGCCGACAACCTCCTTGCCGTCCTCGACGAGCGCGAGCGAGACGGCATACTGCTCGCCGCGCAGGAACGCCGCCGTCCCATCAACCGGATCCATGACCCAGAAGCGGCCCCGCGAGCCCCCCGTCCCACGGCCCCCCAGGTCGATCAGGTCTAGCATCTGCTCCACCGACGCCTGCGCATCGCCACCATCCGCCTGCGCCGCCGCAAACAACCCATACACCCGCTCCCGCAGGCCCGCATCGCGCCGCAGCACCTCGGCATCCTCCTCGCCGACAAAGGCGCTGTCGCGGGGGATCGCGGCGCGCAGGACGCTGGTCATGAGCGCCTGCGCGGCGAAGTCGGCGACGGTGACGGGCGAGGCGTCGTGCTTGGCGACTTCGGTGACGGTGGAGAGGACGCGTTTGGTAAGCTTGGCGGCGCGGTGGATGGCGGCTTCGGCGACGTGCCGCTCGCGCTCCCAGGGCTGGGGCATGGTGGCGAAGATGGCAGAGCTGTGAAGCTGGGTTTGGAGTTGAGGTTGTATGTGCGAAGTGCGGAGCAGGCAGGTGGGCCGCCACTATTTGTCTTTACGAGATGCGCAACTGATGCACATGCAGCAGCACCAGGGGGTATTAAAATTAAAAGTATTTATTCGCTTTCGCCCTTTGTCTTGTATTCTTTGCCCGAGCTCTCTCATTCCTGGTTGAGTGGTTGTCCTGTGCCTGAACGCCCCAGCTCAACTCTAAACAGTTAATCGCCCAGCCTCATGTTCACAAAGCGACAACCTTTACAACAAGAAACATCCTCCAGACTCGAGAGGTCCCGAGACACGTCATAGACCGTTTACGAATCTCCTAGGCCGGCTGTGTAGCCACAACTTACCTCGTGTATCCTAAACTGCAGCGGTTGCGATGAAGTGCCAGGACTCGAATGGTTGCTTCACGACAGAGAACTGCAAAATGGCTGCTACGTATTCTTTGCGGCAGCACACGTTGTTTCCGTATTTCTACTCTCTTCTCGCAGCTTGATTCCTCGTCTCTGCAGGAGGCCACCGCTGTCGGTCGCTAGACAGAACTGCGGGAGGCCACTCTGCAGATGAGACAGCTCGCTGCGGCGAGGCTTTGACCCGTGCCTCTGACTGGCTCAAACTTCCCCTCGCCTGTGGCATCAACAACTCTGCCTCGGAAATTGTAGCTCTAGGACTAACCGTCGTTCATATTGGGAGCAGCGGCGTGTGATAATTCCTCCTCAATAGAGGGACGGCATATGTTGAGGCCTCGTGCATTGACACTATGCTAATACTGTGTACGGGCCCAACCACGCTCAGCAACTCGTCGAATAATGCATCCTCCTTGCAGCTCTGCGCCCCTGGTCCAGAAGAATCAGTCTGCCGATCATAAAACTCGCCTTGGGACATTCTACTAGATACTAGATAATGCTCTGATAAGCCCCCGCCCGCCCCCCTGGTCACCGTTGAATGTCCTATACCACGAAAGCCAATTTGCAGCCGACACCCGTCCGGCCCAAGGCGATGTTCAAAACAGATCGGCCACTGCAAACCAGGCCCAGCAAATCCAGGAGCCAAAGGTGTCCTCGGCAATGCCAACGGGACCCTCTTCCAATCAGCCGCTCAGCCGCGACGATCGATCCAACGTTCTTCTCACGTATGCGCGCACGGCTTGCTTAGCATCGCTCGCCCACCTCTTGACTCTTCCTCCCACTCTCTCCGATCGCGTCGAAATCGCTCGTCCCTTCGTCTCATCACTCGTGTCTCCGTTGGAATTCGGAGCGTTGCATGCCTTTGGAGTCTCCCCGGCGCCATCAAATTGGGCAATAGCCTCGGCTCCCTTGGATGCTCCCGCGACAGGCGTTCCTGTTATGCGGAATCGGAGCACTGACAGCTTGTGTCGAAGCCCACGATATCCAACAGGGTTGACGTCTGAATTAAAGCTGCGCATCTCGCTCAGCGTTACCTTGTTCGTGGATGTGCTAGACCGAAGAAGCGTTTCAACCTTGTCAGGGGACGGTGGGTAGGGGATATTGAACTGATCAGACGGCTGTGGTGAAGGGTCAGGCTGATCGGTGTTTTCCTCACGTTGCTCCCAGGAACCGTCCCCCGCTGCAGACCTGGGCCTGTACTCAGCTTCGTCTCGAGTATAGCCTTGGCCAGTATACATTTTCCTGCCGGAATGCGAAGCCAAATCTGCCAACGAGTTGCACTGTTTGAGACGGTTAGTCCGGATGAAGGAACTACCATGGCCGGCTCGTGCTTGGCCGAGCTGGCTGCGAGACAGCTTGAGCTTTAGTCTCGGTTTTGCCGCCAAGCTGAAGTTTTGTCGCAAATCGCCTTGTCGCCCCTTTCGATAGCTCTTAGAAAGGCTCCCTACGTCAGAAACTCTGGGAGATGACGACGTTCTGACCCGGACCTTGAATTTCCGGGGGCTCTCTTGACCCTTTCCTTGCGCATTGGCAGGCGAATCCGTGCGGCCGTCATCTGACAGGCTCTTCTCGTCGCAGAATGCGTTGTCTGAAAAGGAGGTTTCATGGCGTGAATGATCTTTGCCCGCTTCTGGGGAATCTTGGTCATCCTGACTGGATTCTCCCATAGCCTCCCCTGGCAATGGAGGCAAAGCCTTCATAAGCTGGGGTATGCTGTTCTTCACCCTCAACTGACGTGCAGGGGAGATTGGCTCAGGTGACAGAATTGTCAACTCCTCCTTTGGCGGTGACAATTCTTGCCGGCTTCCTCCGAAGTCGCTCAATCCGACCGTGTTAATTCGCATGGCAGCGGCGTTACGGCGGTGCCGCCGTCTGTAGGCATTACCCTCTGTTGCACCCATGCCGAACAGCTGAAGCGATGGCCGCCGACCGAGTCGTTTGGGATAGGCCCCATAGCTGCCGTCTTCTTCGCCTGTGAACAGCTCGTCATCGGTCGTCATGGTGTCATCGCCTTTCCTGGAGAAGGGCGTCTTGGCCAAGCGGTCGAAAGACGAGAACAGAGAAGCAAACTCGGACAGGGCAGGGTCCAGCGTGCATCGCAGTTTCGTCAAACTGGACTGGGATGCACGTTTGTTCTGCAGCAGCTCTGGGAGATCTGGCTCAGCCCCCAAGGTCTTCGACAGTCGCCATGCTCCGCGCGTTGACGAAGATTTTGCGTAATCCGGTATCGCATCGATCTTTGGCGGAACGGCGTAGACATGAACATTGGTAACACGCGGCTCGTTGAGTGGTGGAGCGGACTTCAAATCCTCAACTCCATTGACAAGTGCTGTCAGGCCAGACTCATCCGCATTGTCGGTGTCGACCAAATTGTCGTGCAGGCTCTGCTTCGCATCTGCACCATTCAAGACATCATCAATGCTGCGAATTGAATGCGCATGGCTGTGATGACGACGCGCTTCAGAGACAATTATGTCGATAGGGACGGGTGGATCTTCTTCAGGGCTCAGCAATCGTTTCCCCTCATTTGGAAGTGCAGATGAATACCTTGCTGCTCGTTCTGCAACGCCACGATGCCTTCTGCGCCTGAACCAGGGGCGACTGCATCCAAGTGGGCTTGTGTGTCGTCCCTCAACACCATCGGTCGACTATTGCTTCCAGCCCTCTGGGGAATCGGGCAGATCGGGATCTCCGGGTCCATGCCGGGGTTCAGCGGAGCCGGCTTGTCGAATTCCTCACTATAGTCATAGTAGAACGAGCCTCCAGAACGAAGAGGCGGACCGGCGCTACCGGATGTAATTGGTCTATGGTACATGTCAACGATGGTTGTCAAGCTGGCCGACCGAACACTGTGGTCGGTTGAGCCGGCTCGATGCCGGTCATATGGCCGCGACATCCCAGACAGCGAAGAACTCGGCGTCCGAATCCGACTCGGTCCCGGACCAAAGTGGCATGGCCCTGGAGAAGCCCTCGAGGGCAAGGATGCCGTCGATCTGTTAGCATCCGCACGGAGGGACAGCGGTGGGGGGCGTTTGGGGCCATGGGAGTATGTTGGCTTGTAAGATCCATGGACCGTTCGCTGCGACAGTGGTAAGTCAATTTGCACAGGAGCAGGGCAGATCCGCCGGGTCCTTACCTGGGACACCCGATCAAGCTCAACCATCCTACTGTAATCAATGCCGCCATTCTCTGCGAGGGCCGGAGACGAGGGGCGGACTCCTGGACGCTTTAAGCGAGTTGGATAAGGGAAGGGAGAACGAGGACGCTGCAATCCACTGCCACTCGAGTGACTCTGCAACGTGCCGGACGACTTTTGGGACGGAATCTGCCTGGAGCTGCTGCAAGTTGTCAACGAGTAGGACCGGTGGCCATCGTCCAGAGTTGGAGAGGCGGATCTCATCCAGTATTGTTGGTTGTCCGACCCATAGAGAGAGATGATCTCGGAAGTCGTATCGCGGTAGGAGCGAAGACGTCTGTGTTCATCTGGAGAGTGATTGTCCTCGTATAGCTTGGGGCGGGGGGGCGGTAGGAGGCTCGCATCTCCGAGATACGGTCGATGCCGTGGTGGTTGGTGGTACGTTGCCTGCGATGCCCCAGCCTTTATAGAGAAGATGCCGATGTCCCCAGTCTCAGTAGTCGTCTTGAGCATGCTCTCCAATGGCCCTGGACAGCGGAGCAGGGTCGAATTCTCATGGACACTGCGCAGTGGCCGTCGCTGGGACGGCGGGCGAGCACTCGAGGTGTTTGAGGCAAGACGGCTCTGGGTCTTGTACGCGTTGTGGAGGGAGCTGTTGCTGGCAGACCTCTGTCGAGCTTGGGCGATATCCATGATGGGTCATTAGTGTCCCGTGTGTCGAGACGAACAAAGAAGAAGCGGAAACGATATGAAAGAAAATGATACGGGAATTCCCAGAAATCACAACACAAAGAAGAAGACGAGAAGACGGGCTTGGCCGAGTCGACGATGGCACCTGGATCAGATGGCTGGAAACCAACCGGGAGCGAGATGGAACGACCAGTTGCTCGCGCGCATCTTGGGGACGAAGATGGCTGGCTTGTGATGAGCAGAATCGAGATGCCAGCTCGGAAGGGCATGGCAGACGACATGGACGATGCCGAGCCATGGCTGCCACTCAGCAGTAAGGCGGCGACAGAAAGAGCAGCTATTGCATCGATGGAGCAATGTTCCTGACTGTTTGCCGCGATCATAGAATACAGATCCTAGGCATTCACGCCGCGGGGAAGTCTGCGTCCAGCTGCACTCTTAGACGATGCCTTCCACGGCGGAATCTCAGCACGTGGCCCAAGAGTCATGACTACACTTGTATATCATGTACTGATGGCAGCTCGCCTGGAGTTGCTGCACTCGGCTAGTGGCCGCGATGATGTGAAGCGGGTGAGAAAGCAGGACGAGGCCAAGCGAATGGGGATTGGGTAAGCGTCACGGCTAAGCGACGTCTCCCCGATGGCCCCCGTCGCAGCTGCCTCTGCAGTCGACCTGACCGCAACTGCTCGGAGAACGGATAAGGTGATCATCCCGAGGCCAGCAAAGCGGCTGTGTGAGGATATACGAAGTACTCCGGAATGTGGCCTTCGTAGGTAGTGTCACCATCACTCATGGCGCCACATTCGTAGATGCCTTACATTTACCATCTTTGTTCGGGATGCGAAACTCTTTCCGGTGGCAACAGGGCGTATTTGACGGTGATGAAGCTCTCACCGGGCGTGCGATGAGGCGTCTAAATATTGTTAGTATGCGCTAGGGTTCGGCCTGCCTGCAGGCTGCACGTGTCGAAGTCTAGCAGAGGTTGGCGTGCCCGCCCCTCTTTAAGCTTGCGCTCATCAGCAACACGAATATCTGCCTTGTTGAGCAGCAATGGTCGGTGCCGCGCCAAATGAGCCATTCTTCCCTGCTTGTCGATTCGTTGCACATGAAGCCCTGCGACCCCGTCGGTCTTCCGCTCTGGCTTGAATTGCCTCGGCGTCGACAGGTTCTGCAGTGGAGTCCGACTCCAAAGCTCGCCCCGCTGCTCGCGGATCCCAGGCCCTTGTCTTGCCTAGCCTTCAGGCCGGGACGAGGGGGCGCCATGCCAAACTCACCCGTGCCAGTCAGTGGCAAGTTCCTGTTCCTCATGGCCCAAACTCTGGCGCCCCGTGGGCCCCCGTGGGCTCCTGGGACTGCTTATGCCACCCTAATCGTGCTAAAGAACACTAAGTGCAATAAAGGGACCTGCCCAGCGACTTACAAGCTTCCTCGGGGCATTTTGTGGCATCTGTGTCGGCGAGTCCCCGCAAACCCACCCCCCCAAAGAAGGTTGGTGTTGGCTGGTCAGGGGTTCTATGGGTATCCCCATTCGGGGGCATCCAACCATGCATGCAGTGTCGAGATGCGGGTCCAACGGTTTTCCTCGAGAGTCTACAATTTCCCCAAGCCGGTCATCGGATAGTAAATGCTTAAGTTTAATCATCGTTGTTGCTTCAAACACATTTTTCATATTTTCTTCCTACCAAAGACACACTCACTCTTCAAGCACTCCCTTCCTTCTTGCACCCGTTAAGTTCGTAGTAAGTACTCCGTAGATCGCTGCATATCGATCACTGCCGAACCCCGCCATCGTTCGACCTCTGCGTATGTATCATCTGCCCTGTCGCATTGGAATTTCGCAACCCCCGGATCATCGCCATGGCCTCCCGCAAGCCCGATTTGCGCGTGTCCACGCCCGAGAAGCATCAGGCCGACACCGATTCCCAACGGCCTCGAAATACCAAGCGCAGCCCTTGCAGTCCTCGCAGCCCTCGCAGCCCTCGCTTCCGCGAAGACTTCAACGCTCCCTTCTCAGAGGCTCTCCTGAACGCCTCGCACACGACCTTCACCACAGACATGAGCGGCAGCTTTCCGTCCACGCAGAGTTACAACAGCGCCGACGGTGATAGCAAGCGTCACACCACTGTCGGCACAACGCACAAGACCCAGGTCCAGCCGCCGCCGCCGCTCCAGGCGCGCAGCAACAGCTGGACGTCGTCAGAATCCACTAGACGGTCCAGCGTAAATGACAGAATCCGCGAATGGGCCAAGAAGTCCTTCACCTTTGCACGAAAGGGCTCTGGGCAATCAGGAGACGGCAACCTCGGCCACCACCATGGGCCCCGGGTATCCAAGCCCGTCATCGTCAACCCACCATCAGAAAACACCAACTCTGACGCCTGCGAGAGCCCTGATAAGTATCGCCAATCGGTCGTCGCCGTCACTGAAGTTAAGAATCCAAAATGACCAGAGGCAGGATCACGGGGGAAGGATGAATGTGCCCTGGGTTTAGCCTTGCCCCGAGTTGGATATTGGCGTTGGGGAATCATGAATGTAATTTAACGGAAGGCTGCGTGCCTCGGTCTAATGATGAATACCCAAAAGTGATTAGTCGCTCAAAAGACTCCCCCGCCAATGATGAACAGTCGTTGCTCCTCCTTCTTGGCCCATTGAATAATCTTGTTTGCGCCCTGCGTCGTTGACGCTCTGGAAATGTTAGGCCCGCCGACGCAGTAGAACTCAAACACGGGCGTGATCCACGCCAGCGACGTCGCCTCCTCGCTGACGCAGTGCAGCACCTTGAGATGCGCGTGCTTGGCGTGGACGGATGCGTGGAGCTCGTGATACAGCGTCATCAACCTCCTGCGCTCAACGAGCTGGGCAAACGCAGGGTGCAGCGACGCCATGCAAAACTGCACATTTGCCCGCGACTTGTATAAGAAATGGCTAATCTGGCTCCCCGGCGCGACCTGCGGCACGGTGGGCCGGCCGGCCCGTGCAGCCTTTCGGATGATGGCGAGGCTGCCGTTCTTTGCCAGCTGCTGTGCGACGTCGTCCCGCATTTGCTTCAGGCTGTAGAAGCTCTCCCGGTCGGGGCTGATAAGTATCATCGCAATTTCTTCCTCCGTGCTCCCGCCTTCGCTAGCTGCAGGGGCCGTCGCCTGTTCCCCGGACACGCCCTCGAAGAAGCTCACATACATGTAGAGGTAGCCCTTGTTGTTGAAGGCCGGGAGGCAGATGGGGATCCAATTCTCGCCGCCCCCGCCTTTGATGCCGTCGGATTCGAACAACATGTTGAAGATGAGTTGGAGGTCGCTGGGGTGGAGGGAGTGGCGCCGCGGGCGTATGACGCTGACGAGCTTACCCCCGGCTACGATGAGTCCGTAAAGCAGCTTATCGGCCCTCAGCTTCAAGAAAGTGTTGTTGACCGTGTGTCGCTCCGATTTCCTTAGCCTCAAGCACTCCAGGGAACCCAATAGCGCCGAGGCCGAGCCTTTTGTGAAGTTGTCTGCCAATGACGAGAGAAGAGATTCGGTCCCTTGCAGCGGTTTGCGCAGGTCGGTGGACGGCCGGTTGACGAATATGTTCCCGAGGGTAGGTAGCGTGAGAGTCGACAAAATCTGCATGTACAGCGCCTCGAGTTGCGACCGTAGCTGCGAGTCGCTTTCCCCGAGCTTGCTTATGGCAACGAAGTAAAGCGGCCCTTGGGTTGACACGACGAATCTGGCATCTCCAGCGGTGAAACCCTGGAGCGGGTTTTTTGAGCCCTCGTAAAACGATATTATAGTTTGCACGACTCCTATAGAGGAGTTGATGAGGTTGAGGTCCCCATGCCGGCTCCAGATGGGTTTCCCCGCGGACGACAGGATCATGTAGTGTTTGAGCTTCGACTTCCACATGCCGAGTCTGTCGTCGTCCTCGAACTGCTTGCCCGTCTCCTCTGGCATGGGTTCAAACTCCTGCTCGAAATCGGCAAGGCGATCCTGCGTCCCTCTCCGGCTCCTCTCGAACGGCTGGATCGCAGCAGATTGCGACTGGAGCAGGTTCCAGGCCGGGCTTTTTCTGTTGAGCTCGCCGGCAAGAAGGCTGGCAATGTCGCCGGCGGGGCGCATCGTCGGTGCGAAGCTCATGACGCTACCGGCATCGTCGCCTCCCTCGCCGCCGGAGACGCTAGCCTTGTGACTCGGCGAAGCATACCCGCTGCCGATTGGTGTCGACACCGACCTGGTCCCTGGCGTCGAGAACGTCCCACGGGAGCCATCGGGGAAAGACAGAGTTTGTATGTCCACGGGAGTTATTGCGGTCGTAGCGTGCGCCTGTAGAGCTCTCGAGTCTGGCGAAGTGGCAGAGGGTCTTCGAGGAGGCAATGGGGGCTGCTGCTCGTCGCCGGAAGATCCTGTCTCCTGTCCCATCGTAACAGATCGCGCGATTGCCGTCGCATTTCAGCTCGAGCTTGTTGGACTAGGCGATGGACCGAGAAAGGCGCAAAGAGGGGTTGGGTTCGTATACAGACAGGCGGCGACCTGTTTTGCGGCTCGTCATCGCATCCTCCGAATCGGGTGCAAACGAGCCTTGCATGGATGACGAGGAGCCTGGGGTCTGGAGCCTGGAGAGTTCTCTTAAGCCTCTGACGTTGCACTGGCCAGCCTTGCGTGGCCAGCCCCTGTTCGTACCAATCACATGCCCCAGGCCACAAGAGGTACGAAGTACCTCCGGTTCGCGCAATGCCGTCTGAAACGTAGCCTTATTGTAGAAGTACGTACGTTCGTCTTCCACGACACCAGTCGCGAAGCGCGTCCACGCCGTCGCCCTGAGTTATGCGACTCGGACCCGGAGTTCGACCTGCTGCGCCTTCAGGCTCACTTATGATTCGCGCATCCTGTCGTCATGGCGCTTGAGCCGGGATCTGGCGTCCTCGCCGGGTCACCGGAAAGCTCTGGACGCGGCTCGCCCATCCCTCGACAATGGAGGAACCAGCTTGGCGGAGGTGCGCGCGCTTGCGCTTCTCGTGCTTGAAGAGACTTGTGCTGATGTTTCGCGACAGAAGAGTCCCCCATCAAGGATAAATCATATCGCAGATATGCCTCTGGTGTCGAGAAGGCGCTGTCGTTGTTCGAGACAGCTTTGGAAGAATGGGCCGACTACATATCCTTTCTGAACAGGCTGCTCAAGGTTCGTGCTGAACCGTCTTTCCCAGGCGACATATTTTAGTATCTACTAACTACTTCCGAGCAGGCTCTGCAAGCTCGACCGAGCTCCAATACGACGATACCAACGAAAGCGACTGTCGCGAAGCGACTCTCCCAATGCCTCAACCCTTCGCTGCCTTCCGGCGTCCACCAAAAAGCCCTCGAAGTATACAATTACGTCTTTACGGTAATTGGGAAAGATGGCCTATCCCGGGATCTCCCGCTCTATCTACCCGGCCTTGCGCCCACGCTTTCCTTCGCTTCCCTCTCTGTGCGATCGCCGTTCCTCGACATTTTAGAGACCCGCTTCCTCAGAATAGACCCCCGATCCCTGCGACCCGCCATGAAGTCCATTATACTGGCACTGCTGCCGGGTTTGGAAGATGAGACGAGCGAGGACTTTGATCGAACCCTAGGCCTTGTCGCAAGCTTCAAGGACGCCATTCGGCCTCGAGATTGTGAAAAGCTCACGGAGCATCATTCCTCTGGCGATGACTTTTTCTGGCAATGCTTCTTCCTTGCATCCATAACCAGCCAGAGCCGCCGGTCCGGGGCTCTGGCGTACTTGGTACGATACCTGCCTGTCTTGGGATCAGTCTCGGCCTCCGGCAATTCCGATGCAACTTCTAGGGATAGGGCCCATGAGAACGCCAAGATCTCCGCCATTGTGACTTCCCCTGAGCCAGGTCTTCTGGTACGCTGCTTTGCCAGCGGCTTGGCGGATGAGCAACAACTTATCCAGCGTGGTTTTCTAGACTTGCTCGTCTCACACTTGCCTCTCAACTCACATGTGCTGCAGTCTCGTGTGAAGCCTGCAGACCTCGGGCTCCTCTTGAAGGCGGCTGCGGGAGTGGTCACAAGGCGAGATATGAGCTTGAACAGACGTCTATGGGCATGGCTTCTCGGGCCCGGGCCCGTCAGCAGCGAAGGAGACAACACTGGGGACCCGTCCGCGGCTCCCCCCGAGCAACAACAAGCATACTTGTCCTCTAGGACAAGTTACTTTGAGGAGTTTGGACTACAGCCACTAACGAAAGCCTTGCTCGACATGATCAAGGGGACGCTTCACGGCAATGCCACGGAACGGGCTCGGCCATACAGAATCTGCCTCTCTCTTATGGACAGATGGGAAATCGGCGGCCTGGTTGTTCCTGAAGTCTTCCTCCCGGTAGTTGAGAGCGTCCGGCAATCCCAAAGCCAAATCTCTACAAAAGCTGAATTCACAGAGGTGCTGCGAAGTGCGAGCGTCTTCTTTGACGGTATCGAAAGCGGCCTGATCTACAGTGAACTCGTCGGGCTACTTGCCCAAGCCATCGGTCCTGGAAACCTGAGCATGGCCGATCGAAGTGATCGAGTCTCACTGGTCAGCTTCATTGCGACCAACTTCAACGTGCGAGAAGAGGAGATGGTAACTATCCACGCCCCTCTCACGTGTCTCGCCGCGCTGTCGATGTTGGAAGACTCCAGAGATCGCAAAGGAAAGAGCGGCCTGGCGAACACTCAGATTGTCGGGTTATCTGAGCAAGTCCTCGGCGTGGTCGCATCGCTGTTGGAGTTGGTGCCGGATCGAGCATTTCCAAGCACCGGGTCTGGCATCAAGGCGAATTCTGGCACGACCATGTCTATGTCCAACATGGATATACTCAAGAAAGTCAAGGCATTCTATGTCCATGAACAGGGAAATCTCGACGCTTCCCCACCGCCATTCAATGCCATCGAGTCTGGAGAACTGCTGCTGCAGAAGGCGGTCAGATACATCTGCGAAGATGCAGACTTGCCGAGGTCAACGGACGACTTGGGCGTACGAAATCGCATTCTCATCCTGATTCTGCTAAAGACTCCAACAACCTACCAGTTCGACGTGGACTACCTGCTGTCGTACTTGAAGGGCAAGCTGGGACAGGCCTCCCCATTGCCCTTTTCCTACTTCTCGTCGATTCTACAGCTCGCCACGCAACTTTATTCCACCGACAGAATAAGCGCAACGCAGCTGTCCGAGCTGGTAGGCCCCCTGGTCCACCACGCGTGGTCGTACCTGTCTGCATCGGATCCGAAATACCATGTTGAAACTGTCCGCTGTCTGTGGCAGCTGCAGACTGCTCTCACGCTCTCGGGCCGCGACATTGAAGCGGCACTCTCTGGCATCCTGGTCGATCGCCAATCCGACCTGCAGTCGGTCGCTTGTTCTGCTGAAGCAGGGCGCACATTTGGCGTGTTATGGTCGCACACTCTTCAAGATACCGCATCCGATCGCCGTGGTTCCAGGACACAAACCCAGGAGTACCGATCCGCACCCAGACTTGCCGGCATGGACCACTACCAAGCGATGCTGACGCAGCCGCTTTTCCTCGTCTTGGACGCATTGCTCGACGAACGAACGCAGCTTTGCATGGTTGTCAAATCGTGGCTCAATAGCATGATTGGCATAGACAGGTACGCCGAAGCTCCTCAGCCCATTTTGAGACTGATTGCTGACGCTCCGCAGACTATTTCTTCTTTTCGTGGCCAAGATATCTACGCTGCCTTTTCTTTCCTCTGTCAGCACCAGCGAGAGTGGAGAAAAGGTCGACTCGGAGTCAATATTGTTCGGTGAAGACGATGACTTGGACCTGTGTCTTTACTACCTACGCACCCTCCATAACGTTCTCCGTTGCACCAGCGAGGTTTCTCGAGCTGTCCTCGCTTCAAAGTATCTATACTTCGCGGGAGGACAGGTGCAAATTCGCGGTATGCTCCCCCCCCTCTCTCATACGGCATGCTTCTCACACTATCTTAGCCGGTGCCGAAGAGGATGAGATGACTCTCCAAATCTTCTTCGTTCGCGTATGTATGAAGTGTGTCACGGCAGAGGCGACGCCATCGGCCAGCCCAGAGCTTATTGAACGAGCCTCTCAACTCCACCGATACGTGTTGACCATCCTGCATCAATTCCTGTTGAACCGATATGCCGCTCCGTTGGCTAACCTGCACCTCGACAACATTCTCATCGACAGACTTTCGAGGTCCATCAGCTCGCCGGACCCATACGTTCAAGTCCTCCTGCTTGATGTTATTTATGATACCCTAAAACTCCAGGATATGGTGCCCGGAGAGCAGCCGACGTCTCCAACTTCTGAAAAGGTGCCACCGACTATGGATCGTCCACGAGCCAGCAGAACATCAATTGCCCTCAGCGATAATCGACCAGCTGGGCCGCCAATGCCCCCTCAACTCCTCAGGTGCCTGCAAGCCGGGCTGAGTTCCACCACCAGCCACACAGTTCTGGACAGCTGGGTAGCATTTCTGGGCGACTGCTTGCCGTTCTACTCACATTGCATCTTTCAAATCTTGATTCCTCTGGTAGAGACTCTCTGCAGGCAAATCGGAGCCACGTTTTCCAGCCTACGAGATACGTTCCACTCCGAATCAGGGCAAGAGTGCGGTGACGAGAGTGCACCCGAATCTACTCTCATATACCTGCTGAATGACCTGGAGCAAGTCCTAGCCCTGTCTCATGATCAGCTGCTCGCCGAAGAAACGCGAGCGCAGATGTTGAAAGGGCCCGAGCAACCCCAGTCTCTCTTCGGAAGCATGGTGTCTGGCGTGTTCCAATCCGACGGCCCACAGTCGCGAAGCGCCACCGCAAACGATCGCTTGACGGTTCACCTGGCGTTCCAAGATGCCATGCGGATATGTTACAAGATCTGGTCCTGGGGCCAGGGGGATGAAGCCAAGAAGCAGGATCCCATTTCGTCGGCTTCCTTCACCTACACGTCGCTGCGAATGAGGAACCGGGCACGGCGGCTGCTCGAGCATTTGTTCACTGCCGAGTCGCTGGAGTGCCTGGAGACTGTTATCGGCATCTGGAAATCTGCCGACTCTTCTACTGAGCGCACGCAAGTTTTCAACTTCCTGTCGGCCTTGGACGCGTGTCGACCGAGGCATTCCATCCCAGCGCTCTTCAACTCCATCTACAGCCGGACGAATCCCGGCGCGTTGGAACCGTCGCGCAAGTCCACGATGACGATATCCCTGCAGGACTCTGATCTTGTCTTCTTCCTGGTAGAGTATGCGCGGTCTCTCGACGACGACGCCATGGACGAAATATGGCAGGATTGCATCATCTTTCTCAAGGATCTGCTGAGCAACCCGTTTCCTCATCGGCAGACGCTGCCTAGCCTGCTAGAGTTTGCAGGGATTTTGGGTGAAAAGGTCGACAATACGAACTTTGGCGAGCAACGGAGGATGCGTCGGGAGCTAGGGGTCCGTTGGCACCATTCAGTTGCATTTTTACGAGACCGCTGACCTTAAATAGGATCTTTTCCTCCGTCTTCTTGCCGCCCTCTTCACTACGCATCCCATGACGTTCTCGGAGTCTACTCACTCTAACGGCTCGTCGGAGAAGTCTACCCGGGATAGCACCGGCCGCCGAAGCACACTGACTAGTGCTAGTGACGGACCAGAAGATGTTGTGTCCGTCCTAGCCTCGGTCGTCCCGAATCTCCCCAAGATTCTGTTGGAAAACGACCGCGTGCTCTCCGCCGCCGGCACGATTTCCACCAACGTCATTGGACCGACCTTGCGTTCCAAGTCGTTCCCTGATACCGTCTCTCAGAGCACCTTGCAACTTTTGCACGAGTTATCAAGACTGCAGAATAACCAAAAGACGTGGAAAAAGGACGTTGGAGAGGCGTTCAACGACGGCAGGTTCTTCGGCATGAAGTTGAACCTGGTCAAGGACGACTGGCTTCCGCTGCTCAGACAATGGATCCTCACAGACAAGGAGAAGATGCCCGAAATCGTCAGTCGTATCAGCGCGCCAACTACTGCCGGTATCGTCTTTGGCGTCGGAGCTACATCGGCGAGGCTCGAGGCGGATCGCAAGACGCAGCTCAATCTGCGGAGAATCGCGACCCTTGTGCTTGCTTCTGCGGAAGACGCCTTTGTCACCGATCTGCGGACGATATTCGACAAGCTGGTCGAGCTACTGGCGGCCACGTCTACGTCATCCCCTTCGTCGACAACGAGGGCGGACGTGTACATGGTCGTCCGAGCGCTGGTGCTGAAGACGAGCGCCATCCACCTGGCGATGCTGTGGCCCGTCGTCAACGCCGAGATTCATGCTGCCATATCCTCTGTGGTTGCTCCGGACCACAGCGCCGCGTCAGACGTATACATCAACACGGCCGTCTTCCAAGCCTGCAAGCTGCTGGACCTGCTCATCTGCGTCGCCCCTGACGACTTCCAGCTGCACGAGTGGCTGTTCGTCACCGACACCATCGACGCCGTGTACCGCTCTTCTACATACCAGCCCGTAGCACTGGTGGACGAGCTCTCGGAAGAGCTGGGCAGCGTGGCGGCTCACTCCGCTCTGCAGCCAGACACAGCGGCGCACATGGCCGCCAGCAGCTCGCACAGGCGTCCGCTGCTCGGCCTGGGGGGCATCAGCGACGAGGTGAGCCTGGAACGCAAGGACGAGCTGGTGGCGAAGATTTTGCGGCCGTTCTTCGGGCAGCTCAGCATCTTTGCGTTTGAGTCGACGTATGCGATGGGGGCGCTCGACAGGGAGGCGTGTATCCAGGCGTTGTTGAAGGACATTTTCGATGAGCGCACCATGGTCAGGGCGCTGTAAGAGTAAGGCGGTGATGGGGTAGACGCGGACATGATACATAGACGTTTGATGAGCGATGCTGGCACAGCGCACGCAGCGCGTAATATAGACTTGCCCATGTCCAGAAGCATGATTCCTCGCGACACACACAACACAGCCTTGGTTCCAAATGGCGAGTGGGAAACAAACCCAATCAACCACAATCGATGGATGTGAAACCTAGGTGCATGACAAAGTAAGCCTCTCTATTCGCGCTTCTCTATTCGCCCGCCAAACCCACCCAGGTGAGCTTCGTCTCAAGTATCAGCTATCAATGCGGACACGCACGAACTCAATTGGACGCGCAACCCTACGTACGCCCTGGGCTCTCGTCTTCAACTTCCTTTATAGTGTTACACCGCCCCCGGGTCCAGCACCTACTCGCTGCTTATCTCTCCCGCATCGAGCGTTTCCTGAATTCGTTTGCTGGGTAGCCACTGCTCCGCCGGGGCGAGCCACCAAGAGAGCAGGGCGAACACCGTCACGATGGCCATGATGACCGGGGCGTAGTTGAGCGTCTCGGCCGTCACGGGGAACACGTACGGCGAGAACAGGACGGCCACGACCCAGCCATTCCACAAGACGGCAATGGCTTGAAACGGCTTGCTCAGGCGACCCAAGCTCCACGTGGGCTTGGGGAACCGATGGGGAGTCAGAAACAGACGGCCCAGGCAGATGAGCCCATACGCGGCCGCGGAGGGCACCCCGGCGGCCGAGACGAGCGAGGTGAAGGCCACGGACGACGGCAGAATCGTGCAGGTGATGATGGACGCCACCCCCCAGACGACGATGACGGCGTTTCGAGGCTGTCCATCCGCCATCTTGGACACCCACGGCGAGAAGGGGAGGACGCCGTCGCGGGCAACGGCAAAGACCAGACGCGACGCGGCGAGGACCGCGATCGCCGTGTTCTACGAATGGGACGGCCAGTCAGTGAGCGTCTCATGCGCCGGAGAAATAGAAATCCAGACTTACAAACCACAGCGCAACGAGGCAAACGACGTTCATGAAGATGTGGCCGCCATCGCCGAGTATGGCTGCGTACAGCGGCACGAACGGCTGGGCACCGCCAAAGGAGAAGAGCGTGTTCGCATCGGGCTGAAGCGGACGTCAGTGAGTCGTAAAGCGTACGGGACATCTCATTTCATTCCAGGCTCACCACACAGAACAGAAAGAGGATGACAACGGCAAAGCCACCCACGCCGCTGACGACGGTGCTCCAGAAGATGCCTCGTGCGGCACTGACGCTGGCGTTCTTCGTCTCCTCGGCCACGTGGCCCGAGGCATCGAACCCGATGAGGACAACAGCGGTAGCGAGATACGAAAGGCACCAGTTCCATCCGGCCGGAGCCCCCGTGCCGTTGTACGTGGTCATGAAGGCGTCGTGCGCCGAACGGAACCCGTAGGTCTTGGTGGTCGCGATGGGCAGCCAGACCATGTTCAAGACAAAGTCGAGCAGGACGGACCCGGTGGACAAGTAGAAGATCCACWTGAAGTATTTGGCTTGCAGCGGCCGTCAGCAACATATGCACCAGGGCTTCCGCTTCCGGGGACGGAGAGGGGGGGGAGAGGGGAGACTGACGAGGCAGGAGATTCCAGATGGCGGCCAGTGCCAGCATCACCTCGGTGGCAACCCATTGAACTGCCCGGAACTTGACGCTCGAGGAGTCGGAGGGGAAGTCGAGGTTGAAGACGGTAATTTCCTGACGCCGTGAGCAAAGGGCGAGCGTGGTCTAGAGAGCACGAAGCATACCGAAAGCATGTAGTTGACAGCGGCTTGGGTATTGCCTAGGCCGTCTCAGCGCTCCCGCGCCCCGGGCTTCAAGACCGCATCTAGCCATTCACTCAACTCACTTGCACAAAACGTCGTCCACGCCGTCGTACTCCACCAGGCAACGACGAAGCCGAACAGCCGCCCGTACTTGGGCCCGCCGGCCTCAGCGGCCCAGAGATAGATGGACCCGGCAAGGGGCAGCGACGAGCAGATCTCGGCAATGGCAGCGGCCGTGATGAACGTGAAGACGCACGTCACGATGAAGCTCGTCCTGTCCTTGTGTCAGCGCCAAACATGGCGGCAGTGCCGTGCGGCCCCGTCTCACCAGTACGCCAGGTTGCCCCCGGCGGCGATGCCCGTCGAAAAGGTGACGCGAACGCCGCCAATGAAGTAGAGCGCAGCTATTCGCAGGTGAGCAACATTTTGCATGCGCGGTTCGACCAAGGCCGACATACCGAAACTCGTTGCAAAGTTGTGGAAGACATTGAACGTGCGGTGCAGGACCTGGTTTCCATCCTTAGCTGCACTGTTGCTGGGGCCGTCCTCGCAGAGTCGAAGAGTCAAAGAGCCAAGAAGCCGAAGCGTCTTTGCAAGTCTTGTCGTACCGGTTTGTATCCGAGGTTTTCCTAGGCAGATCATCTTGTCAGCCATCGCATGTCCACGGTCCGCATCGTAGGCTTCGCCAGGAATTACCAAGACCCGCTCGTCTCTTGTCATCGTTTCTCTCTCGAGCACCGCCCTCGCGTCCTCGGGTGCGTCCTCTTTTGTGGGACTCGGCCTCTGGAGATGCAACCCTGCAGCCATGTTTCCGGCTCGCACGCGATCGTGCATGCTGCGGATTGACAATTGGAGGGAGGGGTCCCTAGCCGGAAGGCGCAACAGCAGTAATAACTCGATGGAGGCGCAAAATGGACGGAAGCTACGAAGTACAAGGCAGTGAAGGAAAACCCTGATATGGAGATGGCTGGCTCCACCCGCATCATGGCGTTCCTGTCAGCGGGAGGCACCCAATAGATTCGCGGTATTAATTATGCATCACGCCATGTAGAAGCTCGGACGACGACATCAACAAAAAACTCCGAACTCGGCCGAGTCCGACGCCCCAAAATTGGTGTAGGCAAACAAGAGCATGGCAGCGTCAGCCGCTCTGCCTCTCACTTCCCCCAGTGGCCGTCGATGCAATAGCTTTCCGTCATCAACGTCATGTTACAACCCTTCCTTCCCTTTTCTTGGATACGTATTACATAGCTCGTCCCTCACAGACGATACAGCGCTTCGCCTCGCCTCCGCCGAGCCCGGCACGACACTCTCTGCTAAGACGAAGACAGCGAGCTCTCGGACGGCCCCAGCACGCGCGTAATGACGCTCTCAAACGCCAGCCGCTCAATCGCGGCGCCAAAGGCGACGCAGCGCACGACGCCCCGGAACTCGCGCTGCAGGGTGTCGAGCACGCCATCGCCCATGAGTATGTCGACGGGGTAGCGGCTCGCGAGCTCGAACCAGGCCTGCACGGGTGCGATCTCCTGGCCGCCCGGGTTGAGCGAGCGCGCGAGCCCGTGAAGCGACTTGAGCGTGGTGCCCAGCGCGGCCCACTGCAGGGGCGGCGACCGGGAGCGCTTCTTTTTGCTGTCGAGGGCCTCGCGGTCCGTGTAGACGGTCTCGGGGGCGCTGGCCATGCAGTACGCCGAGGCCATGAGGGCGTGGCCCACGTCCTGGCCCACGTCCTGGCCCTGCTCGTGGTCGTGGCACTCAAAGTCGCCGGGGCCAAAATGGTTCCAGCAGACATGCTCGAGGCTGTTATACGTGTCAGCACAAGTAGAAAGAGAGGCGCACATGGGCCGACTTACGCGAGGATAAAGTTGATGGCGCGCTGCTCCTGGGCGGGCGTGAAGTGCACGTCGCCGACAGACCTGGCTGGGCTGGCGATGCTCGTTACGCTGGCGCCCGAGGAGCCGGAGCCGGAGCTGACGTGGAAGCAAGGCGTTCCCATAGCCTCGTCCATGCTGAGCGTGACGGCCCAGTCGTCGATGTCGATATCACCAAACAGCTCCGACGAGGCCGCCTGGGGAGAAGCAGGAGGAGGTGCAGTTGAATCAGTTTGCAAGGGCACCAGCGAGTCCACCTGCACCGGCTCAGGAACCTCTGTCTGTAGCACTCCTATATCAACCTCTGGTATTCCCGCCAGCATCAACGCCGGGGGGGTGCCCACGCCGGCCCCCCCCAGCACCGTCCGAATATCCTCATTCTCCTTCTTCAACGCATGCCCCTCGTACTCGGTCAGCGAGATGAGGTCCCGCAGCTGGGCCACGTCCAGCTCCAGCTGCTTAAGGTAGTTGGCCTTGCGCTGGCGATGCTGTGTCTGCGCGCGCCGGATCTGCTGCCGCCGCAGCAGCGCCTTTTCCTTGGCCGACTTGGCCTTGTCCACCTTGGCCTGGTTCTTTTCGGGGCTTTCGCCGCCGGTAGCGGGGGCTACCTTTGATTTAGCATTCTTCATGAATGGCATGACTGCAGGTAGGAGATGGTTATGTCTGCGTTGAAGAAATGCATAGGGGAGGTGGAGTGGGAGGATGTATAAGACGCGCGTGCACGGCTGCTACGCAGTATTCCATGCTGGGGATCAAAAGAGCGCAAGCCATCATCTCAAGCCAAGCTCCAAGGAAAAATCCCAAGAGCCACTTTGCAATCCCTCGGCGACCTAGCCAGGTGCGTGGAATCATCGCCGAACACCTCCCTCCCGCCGTGACAAATCATGAGGCGCGGCGACATGGTGGGGGGAAGGATGAGAGTGA
>LFRF01000001.1:1009417-1023536 GCA_001189435.1 Tolypocladium ophioglossoides CBS 100239 | reverse complement strand
AGCCCCTCAAAGGGAAGAGCAAATCGGGGGGGATTCAGTCACTTACCCTCGCTTGTGAAAAACGAGATGAATTCGCTGACGCACTCCTGCATACACTCCTTCGCCTCCTTGGCGATTTTTGYGTTGTCTGGCAAGGCGTTCTTCATGATCCGGGCGACTGGAGCAAAGTTGCGAATATTAGCATCTAGTTCATCGCCCTTGTCGGCCTTGGAGGCGCGAGGTGTGCCAGCCGGGTTGGTGGGCGAATCGTGAGACATGGCCGAGCAGATGGGTATGCGAGGCTGGGGACGGATGGAGAGGCAGGCTTGGAGGCCAGACGAATAAATCACGATTAAGCTCGAGGGGGGGGGGGAATGAGGACTTACCATTGGCCATAGGCAGCCACCGATCCTGTTCTTTAACGCCCTCGAACTCATAGCTCGCCAGGCCGGCCGACTGTGGGTCGTGATTCTCGTTCATTTGTCCTTCCTCGTCGGGTGACTGTGCACCATGGTCGACTTCCTTTGGAGGAGATTGGGGGGAGTCGGACATATTTGGCTACCTGCAGCGGCTGCTAGCGTCCGTGTGAAAAGTGCGTTCGGGCTGGCACAGCTGGCTTGGTCTGCTGGCGATGATGTGTCCCCTGGCCACGTCGCAGAGGGCAAGGCAGGGCTTGCAAGTATCCGGTCCGGTCCCGGGGGTGGTTCCAGCTGCCGGCTGCAAGAGATGCGTCAGTGGGCAAGGGATCGCACGTTGGCTGTCCTGTCCTTTCCTTTCCTGTCCGGCCCTGTCTTGGAGCTAATGGAGGGCTAGGTATGTGGGCAAGGTATGACGCTGTGCTCTTGGGCGTATATGGGAACTATGGCTTGGCCTGCTGGAGGTGGTGGGTTGGGAGACAATGGCGGGCACCCAGAGGGGGAGGGGTGGTGCGCATGGATTGGGCCCGCAACAGCAGGAGCAGTAGAGCAAGCGACCACCAACAACGCCAGGTACGGGGAGCGGTAGGGACTGTTGGCTGTCAGTGTCCGTGGTGTGTGCGGAGCAGGCCGCATGCACGTACGATCAAGCCTCTCGGTATGTCGGTTTGCAGCCAGACGGAGGAGCTCAACCCAGGCAGGCAGTCGGGGGGCCAGCAGACGGAACGGCGGCGCGGTCGGTCGAGAGCGCGAGACAAGGCGTCGCGAGACGGATTGCGACGGCGATGCGAGGTTACACGGAGGCGCAACGGTCTGGCCGGGTCGCCCGAGCCGCCAATGCAGACGTGCGCTGCGTGCGCGGGTGCGTCCAACAGCGAGGGATGTAAAAATGGACGGCGAATAATAGCTGTCGCGGCGCGCGATGGATGGATCTCAGGCGGGCGTATCGGCGGCGTCTGGTCGCGATGGCTGGTAATGCATGGGTCAGAGCCTGCGTGGGGTTGGTTAGGTATTTTGCAGGAGGGAAGAAAGGCTGACGCTCGATGAGTGATGAGGCTAATAAAGCTGAGCTTTGGCTGCGGACAACAGCAACAAAAACAACGAACGCCCCAGGCTCCTTCCTCGCCCTAGCTACGGAGTACTTCGTAGCATCGAGTTTATCGATAAGCCGAGCTGTCAGTCTAAGCCCTATGCGGCCACGAGAGGTACGCATGGACCAGCACTGTGCCCCGCAGCGACTAAGTACGAGTACGTACGTTTCCCACGACTTCCAACGGCTCACCAGCTGCCCACACAGACACGGATGCGCAGGCTCGATGTGGCCGGACCCCAGGAAGCACCGAGCATCGCAGGATCAGTCAAGCAGCTACGGATACGTACACATTCTCCATGTTGCTGCTCCACTCCCGCAAGCTCCCTTGCTCCATCACATTGCATGGACCGTCTCCCCGCGCCCCTCGACACGACGGGAACGAAACGACTTTCTGGGCGGAGCCGGGGCGGTGTGCCACGAGCAGCTACTGCACATGGTACGTGCCAGACACGAGGATTCCCAGCTAACGACGCCGCCAAGAATAGAACACCTGCTGCCCTTGGCCCTCTTGTTGCCAAGGACCGTGCCAGGGACATCTCGAGACGTGGATCAACAGGTTTCTCGCCGACAGCGGATGACGGCCAGACATGGACGCTCATTCGACAATTCCTACGGCGTCTCTAGCTCGAGGCAATCAGGGGCAACGGCCGCCTTGCGTTGGTTCGTCAGGAACCCCGGGCGCCGTTCGCGCCCCCAAAGTGTTTTCTGGTAGCGAACCAGAGCTCAGCTAGATCACCGGCCCAAGCTTGCGAGGCTGCAAGTCACTTGCAACCAGAGGGCCAATGGCAGGGCCAGATGGGACCGTCCTTATCGTGCGTTGCTGTGATTGTCCACATGGCATTCGGTTGGGTGCGTGGACATCCCCAGAGGAGAGACGCCTACTCGCCTGTTTCCCAGACTCCCTTTCCGTCGCTCGAGCGGCTCGACGCAGCGGAGCCCACCCCCTCTGAAACTGCGTTTACTTGCCTCACTTGGTCAGGAGTTGTGGAAATCACAGGATCGTCCTGAGTTGTACTCACACAGCGGCGGGGATAGCTGCGTCGCTCCTTGGGGACCGTCTCGGGTCGGGTAGGAACCGTTGCTTCGCCCGGCTCAGTACATGCGCAAGAGCCGAGTTCTGTGGCTGGCAACAGGCGTAACTTGGGTTCCAGCGGGCTAATCCCGTCTGATCGAGCTGCATCTTCAGCTCTGGATCCACGTAGAACGCTTCGTTGCCTGACCCGACATCGCTGTCCTGGCTGGCCACGCTCGTCCAACTCCATCATCAGAGGTACGGGGTATCGCAAACCCAACAGTTTCGGAGGCGGACCTTTTGCTGAGCGTACTGTCCAGTCCCGCTTTACCAAGGCCCAAACTCACAGCCAGCCAGAGGGCCAGGGACTGGTACAGATATGTCTTGCTCCATCTACATCAAACCTAKTCGTCTGGAAGTGAGTAATAATCGTCTGACGCCAGAGACACGGCCACGATGCACACCTGATGCGCAATCCGGCGATCCGTGATGCAAGGTCAGATGTTGGGTAGAGAGGCATACTTCCAGAAGAAATCTCGTGGACCATACGTGCTCGGGGCGTCATCGGCGCACACCCTGCGTGGACCACATCACCACCAGATGGCAATGCCAAGGGCTGCTGTACATAAGCCTCACCAAGCCACTTGGGCATGCCTTACCCCGGTTGGTGTTTCCGGGCCGCACTCCCCTGCCCAGACATGTCAGATTGTGAAAAGAGAAGGCGCCGTTGCTGGTGCATCATGGTGTGCGCGAGGCGATGCCAGTTGCCGTTTCGAAGTTGGTCGTGTATATCATCCTTTGGCTGGCAACGCCGTGTTGGATGGCCTGCAATGCATGCATAGATTGTCCATGACTTGTCAAGGTGATGATGGTGTGCTACCCCTCCTCTCATTGAGCACCAGGCCTGCATCGTGTTGGGTCGGCAGTTTTCGACATGACATACCTATTGTGTGGGGGATAGCCGTGGAGGTCGCCATGAGTTCAGCAATTGAGTCATTGACGAGCAGGCCTGTCAGGCTCAGATGGTGCACTTCGATCTGCCAGCGATGATTGACAATCGCTCCCAGGCCAACTACCGAAGAATAAGCAGATCACTCCTCCGGTGATGACCGGTGAGCCATCAACGGCATGGGATGACGGGTGCTCGGGACTGCATGCCGTTGGGCACCGAAACGCCCTTGCCGCCAGGCTCCACTGCGTCCAACTGTACAACGCATCAATGCTGGCTGACGCCTGGACATCCCACGCCAGAGAAAAAGTCCGATGTGCGCCCAGAGTTGGCGACGCAGAAATCTGTTCGAGCCTCGACCGCGCGGAACTCGTGGACGATGGAAGTACAGGGTGGGAGCTATGCGCTTAGTAGAAAGCAGGTTCCAACATTGGAAAAGACACAGCTGCCTCTGCCATCAAAGAGGCATAGGCAAGGTATGCGTTCTAGTCATGGAACCGAGGCGGGCGAATGAATCGCAGCGTGAACCTTTGATTGGTGAAATATCTTTCTTCAACTGTCCATCACTGTCTCTCCTCATTGCTGCACAACCTGTACATTGTTCTTCTTCTACGCTCAGAGTCAGTACAGTTACCGCATCCACGTCGGGGAGAGCACAAACCTTCCACTTGTCCAGATCGTCCTGCTTCGTCTTGTACTGCTTGACCAGGTCGTCGAGCACCTTCTTCAGGCCATCCTGGTTGGTCCTGAGCGCAGGTACTACATCCTTGACAGTCCTCTCCACCAACACGCCGTTGATCAAGCGGAAGCACTTGCGATCCTCGGACAGTGGCTCCAGCGTTTCCAGCACCAGCCTAGTTCGCATGCTAGATGAGCGGTGTGATTCCTCTGAGGGGGCGGTGAGGCGGCGACATGTGACGGCAACGGTGAGCTCATGGACCTCGTTGCCGCCGGCTCGTACAATAGGCACGTCAGGCAGGGGTGAGAAAAGGGAGGGTCATACTTGTGTTCCTCGGCCTCTTGCTCGATGTCTCCAATTTTCTGAGCTATTTGCTCCAGTGTGTTCTTGTAGTTGGAATACGTCGACTGAAGGTCTGTCGAGATGGAATGATCAGCATGAGTCGCACGTGCGGGCAGTCCTCGACGACGCACTCTGCTGCTTTCTGGCAGGCGCCTGCTGTTGCGCCGACATGGCGTAAAGCCTTGGTCTGAGAGACGAGGAGCAGGTAGTTGAAGGATTGTCAATCCGCAGCCTTGCAACAGCGATGACGAGGGCTAGGTTCGCAGGCTTCGATGTATGCAAAGGGCAATTCGACCTTTAAGATGTGACGCAGCGCTTGGCTGCCACCGCTGTGTGAACAGAACTGCTAAAACCCCCAGGGTGGTCCGAGCTTTTCTCGACCTTACCACCCTGCGCAACGGAGCAAGCTTGTCGCATCGCCTTCATTGTCCATCGCACGCAAAGATGCATCCTCATCTTCACACCAAGAACGCGCTGGGTAATTCTTTCCATGCCAACCCGTAATTCTCCTTCTCCAGCGCCATGGCTGACATGCTACGCAGCGTGCGAAGAAATCATCGCCGTCCTCGAGGAGTGCCACGCCAAGGGCTTCATGCACAAGGCCACCGGCGGTTGCAACGGCGTCAAGGACAAGGTGAACCAGTGCCTACGAGAAGAGCGAACGAGGATGCAGGCCGAGAACAGGGCCACCGCCAAGGCCAAGCGCGACAAAATCAAGGAGGACCAGAAGGCGCTAGGTCTGTGATCGAATGAAGGACCTTCGCTGGCGTTGCACGGCCGGCGCAATGGAACCCAAGCCTCCTCTCCACGACACCCTTTTGGGGGGATTATGTGTACAAAAAAATTTTTATGTCTGGCCGGCGTTGGAACAGGACCGAGGGCAATGATACGAGGCTGGACTTGGGTGACTTCTGTGGTCACCATGTACGAATACGAACGAACACGCAACGAAACCTGTCAATGTGTATAATTGAGTTGGGATACTACGGTTTCGATACTGCGACTACACTATCCTGAACATATAAATACCCTGCCTGCTCCATCGCGATTACAGCTTCTGCCGGTAGGCGTTGCCGAACGTGAGCAGACCAAAGGCCGACAAGACGCTGAGAAGCACCGGGACGGGCTTCCTGAGGCGGATGGCTCGGGGGATGGCGGAGCCTCCCAGGATGATGGAGGCGAGCAAGCTCAGCTCGATGCCGTAGGGCTGGCGGTTCTGCATGCGATAGCCGCCGAGGCCGTCTGGGTGAAGCTGTCAGCTTGGAGCTCATCGGGGAGAGGGGCAGTGGGACATGCATAGAATACCAACGGCAGAACCGGCAACCAGCGAGGGGACCGATCGCGTCTTGACGTAGCCCATGATGCCGCCGCCGGCAGTCAGCGACGCGAGGATGTAGGAGGAGGTCTCGAGCTGCGACTGTGTCCATACCTGTCAGCGACGCGTGCGCTTAGCCCGCGGGAGTGCCGCGACATACCATGGTGATAGCTTTAACCGAACTGTATAGTTGATGTCGTAGAATGATCTCGATATGGGATAAGCGACGACAGGACGAGGCGGCGTCCTTCAAACAGCTCGTGAGGTTGCGGAAGCCGAAGCCGGTTGAGCTGACTGACGACATGAGAGTGGCCCCAGAGCCCCGAGATTCCAAGTGTCAGCTTCACAGCCAATCACACGCCACGACGCCTTGGAGCTTTCGTGGCCGTAACCTGGCGCCTCTCCAACTCCAACGCTCGTGCACAGTGGAGGCCAGCTTGCGCATTCGACCTCGACCACGACAACGACTACGACAATCAGCGAAACGCCCTGCCCACCATGGCTCCCAAGAAGAACGCACGCGAGCCCACGCCCTCATCCGCGGCGACCACGCAGGCCCGCATGCCGACCGCCGGTTCCGTGCCGCCGCAGCCCAAGCCCTCGTCCACGTCGGCCGCGTCCTCGACGGTCAGCAAAGGCGGCGCCGCCAACTGGGACCAGGTGCTCCAGAACATCTACCAGTACTACATGAAGGAGACGCCGCAGCGCACCAAGCTCATCGATGCGTTCCTCTTCTTCCTCGCTGTCGTCGGCGCGCTGCAGTTCCTGTACTGCATCCTGGCGGGCAACTACGTATGTGCACATGGGGATTGTCCCCCGGGGNGGGGGGGGGGGGGGGGGGATCTGGAGCTAATTGGCCTCGCAGCCCTTCAATGCCTTCCTCTCTGGCTTCTGCGCCACGGTCGGACAGTTTGTCTTGACGGGTATGCCAAGGCTGTGCCAGAATTGGCCTTGACCAGCAGCTTACGCAGTTTCTAGTTTCATTACGCATCCAGACGACCGAGGCGAACAAGAGCGACTTCCCGGCCGTGTCTCCCGAGAGGTACGATCGAGCCCAGTTGACGCGGCTGGCTCAATAGCTAACATTCACCCGTCGTCACAGGGCCTTCGCCGACTTTGTTGTCTGCAGCCTCATCCTGCATTTCTTCTGCGTCAACTTCATCAACTAGACAGCTTGCTCAGGACATGCGAGTGCAGTTGGACGTGAAGTCTGAAACGGCGTGTATAGTGTACAATACCTACGCACGGGCCTGGCAAGGGCGCGCAAAATTTAGAATTTGTCAATTGGGGAATCTGACGCACAGGTCCCGTGATGTCCTCAATCAACGCCTCCTCCGTCCGACTCCGCTGCGTCCTCCTCAGCTTTGGGCTGTCCGCCACTCGCCTTCGGTGGCGGCGGCACCCCTGATCCCTTTGACTTGGGTGCGTTGTCTACGGCGCGGCTCTTTTCCTCCTCTTCTTTAAAGTAGTCATCCATCAGCTGGTTCGGGCTATGGCCGTGGCGTTCTTTCTTCTTCCCTGTCCGCGGAGGAGCACTGACAGGCGTCGAGCCAACCATCTGGGCTGGCACTAGGTACTCGCCGCCAGCCTGTGGCGGGCCGGCTGAACCTGCAGGGACGAAGGCTCCTTCGCTCTTTTCATTCATACCACCATCGAACATGGTCTCCCCAGGGGCGTTGACGGGCTCGCTCAGAGGGGCCGGGAGCCGATGCAGAGCTCCATATCCCAGTACGCAGCCCAGAGCACCCTCGCCGCCCCAGTCCCGGGTGGGCTGTATCGTGACCTCCCTCGTTACGTTATACTCGTTATTAAAGACGTACAGCCGTAGGGGTCTGCCGATGTGGTCCTCCACGAGCTCGCCAAGCGCTCCCTCGCCATGGAGGGCTCCCTCGGGGCTCCCCAGAATGTAATCGCTATACGGTAACAGCGCGGCGTTGTCTGCGGGAGAGTTCGCGGCGACGTCGAGTACGTGCCAGATGTTAGCAGCGAGGGCAATTGGCGAGTATTGCAGGGAGAGGCCGAGCGACGCGGTCTCGCTGGGGACGGAGACGTGCATCTCCCGCGTGCGTTGGCCCTGGAGGAGCGTCAGGAAGACCATCGATGCGTCAATCCATCATCGGAACGTACCTTGGCATTCCAAAGGCCCAGCGTCACAGTTGCACCAGCGCAGTTTCGTATCTCTTGCGCGAACAGGCCCGGGTCCGGGTTGTCCTAGACGAGGTTGGTTAGACAGAGCAGTCCTGCACCCAGGTCATTTTGCAAGGATCGCACAATTGGCCGCCCATTGATTCCCACGATAAAGTCGAACCAGGGCTCGATTGCAAGCTGCAGGTTGGTGTTCCTCAGCACCTGGAAGCCAAATGAGCCCTGTTCTTGCTGGCGTTGTTGGGGGTCGCCGCCGTCCAGGCGCGACATGAACCGGTTGAGCGCGTTGAACATGGTTGCGGCGTCTTTAATTACCTCGGTCGCGTCGAATCTGGAGGTGGGCTGCTGCGCAGTTGACGTGTTGCGACGCTGTGGTTGGGCTTGCGTCAAGAGGCCATTCAGAGCTGTCGAGGTTGATGGTTGATAGGTTGATAGGTTGATACTCATAGAGTCGCGATAGAGCAAGCTGTCCCATGCAGCCTTGCAGGTCACAGTGGAGGCACTAGGGCTCGCCAGCTGCGCTAGCAAGCTGCTGTGGGTCTCCATCTCTCAGCCTCGCTTTGAGAGTCAACACCCAAAACTTGTTTCTTCACCAACACAGGTGAGAGAGCCCGCGTCTCCCACCACGCCAAGAAAAAGTCCTTCAGCTCTACACTCAAGGATCTAGGCCCCCATACTAATGGGTAACAGTATGGGAAGCAAACGCGGTCCTGAAGACCGGGAAGGGGCTGGGTACTCCATGCACCCCGCTGAAAAGCTGACGCTCACTGACGGCTGTCGCCATTACGAGGGCAAACACGAGGTTCCCTGGGACATTCAGAAGTAGGGACTGAGGCTCAACTCATCTCTCTTCAAGCTTCTAACAGCTTGTTGTCAGGTACTTTGCGCAGCGATATTCCATCTTTTCATGGTACGACGAAGGCGTATATCTGACCGACGACGCCTGGTTTGGCGTCATACCCGAGCCCGTTGCAAAGTGAGTCTCAAATCATCAACTCTGCTACCTCGATTCATGAGATGCACGGCTGACGCCCCGGCTCTCAAAGCCAAATCGCCATCGATATAAGCGCAGCGGATGAGAGGAAGACCATTCTCATTGACTCCTTCGCCGGTGCTGGCGGGAACACCATTGCCTTCGCCCTCAGTGAACGCTGGCAGCGAGTCATCGCCATTGAACGCGATGCTTCGACGCTTGCATGTGCACAACACAACGCGGAGATATACGGAGTGCACCCCTCCATGATTACCTGGATTCACGGCGACAGCTTCGAGTATCTGGACGCCTTGGCCAATCGACCCGGCGAGCTCCACCCGGACCTGAGGGTCGACATGGATACCACAGTCTTATTTTCCAGCCCGCCATGGGGTGGCCCTGGCTATCGCTCTGACGAGGTCTTCGACCTGCATACAATGCAGCCGTATAATCTCGAGCAGCTACACAAGGCCTACAAGTCGATGGACCACGTGCTTTTCCTACCACGGACGAGCAACATTCGCCAGGTCGCAAAGCTGGCCCCTGCTGGTTGCAAGATCGAGGTGGTGCAGTACTGCATGCAAGGGGCCAGCAAGGCGATGGCTGCCTATGTCCCAGCCAGAAAACCGATATCTCGCGAGGGCAAGCCAGGCGAGGAGCCTCATGTCGAGGACCCAATGTCGGCCGACAGCGACTCGAGCCCGTCTATCGAGAAATCGACAGCCCCCACCAATGGTTCAGGGTCTTCTAAGTCGTGAGTTTAGCCGTGCATGGGGCTTGTGACGATGAAGAGATGATGTTACCAAAAGCGACGCCAAAGCCTTGTTCCTCACGGCAATACTGGCTCGCGAAACCAAGTTTGATCGCTGCGTCAGCGGCTTCAGTCTCAACCCTCATGCCCATCTCCTTCCTATAGCAGCGTGGCTGAACGACACTAGGAGGAGACGCATTGGATTGCCGACCATGTTTTGACACACCAACTGCATTTTACTACACCGGCAGCATACGGGAGTAATCCAGAGATCCGCCCTCGACAACGATGGTATTACTGGCACCGATTAAGCGTCCATGGTGTGATATGTATGCCACGATCAAGATGCGGTCCTAAGCGGGGACTTTGAGCCATACACGACGCTACGTCGCACATTCATCTGTATCTCCAGGGGAACAATTGGTGAGTCTGGCTACTATTCCCGCAGGCCTTGCAGCTAATGACGAAAGGGTCAAGACAGATATAACACGGCTAAATAAAATCACTTCATTCATACGCGCAAGGCCCGTCATAGCTTCAGGCGGCCTTGACGCTCTTGTCCTGCCCGTCCCTCCACTGTTCCAGCTCATTGACCAAGTCAGCCGGCACCTGTTGTGCTGATATTTTTCGAATTTGCTGCCCGTTAGCCCCCCGATTAGTCCTGCCATCTCTTTGTGCATCTCCCTGGCCTCGTCATATTTGTACTGCTTCCACAATGCCGCCATTAGTCGTCGCTCGCAACCCAGCGCCTACGGGCTGCCAGGACCGAGAACAAGCATCTCGCGTAGCCATATAAGACATTCCACAAGGTAGGTACCCATGGCCTTGGCCGAGGCGGGGCGGCCATTTTATGCGTAAATGTCGCCAGTATGTCCTTGGCCGACATCTTCTTCTTGGCATTTTTCCGTACCTAAAATGCTGTAGATGCACTGCTGTGGAGAACTTGTATTAGCACAGTTTGGCGACCCAGCCAATACGGTGATAGAGAGCCCTCATGCACACGACACCAATTCCCAAGCGGAGCTTGTAGCACGAGATATTTATTCACCTAGCCAGACAACCAAACTCCGCAATGGCCAAGGACAAGAAGAAGGGTTCGGATACCAAAAAGGCAAAGAAGGTGAGTTTTGATGCCCCTCATATACGGAATACCCCTCTTGGGAGCTATCGTGGAGCCATCGTGGATTTTCACTGACCACGACCTCAGGCCGAAAAAGCGGCCAAGCAGGCCAGCAAGGGAGAGAAAAAGGCCAAGAGCAAGGCCGCCAAGGTAGACGGCAGCGATGTCGAGGACGTCGACTTGGATGAGGTGCTCGAGGAGTATCGCCGCCAGCAGGAGCAGTTTCTCAAGATCACGGAGACGGTCTGCGATGCGCCGCCGAGGCCCCGAGCAGCGTCCACGCTGCTAGCCTCGCCGCATGACAGCAACAACCTGCTGCTGTTCGGCGGCGAGTACTTCAACGGCTCGCTCGCGCAGTTCTACAACGACCTGCACGTCTACAACGTCCACCGCGACGAGTGGCGCTGCGTCACCTCGCCCAACACGCCCCTGCCGCGCTCCGGGCACGCCTGGACCCGGGCCAGCAACCCGGGCTTCGTCTACCTCTTCGGCGGCGAGTTCTCGTCGCCCAAGCAGGGGACCTTCCACCACTACTCCGACTTCTGGCGGCTGGAGCCGGCCACGAGGGAGTGGACCAAGATCGAGGTCAAGGGCAAGGACAAGAGCCCACCGGCGAGGAGCGGACACCGCATGACGTACTGGAAGCAATACATCATTCTGTTTGGCGGCTTCCAGGATACGTCGAATCAGACAAAGTACCTGGCCGACCTGTGGATCTTTGACACGGTCAACTATGTGTGGCATTGCCCGACGCTGCCGCAGGCCCAGCTCAAGCCTGATGCAAGGTCCTCTTTTACCCTGCTTCCTTGTGACCATGGAGCAGTGCTGTTTGGAGGATACTCGCGCGTCAAGGCCACCGTGGCTCTCAAGAAGAAGGGGGGCAAGACGCAGAATCAGGGGCAAAAGAACGTGCTCATTCCGAAGGTTCACGACGACTGCTTCTTCCTAAGAATGGCGCCGCCGCCCAGCGATGCCAGCCCCAACACGCCTCTGACGGTGCGGTGGGAAAGGCGAAAGAAGCCCGCGAATTCTCCCAATCCTTGTCGCGCAGGGGCGACCATGACGTGGCACAAGGGTCGGGGCATTCTCTTTGGTGGTGTTCACGACGTGGAGCAGAGCGAAGAAGGCATGGACAGCGAATTCTTCAACCAGCTCTTTGCTTGGAACATTGAGCGCAATCGGTTCATGCCCCTGGGCCTACGCAAGCCTCGCCAGCAGAAGAAGAACGTCTCGGAGCAGCGCGTTGGTCGCCGTGGCCGTGCCCAGGCAAACGAGAAGGAACTCCTGCGACAGCTGGCGGCCCTCGAGACGGGGGCTTCGCTAGATGACGCTGACGGGATAGAACTGGACAGAAAGCCGGAGGAACAGGCGAAAGACGAGACGCCTGCCAGGGAGATGCCGGTAACAATGGAGCCTCCGCACGTGCGATTCAACGCGCAGCTAGCGGTGCAGGACGACGTGCTATACATCTACGGCGGCACATTTGAAAAGGGAGACCGAGAGTTTACGTTTGACGACTTGTACGCCATCGACCTGAGCAAGCTCGATGGGTGCAAGGAGGTCTTTAACAGGCCTGTCGAGGACTGGATCGTAAGTATATTCCAGCACCGTGAACTGGGAAAGAGGGCTAATAGACTGTCGCAGGAGTCCGAGGACGAGGACGACCAAGATGACGAAGACGACGAGGACGACGAGGACGACGAGGATGAGGATGTGGATGAGGGCGACGAAGACGAGGGTGATGAATCCAATCAGCGGCTGCAGACAGCGGGCAAGCGCAAGGAGGATGATGCCATGTCCGACACGTCTTCCGAGGCGGCGTCTACGCCGTCCATTATTTCAGACGAGGACGACACGGAGACGACTGCCACCTCCATCGACGACGGCCTCCCTCACCCGCGAGTAAGTCTCCTTCCTTCCGCGGCCTTTCCCCCTCGTTAGCCAAGTAAGTCACTGACCACGCGCCGTAGCCCTTTGAATCCCGGCGCGAGTTCTTCGTGCGGACGACGGCGGAGTGGCAAGAGGTGCTCATGACGAGCATGCGGTGGAAGGGCTTGCAGCCGGAGACGCTGGCGATCAAGGAGATCAAGGCCAAGGCGTTTGAGCTGAGCGAGGAGAAGTGGTGGGACTGCCGCGAGGAGATCACGGCGCTCGAGGAGGAGCAGGAGGCGGCGGGCATCCAGGAGGTGGTGAGCCTGGCGGAGAGGGGGGATGCGGGCGCGCCGGGGGGGGCGAGGAGGAGGTGAGGCGGCGGTTGTGGATCATGGGGGGGGGCATCTGCTGCTGGCATAGCACGATACGGTATCACAGAGCATGATAGACTGGGCATGGCAGAGCCAGTATGGGAATGACAAGACACGTGTGACGCCATCTCACTTGATGGGAGTTGTGATGCAGTGTCCGCAGAACTCGCCACGTGAGAAAGCAACATCATGTCATTTACACGTCGGCATTGTCCAACTCAACGGAGCCCCATCTCACTCCATCCCATCCCTCCAGCAACTCCACGCCCCTCAGTCAGAATCACCAACGCCTCTCTCAAGCCAAGTCTTCCTCGACGACCCCCTCGGGCGACCACGCCGGCCTCTTGCCCCTCGTCCACAGCACCGCGGCCGCCGCGCTGCCCACGAGTCACGACGCCTGCTTGCCCATGGGCGGATACGTCTTGCCGTCGCGCTCGATGGCGGGCGCGCAGGTGCAGCGCTCGGAGGCGGGCACGGCGTCCATGATGGAGGCGACGTGCTGGCCGCAGCCCCACCAGCTCGTCTTCTCTGTCGGGGGTGTGTAAGTAGATGTTCCAACGTACAAAGCACCTGTCTTGCCAGAGCAAGAGACAGCGTTGAGAGTCGCTGGCAAGATGTGGAGGGGGGCTCACTGCAGGTGTCGCACGTGGCTTTTCGGCACATGGTGGCGGTCGATGGTGATGGTGATGGTGAAGGCAGTGTTTGTGTTGCTCGGATGGATGTTGGGCTGCCTTGGATAGATTATCGTATTTTATACGACGGTCTTTCTCATTACGCAGAGTTGATGCTGAGTGCTTTTGTAAGTTGGAGCCGTCGGGCGGCAACCGGAGTCGGCGACCACGGCCCACGGGATCCGCTTTGGCTCGGCTGATCGGCGAGGCTTTCCACATCGGCGTCCATTCCGCTTAATCCTCGTACTTGCGGGTGTGCATCGGGTTTCAGCCCGGAGTTCATTGCATAGGTAGGTGCACTGTTGTATCTGTCCGTTGTGGTATATTTTGAAGCCGGTGAATATTCGAGTTACTTCGTCCATGATGCACACAAGGGCAAGGCAAAAGCGATGCTCCGTATTCAATGCAACGACAAAGGATATATGCTGGAG
>LFRF01000001.1:949058-1009377 GCA_001189435.1 Tolypocladium ophioglossoides CBS 100239 | reverse complement strand
CCCCCCCCCGCCCCCTTTGGCATCTGCCGCCTGCAGCAACTCCGGACTCGTTCCTCTCCTATACCTGCGCCGCCGCCTGCTTCTTGGCCGTCTCGCTCTCGGCAATGGACCGGAWGAGGTTCACCGCTAGCTCCCTGCCCTGGGCGACGTATTTGTCCGACGCATCGCACGGCACATGCAGGAAGACTACCTTTCGCGGCCGCTGCTCCTTCAGCAGCGTGGACAGGCTCGAGTAGTAGATGAAGTCGCACAGGTACCTGCCCGCGTCTTCCGAGATGCGCAGGTCCATGTCCTCCTGTTTCGCATGTCGGTCAGCACGCCCTCTCAGCCCGGGGTATCATGCGCGTAGACGTACAGCACTGTGCCCCTGCCACCGCTCCAGGACGTCCTGCAGGTCCAGGTCCGTCTCAATCTCGTCGGGCATCGCGTGCCAGATCCAGTCCTCCCCGCGGTTGCCCTCCTCCCCGTCCCCGAGCCTCTCGCCGTCGACGTCGAGCGACTTGTACCCGGTGCGGTGGCCCCGGCGCTCGATCTGGTAGAACGGCCGCGGGCCGGCCATGCCGATGTGTATCGCTACGTCGACCTTGTGGCCCTGGTACGTCTCCCACAGGCTGGGCACGAGGCCCCTCACCACCTTGTAGTTGACGCGGACGGGCTCCGGGTGGACGAGGATGCGGACGGGGGGGATGTCGACGGCGTGCCTCGAGCTGGGGTCCTTGGCGCGCAGGGTGGGGAGATGCGGCGGGAGGCCTTTGGCGATCTCCCACGACGGGTTGACGGGGTACTGGTCGCGGAAGGGCTGTGTCGCGTGGTCAGCGCAAGCCATGGATACAGTGTCAGTGGACAAGGGGAAGCACGTACACCGAATCCGGTGACGAGCACCGTCAGCTCATCGGCATCTTTTCCCTGCGAACCCATGGCTGCTCCCGAGAGCCGACGAGGGGAGCCCAGGCTGCCTGCTCGAGCCAATGCGACAGGACGCTGCAGGAGTCAGGCCTCTCGATTGCGTGCTGCTGCCTCTGGAGGATCAATGCCTGGCCAACACGCGCCGTCGAAAGCGACGCTGCCCAGCCGGGATGCGCGGAGATGTATGTTTGCGCTGGGCTCGACAGTTGCGTTGGAGTGGTTGGAATGGAGGCACACACATGTGGCTGGAGGTGGCTCAAGACGACTCGAGTGTCGACTTTCTGGATGCGGATTGCGAACGTGGGGTAACCGAAGGTACGTACCCTGCGACGCCGGGGTCTAGCGCGGGGGTCTGGGGAAGGGTGCTACACCCCCGCTTGTTCTCGCTGAGGTTGCTGGCATCGGTGAGCTGTGACTGACAGAACGGGCAAAGACAGTGGGGGCATGATGAGTTGACTGAACTGTCTGTAAGTCCGCCGTTGATACGCCATGTCTAGCGATTCACCCGTTTGGCTTATTCCCTTGCCTGGAGAAGCTGCTGGGCAAGAGGGCACGGAACAACTGGTATAGGGTAACCGGAGCCGGTCAGACCTAACTCGCTGAGGAAATTCCGCCCCCGGCCGCGGAGCTTCCTAGTCTGACACTCCAGCGCCGGGAAATCGTCTCTTTCGCCGCCGACACCGCTCACGTATTGCATAGATGCCTTTATAGACTGTTCTGCGAGAGCATGGCGCGACTCGGCCTCATCACTCGTTGCATCATCAGATAGATCCTTGCGGCGCCATCAACTCATCAACTCACCTCGGCATATCCGACCCTCGCACCTGGGGGCTTCAGAAAGACGCAGCCAGCATGGGATCGCAACCACAGTTCACCCTGCCGCCGGAGCAGGTCTCCTTTTCCGGGTTCCTGTTTGACATGGACGGCACAATTATTGACTCCACGCCAGCGATCGTCAAGCACTGGCACACGTTGGTCTCCCTCACTGCTGCCCTCACAAACCCATCATGCATCTCAACTGACGAGCACATAGCGTGGGCAAAGAGATTGGCGTATCGCCCGAGACTATACTGCAGACGTCCCACGGACGGCGGAGTATAGATGTGTTCAAAATCATTGCCCCCGAAAAGGCGAACTGGGAGTGTGAGTGCCACCCTGCGGACAGATCCCGAGCCCACAAGCCACCGGGCTTGGATGAGTCGAGCAATTGGCTGATGAGCCCTTCACTAGACGTCAAACACGTGGAAGGACAGCTCCCTCTCCTGCATGGCGATGATGTCACCGAGATTCCCGGATCACGGTCGCTGCTGGACTCCCTGATAGCCCAGTCCAGTCCCTGGGCCATTGTCACCTCCGGCACCGAGCCCCTCGTCACCGGCTGGCTCAATGTCCTCTCCCTCGCTATACCGCAACACCTCGTCACCGCTGAGTCGGTGCAGAACGGGAAGCCCGACCCGGCCTGCTACCTCATGGGGCTCAAGAAGCTCGGCCTGCAGGACGCGGCGGGAGACGTCCTGGTGCTGGAGGACGCGCCTGCGGGCATCAGGGCCGGCAAGGCGGTTGGCTGCAAAGTCATCGGCCTCGTCACGAGCCACACCGTGGAGCAGGTTATTGCTGCCGAGCCCGACTGGGTAGTCAAGGACCTGGAGTCTGTCAGAGTCGTCGGGCGAGCGGATGGCAAAGTGACCATCGAAATTTCCAACGCGCTGCAACAATAAGGGAGAGTGACAGAGTAGAATGAGGGCGAAAGGGCATGATATTGAAGAGATTGGGAGTTGGGGATCAATAGCCGAGAACCCGTCGCCGCAACCCGCATTCCAGAGATACAATAGACAATCCCTTTGTCAGGGCGTAGGCGTGGAGCGACCGATAACCACAACCTGTGCTCAGATGGCCCCTGGCCGAGTCTCACCGCGTCTTCATTGTCGAGGGTTGCGTTGCCGAGCCCGCCAGCCCAGCTTTGTTCCCTTGGTACGGAGCGGAGTATTACTCCGCCCCTCGCTTCAGGCAATTTCCGAACCCCGAAATCTTCAGCCCCAGCTTCGCGAAACAGCGCACACTCTGTGCCTCTTGTTGCTGACGAAAGCCTTGCCTTTTGCCCTTGGCGTGAGGTTCGCTTGTACGGAGTACCTGAATCAATTCGCACCCTTACTCCTCCGTACCTGTGAGACCCCTATCCGACAGCTGAGACAGCCTCGGTGCAGGCAATGCTGCTCATGAACACGCTCGTCGCGACATGCCTGCAGAATCGGCGGCACGTCACCTTCGCGTGGGAAACACGCAAAGAACAGAGCCAAGGGGGCCCTGGGCGGCGTCCGATCGCAAGGCAACCMTCGCTTGCACAAACAACGGCAAGGGAGCAGTGAAATGAAATCTTGTGCTGTTGGTCCGGCTGGGAATACGAAGGCCAAAAGCATTACGCTTGCGAGGGATACACTCGGGGTGCACAAAAAAGCCTTGTTGGATTACCGCTTATATGCAAGCCCACAAGAACTTCCCGAAGGTGACGTATCATCCCACAGGAACAGTGAAGCCTCTTTTCTCGCAGTACTATTCCGTACCACATAGCATCGCCCAGGGGTAGGATGGCTGAATTTGCGAGGATGCAATATGGCATGTCGTTGCACTGCGTCGACGGCCCGAAGAAGCAGATACCAAGCTGGACGGGCAAGGCGCTGGACATGGTTCCTTGGCTGTCCAACCCCATGACGTTGTGGATGTCTCGGGAGATGTCTCGCAGTGGATGCTATGGTAAGCTGTATCGCAACTCACGAAGCTCAGTGGAAGAGCCCAATGCAAGGTCCCGGTGGGGAAATTAGCACCGCAGCCTATACTCGTCATGGGCACGAGACACCGCTTTGGGCGGAGCCTAGGTAGGCTCGCAATGCGGAAAGGGCGAGTCGAGCATACCTCACCCATGCATGCTATGCCACTTGACAGAGCCTCAAAGTAGTCATGCCGGGCAAGTATAATCGAAAGACCTGGCATGTGTTTGTGGCATTTCGGATGGTGCTTGACACTGGACGTGGCTGTCACCGGAGACATGGATGTGCCTGAACGATCTTTCCAGTGCCGAATTCGCCTCCGAGGCTGTACTTTGTCCTTGGTACTTGGTACGAAGAAGAGTATGTTGTCGTGTTTCCCATCGCCATGCAAGGAAAGCGGTTGGAAGTGCCACCACAACTACCTAGCGAAGATTCTGTGCACAACTCTGCCGCCTTGCCGGTTGACTCTGTGACGGGCCTACGACATGACCTTCGTGACAGGCGACTCTTGTACCTGTCTTGCTCGAAAGACATGTCGATTAGCCGTTTATGCTGTGGGCTCGGATTGGGTGAGCACGCATTCCCCGCCCCCATCTTGAACTCGATCACTCGGAGTTTGCCTCGCTGCGGGAGCTTTGCATGGGCGATGCGGCGAAAAACAAGGGCCATTGCTGCTTTTCTCCGCATGGCATGCATGGCAAGAGGAGCTCGAGCTTGTCCGAACGGTGGGTGAATGCGACGGAGGCGTCTAGTCTCAGGTATGAGGGGCGATCTTGGGGAACCCGGGTTGCTGGAGAGGTTATCTCGTCTGCATCATCGCTCTCGGCAGGATTTCATTCGCCTCCTAATAAGCCGTAGACGGTGTAAGCCATGTGCGACGTGCAAGGTCCTCGGCACGCTGTGCCACCTCACAATGACGAGCAGTGTTGAGTTTGCCTTTGTAGAATCGACGTTCCGAAGTGGAGCCCGTAGACACACTGCCGGTCGAAGATGCACCTCGCCGTCCACCTTGCCCATGATCGTGACGTTGTTGGCCGTTTCCGGCGCGAGAGCACTTGGCAGGCTTCTGGGGTCCCTCCGTCCTGGAGGTCCATCGACACGTGGCCGCCCGGGCCCGAGTTGACACTAATCTGGGCCGCTGTCCTAAGGCAAGACGAGACGGCGAGCCAACCACAAGGCGCCGTCGCGCACCACCTTGTTGATGGGGTTCGAGGCCCTCCAACGAGCGATGGACAGGGGCCCCGTCTCTGCATTCTGCACGGTGGGCCTGCGGGGTGTCCAGACCAAGTACCTCGAGGTACCTGCCTGGGCTGGTGGGGTAGAAGCCAGTCAGCTGGGGATGTGTGATCCCAACAAGCCCGTTTCCGCGCATCAACCCATCCCAGGTCGCAGCCTGCCCTGCCGTCTCACACGGCGGCTGGTCGGCCCCCAGTGGCCGCCTCTCTTACTTGAACGAATCGGCAGACCTGTTCTGCGTGGCCGTAATTTTCGTCTTGAACATGGCAACTCCAACACCCCGCGACGCATCGGATGGCCAGCGGGAGTGTAAGGAGGGCTGAACGGGATCATGCGAGCCCGCTGGACCGGTGTCTCGGTACTGTCAGCTCGAGCGAGTACCTGGTCAAATCAAATCGACGCCTCGCTACAGACTCAGGCGGGCGCCGTTTCGTTTCACGACGTCCCTCGTCGGTCGTCGTGCGAGCCCGTTCGTCGAGACGAGCAGCCGAGCCGGAGGAAAGGCTGCGATAGGCAAGAGGCTGCCGCCGCCGTCGCCATCGCCGTCGTCACCGCGCTGCTACTGCACAACGGGCGGGCGGTTCGTCAAGTCGCTCACGGACTGTCGCTGCGGCTGTCAGGGGACGGCACGGGTCCAGCAGCAAGGGATCCGGCATTCTGGTACGACTAACGCAGCCACAGTTTGTAGCGCAGCCCGCTCTCGTCAGGGTGTGCGCCAACCACCCTTCTCGTACGAGTGCCCCCCGACACCGGCGCCAACCGACTCCATCACCTCATTTCGCCCACGCTTGGTTGCGTGGCGTGGCTTGGCTGCTTGCCACTTGGGTGCCGAGGAGCTTGTCGTGGTCCTGCCATGGCGTGGTTGAGATGGAGGCTGTCGAGGACGGATCGTGCCAACGACGCCCCGCGTGAGATCAGCAGGCAAAAATGGATAGCCTCATCCATCAGGCACCGCATCAGGCAGGTGGTCAAAGACAGGCAAACTGCCCGCCAAAAGAGGCAATGACGTCGGAAGCAGCAACCAACGGTCCAACAACCGCTGCCAAGCAAGTAGGTTCGAGGCAGCCAAGGTGCGGAGCACGTCTTATTACCTACCTCGCCTGACCGAGCCCTCCTCACCTGAAAATCCGCCTCAACAATCATCACATATCGCTTCGTCATCTCGCTGGACAATTTCGGGCGCGTCTACGGAGTACGGAGTACGGAGTACTTCGTATTTACGCCCTGTGGCACCACAGACCCCCGGATGAGGCCGTCTTGGGCAACCTGACTCGCTGTCCGAGCCCCCTGCATGCCGTTATGCACGTCTTGATTCCCTCGAGAAGCCGAAAAGGTTCGGAGGAATCCAAGAGATTCTGCTAGTGGTAGTTGCAAAACGTGCACCCAAGGTATGGGGCGCGCTGGTACGCTCGAGGCCGGCCCCCGAACGACCTCCAGCCAGCCTCTGAGCATCTCATCTGGCTCAGAACAGTGTAGCGTGCGCCGTGAGGAGGCGCGTCGCTCTGGCTGTCCTGCAGTACCCTCGCATTGCTGCAGCACGATCCTGTTGGCTGCGGTTCGAGAAACAATGACAACGGACTGACTTACAAACAAGACCCTCGGACTGTTCAGCGTCCCAGGAAAGTCACCTCAGTGCTGAGCGAGAGCGACCCCAACACGGCACGCACCCGCCGTCACTCAAGGATTAGTAGGAGGGTGATTGAACAATCCATCCCCCGCTCCCCGACTTGGGCTGCGGACTTACCTGGGTCTCGGGCAAGCGGACAGCGTGCTGTTGCAGATGGAACGCGCCGCTCGGTCACAGCAGGGCGACTTGCAGTCACCAGCAGGCGACGAGAAGAGTCACGATAGTTGCAAGCACCGAAACCCAGCGGGTTGGGCCTCTCCGTTTGCACCGAGCCAGAAGAGCTCTTCAATCTCGGGTCGTGGCCTCCGCTCTTGATGCTGCAATTTCACTCTTGTCGCGCCAGACCGCATTGAGCTGCCGTGCGTACTCGAACATAGCGAGCAGAGGCAGCCAATGGCTCTCCTCGGCTGGCCCCGACGTCCGGGCCGCAGATTGCGTGGTACGGTCGTACTCAGCACTAACTGGAGAATCCTGACAAAGTGTGGTCATAACCCGCGCGGGGCGGCATATCTGATGACCAGGGCCTTTCCGACTGGGAAGGATCCGCGGCCACGATGCCTACCTGCCAGACGAGAACAACAGGTTACTGCTGGGTTTTGCATGTCAACATCTGAGACACGCAGCTACGCAGCTGCACACTGGCGCTGTACGCGACAGTGGAATGGCCCCCAATTTCCAAATCGCCGACGGGAAACCACATCTCACTCCGGCTGGTGTCGGGAGGCTTGCGTGATGCGTGTCAACGATCCCAGCGGTCTGGATTGATCGGCGACGATAGAACCTCATCGGGTTACCTCGCGCACGCCAAACCGTTGGCTGCCTCTGGTTCCTTTTGCTCTTCAACGCCTTGGCTCTTCTGCGCCGCAGTTCCGGAATCAAGCAGGTATTGTTTCGAGAGGGAAGAAGCAACATTTGCCGTGGTTCGCGATTGCCGCATTCTGTACGGAGTAGCGTTGTATTGCCTTCAAAATGCCACCGGGTTTCCGTACTCCGTACGGACTATTACATGCTAACCAACAAAAGAGCCCGGCCGCACTGTCTGCTGTGGGACGGACCAGTGTTGCATCTGCGGGAATCCAAGGAGAGCCCACCGTGATGAATCTGCTAGGGTGACCCTGTCGGATGGGTCTACTCCGTACTCACTCAATGAGACGACGCGTTTCCAACGTTGATGACGACGAGCATGAATTACCTTTTCTGGGCTTCAATCCCCGGCATCTACTGTCACCAAGGAGTTCAGGGCGCTGCTTTTTGCGAACAGGTGGGGTTTTATTATGAGAAGAGTACCTGGGACAAGGCTCGCACGTTGACGGTCGGGGTCGAGCCACCAAAGGAAAGTGTGTCACTGATGCGAATCAGATGCAGGAATAAGCGAGAAGGCTCTCGCCCAAGACACGGCGCCCTGACTCTGAGTCGCTGGCTGAGCTCGTCCTTAGCGGCCCCGTTCCGGAGGCTGATCCGAAAGAGGAACTGGGTCGCCGACCCAGGAGCTTGAATGGCGCGACTCGGGATGCGGGATGGTGGGGAAGCTCTCCTCTCGCAGTTGTCGCCGTTTACCTTCGTCGTTGCCGTTGCCGTTGCCGTTGTAGCAGAGAGATCGATGGAGTGGATAATGTGCGCACCGTCTTCATCGTCGGGCCGTGATCTCTTGCGTCTTAGCCTGACAGGGACAAAGGTTGAGCGTAAAGGACCAGCTGAGCTGCCAACAAACGGACCACAGACGGTCACTCTCGAGAAAGTTTGTTGCCAGGTCCCTGTTGTTCCGGCAGCGCCGTGACAACGGAAGCTGTGCTCCGCGTACTCCGTCAAGGACGAGGCCTGGGCCATGCTCTGGCCGGTTCCGAACTCGCCGCTTGCATCCTGGCTCGCCCCATCTGCCAGTCTTGGCCCAACTGGTACTCCGTACTCGTACTACGAGTACGAGTACGTGCAAGCCTCCCGGCCACCAGCTGGCAACCTCGTCCCCAATCGCCTCATGATGACTGCCTTGGATGGACCTATCCCCTGGTTGCTCGTGGTCGGGCAGCTGACGGTTGAAGTGGCACTCAGGCCAAAACGGGGACAACTGCGCTAGGGCGAAGAGAGAGTAACAGGTGGGAGAAGGACATGAAGGGGATAGGACGAAGAACGAGGCGTCAGGGCACCCCTCTCCATGAGGCTGTCTTCCGCCCCCCTTCAACGGAGCAGCGGAGGTGATGAAGGTTGAGCTCGTTGCGGCGAGGCGTCAGCCCACGAGGAACGAGCGCAAGGCGGTGGTGGGTGCGGAGCGCAGAGTGCAGACGCAGGAGCACCAGGAGGAGCAAACGACACATGCTGTGCAGCATCGGGAGCAGAGGGGCAAAAGAAAGAAAAAGCAACTTGGGGAAGCAGGATGAAGTTGCACTCGAGGTGCTTCAGGCGGTTCCTATGGTGTTTGCATGCCGTAACAAGCAACGTTCGAACGGTGGGATGTGGTGGGAGACGATGCTTTGTACGACGATGACGAAAAATAGCAACCCATCTCCCTGCTGATGAGCAACGACACCAACACGACTCATCAACACCAACCAAACCCACAACCTTCACGCCGCAAGCTGGCACCCCTCGAAGGCGACCCTGCGAGTATCCAGTCCGCGGGCTTCTTTCTGCCAATGACAGGAGGCCCCGGCCCTGGCGTCGGCCCTGGCGTCGGCCCTGGTGCCCGCTGGCTGGAAGGGTGGCCGTGGGTGAGCTGTGCTGGGAGATGCAGCAATCGGTCTGCAGCACGCGAGCTGCAGGGAATGAGATGGGGCAGCTCAGCATCTGGCTGGCAGGGCCACGTTGGGGAGCCCGAGCAAACGCACTCGCAGCACAGGCCATGCCAGGCAATGCGAGACCAGGCATTCCGAGGCCGAGCAGGGGAGGGCAGCAGGGCAGGGGAATTCATTCTGCTCTCCGAGGCCCTGGTCTCCCGCGCCTGGAGCCTGGGCATCGCAGCGGTTTCTTCCAGTTCCCAGGATTGCAGAGGCCCCCCCGTCGCATGCGGCGTGGGCGTCTGTCAGTGCCTCCAGCGAGCGTCCATACGAGACGTCGCCTATCGTGCCCAGTCGGGAGGCTGAGGAGGGGACAAATAAGCGAGTCCACCGGCGCCGTGACGACGCCCCGAGACGACGCCCCGAGACGACGCCCCGAGACGACGCACCAAAACAAGCTCCCTCTCGGCGACCTGGCGTGGAATTCAAGCGCTTTCTCCGCTCCACACCCCCTCCCTCTTCATGAGGCTACAGGCGACTGACTGCCCTTCTCTCCTGGCGGAGCGTGAGTGAGCCCTCGCAGCGCGGCACGGCAACGCGACGAGCTGGCGCGGGTGATGGTGATGACGATGACACGGGACGTGCTGCGCCTGTCGGTTGCCCTCCGCCGAGCCTACATGTCCGAGTGGTTCCTCCGTGGCATCGAGGTCTCATCGCGTCCGCGCCGCGCGCCGCGGTGCGATCCCTACAGGAGCGCTAACGGCCAAGGCGACATGGCAAGGGGCGTCTCGACCCAGGTCGCGCAAATGGAGTCTGGAGGCCAGCCCCAGTCCTCCTTGCTGAGGGAGGGCTGCCCAGGGAGCGCCATGAATGGACGGAGCTGGCGCCGGCACGCCACCGCCGCGGCAGCTGTGCTGGCTGTGTCGTCGCCGGGCCACAGCGCTGATCCGGCCCCGGCTAGTGGGCGTCTCTCGGGCAGCCCTGGAGAAAGCCGGCTGCTGCTGGTCGTGGTGGTGTGGTGTCAAGGGGCGTTGAGGGTGGGTGCAGGCTGAGCGACCGAGCCGGGGGGCCCCCTGGCACCTCGGCCCAGCAGCCAAGGTCTCGCCTTGTACTCGTACGCCGTGAAGCCCGACGGTGCGCCCGCTCCCACATCTCGCGGCCAGCAGCCGCCAGCAGGCGTGAACGGTTCCGTGCCGCAGCAACAGGCGCTTCTCTGGCTGCCCTGCCCTGCCTGGACCAGGCTCTCCGTGATGCCCGGCAGCGCAGCAGGGGTCTTGGTGCTCTTCCGTCACCTGGCTGCATGCGCACCCACTCGCCATCTCGCCATCCACGATGACGGGTCCAGGCCAGTGCCGGGCTGCACTTCTGCCCTTCTTCAACCCTCCACGCCCTCACTCAAACCTGCAATCTCTCGTGAACCTTTTTCTTCATCTCAAGACCTGTGCTCCCTTGGCGAACCCCGTCCCGAAAGGGCAGAACCTTTGCTGAGCTGTGTCTCACGATTGCGTACCCTGCTCGCTACTCTATCTTGACTCCGCTTACACGGTCCCTGGCCCTCGGCGATCCTTAAAGAGACGAAACACCTCACTCCTCGATTTTTGCTCCGGTGGCTTTTGGCTGTGCTCTATCCMTCCATCCACTCATTCGGCCCCTTCCATTTCAAGCTCCGCGGTATCTACGCATTGCTTAGCCACTCTTTCAGCAGCTCGACGTTGTCAACAGCTTCGCTCTCTTCCACGCGGCCAATCCCTGCGACGCCCGCCAACGTTTCTTGCCCAATAACCCACCCCATTGTAGCCGCAACTGGAAAATCTTGGATCAGCTTGTCCGACTCGACACCATGGGGCCCTTTTCCCAATCCCAATGGCCATCGTGGACATACTCTGGGCTCGGCGACCCGTTCTCCGGCTACGCGCAAGTCTCCAACTGTCCCGCCTACCTCGCCGACTCCATGGAGACGTATCAGAACCACAATCGTCACCTCGTCCACCACCACCAGCTGTCTAGGACAACCGAGTCGAAGCCCCGCCTTTCGAAGGAGGAAGTCGAGGTTCTCGAGGCGGAGTTCCAGAAGAATCACAAGCCCAGTAGCAGTACCAAGAAGGCCCTGGCTGAGTCTATGCGAGTTGACAATGCTCGGATCAATGTACATATCCTCTTGCCCCACCCTCTCGGTGATTCCATCTAACCAAAACACAGAATTGGTTCCAGAACAGGCGCGCCCGAGAGAAGAAGGAAAACAACATTCGGGAGTACGAAGCAAAACAAAGATTGGAAAAGGAGAAAGCAGGCGCCGAGTCGGGACACCAATTTGAAAGCACCCGACATTGCGACTTGGTTGCCTCCAGCGCCCCATTCCCAGAGCCCCGAATGAACTTTGGATCTCGCGCCGATGCTTCGCAGTCGCCGTCGGTTCAGTCTGTCCTGGAGACCGCTAGCGAAACCACCGAGCCGAGCCAGAGCGACGATTCGGATTCTCCCCGGCCCGTCAAAACCGAGCCCGTTAAAACCGAACCCGTTGACTTCAGCAATATCGACGCCTCAAGTGTTGGGTCCGACTTGGACGATGACATGATGTCTGATGAGCTGCCAGAGCAGATTGATGGCTACTTCAACCTGACGGATGCCTGCGTTGGCATGTCGGTGAAGGGCCCGGAGCCGTTGTCATTGGTGGACGCCAAGGCATCCGGCCAGCTCTTCAGTGGCTATCAAAGCTTCATGTCTCCCCATTCGGTGCAGCGGGACACCGAGGCTCTGGACCAAAGCTTCACCACGGCTGCTCTTCCCCAATTGTCACCACTAGTTGACGATACCCAACCCAAACCATCACAACCCATCGACATTGCGTCCCGTCGCAATCGCCGGCCAGCGCCACTGGCCATCGTCGGAGGCCGCAGTCAATCGTCATATTCTCCCAGGACTGCTACAGACTTTGACCGGAGGGGAGATCGAACTAGCCCTATGCGCCGCGTCGCCTCCGCCGCTGGCTCCGTCAGAATAAAGAAGCCTGCTGCTACCCCACGAAGTCCCTTTTACGATGCGAGCTTCCAGTCGCGACGCTCGCCGAGCACAACGGGTCCTGTTGGCTCTGGCGCACCACCAACTCCGGATACTCCCATCACTCTACATCAGCAGGGGCTTGTCGATGGTACGGTTAGGTACTCTTTGGACTCAAAGTACATGTCTGCAGACCCAGCTCTCCGTGACCCAACCTTGAGAACGCCGCCGACAACGCCCGGCTTCATGGACAGCCTGTTCAACATTAGCTCTACTTACGGCATGTCTATCTCGGAGGAGACTCTGATTGCGCCCGGCATCAGCAGGCTTCCTGGGGGCTTCGAAATGTCCTCCATGACAGGGGGGGTGTCGGGTTTCATTGACAACGCGAGCAACTGCTCCCGCCAGAACGAGACGTCATTACTCTCGTCACAGATGGGCTCTACATACTTTAACTTTATGGGAGCCAATCCCGATTACAACTGGTCGGACGCCTCCACCTCGACGAGTTCATCGCCGGAACACCACACACAACGAGGCGGGTATATGATTATGCCCACGACGAATTTCAGCCATGACTGAAACTAGGGACTTGGCGAAATATTTGCCCGCTGCGGCCTCTTGTTCACATATCGTTCAGCGAAGTCAATATTGCTTCCGCATATGGCGTGCTTTCATGCTTGCCATACGATGGCTCGATAGTTGGCAACTGTGCAACAATCTCGAGCCCACATTTATGGACGCAGTCAGTTTTACTGTGCATTACTGAGACCTTCAGCGCCGATGATGGAATTCCTGCGGGGACGTGGAGGTGTCAAGGTCTCCCGGATAAGGAAATGTATCCTATTGTAATGGGAGGAGCTTGTGTGCTGTTTATTTTCAATGTTTGGCGCTTTCGGAGCATACAAGGGATGGAATACCCACGGGAGGCAATGTTCTGGGATTTGAAAGCTCAGAATGGATCGTTTCAGTACGCAGCCCGGGACAGTGTTGCGGGGAGGACGCCGTGGAGCTGGGTGTTGGGGCAACTGGATGTGGACATGACTTTCTACGCTAGATAGGCATAAGAAATACAGGCCGACAAGCCTTGAGTCAACGTTACACGATTCCTCGAGCCAGGGTTCAAAGTGAAGTGAAGTCGCGGTTCATGACGTCTGTGCTGGATGAGGGGGCAGAGGTACCGGCCCAAGACATACTTGGAGATGCAGCCCTCAAGCAATCCTGCCAACGTCGAGGAAGAGCAGAGGGTAACCCGGCGACTTCGCTCAGGGAATCTGATGATGATTCGTCCGGCTAATTGATGTCGAGCAAGTTGTCTACTGCTGCCAAATACGTTGAGTGGGGATAGATTGAGGGAACGGGCGAAGTTAACCTCCCCCCCCTTCGGGCACTCAATTTATTTACACCTTATCAACCTCAACACAATATATCGCGACCGCATTTTCTCTCGCATTCCAATCGTTGTATATTAAATGAGCTATTCAACGCATTCAAAATGCCTAGGTAAGCCAAATATACTGAAGAAACACTGCAACAAGCAGTCTAGGCTGTGAAAAACCGTCTCTCGCCAAGTCAAGGCTGCCCAGCAATATGGAATTCCACGTCAAACGCTCCAAAACCGATTACGCGGCGCCTTTCCAATACAAGCTGCAAAAGAGCCTACGCAGCGTCTCTCACTTGATCAAGAAAGACATCTTCGCAATTGGGTCCTAGCCCAGGCCGCCCTCGGGCTCCCGCCATCGCATTTCCAGCTTAGGGGATTCGCCAGTCGGGTTCTCATTGCCGGCGGCGGCCTTCGGCCCCTTGGCAAGAACTGGGTGACTGGCTTTTTGCGCCGTAACCCGGAAGTCAGCACAATGAAGGGCAAATCTATTTATTCCGCACGAATCAACTGTCATGCTGTAATCACATACGACGATGATCACGGTGATAGCACTCGTGGTGGCAGCTAGGTAGGAGCAGCACAAGGACTCTGTGTTGTGTCAAGAACTGAAGCTCGCCAGTTTCAGGCTTCTTGCCACCGACTCGCTACTATATCGACATCACTTCCCATGTGACTCACAGCCACGTCGCAAGTCGGCACTACTAGAGACTGTTTCCATGCGTGCATCTCCTCGTCGTGAGATACCCATCCGTGCGCACCTTGCATCATTCAGACCCGGATCAGACTCAGACTAGGCCGCCTGATCGAGCTGGCGTCAGTAGCTGCGCTGATTGCAAAGCATGAATTCGAGGACATTTGTCACGAGTGGCAACTCGAATAGATACAACTCGAATAGATAGATTGACTATATAATTTGATTATCACGGCGTTCTTGTGTGGCGCAATTCATCCTCAAATTCGCTCCCTTGTTATTGAATGAGGTGGTGCCGAGGTTCGACCTACAGACTTACAGACCCCGCCATCGACGTGCCTTCCCTTCATTTGATTTCACGCGTCTTAGACCCACCTGAGCAAGACGACCGCATTATTATTACTTTGCGTACCTGAAGCTGTCTGCGTCTTCTGCAGTTTCTGGTTTCTCCCTCGGATGCAAACATCTTAAACGCCCTTGTACAAACCATGTCGCGCGGCGAATGACTCCTCCGAGTCCCCAATGTCCTCGTTCGCCGTGCTCTACGTCGACGCGTCGCGTCCCCGGTCTGGGATATTGACACCAACCTCCGAGGGCAGCCTGAACCGCCGCGACGGCGATGGCAGCGAGACGCCGGAGAGTCGCAAGAGGCGGCGGGCGGACGCGGTTGCGATAGACCATTTGCTCAAGCCGTCCATTACTGTCAAGGTTGGTACCTGCATACCAGACGAAGCGGGACGCTGTTGGCGGTGGCTAACAAGGACAGCCGCATCCTCACAACTTGCACGTCCAGCCACGCGTTTTGCTGCCTTTGATGCTGCTGCCGCGAGAACATCTTCCCCTGGCTTGCATTGACCTCGCTGGGTCTGACVACGACTTGCCGCAGTCGCGCTTCTGCGAGTCCCACGTCAAGATCCTCGACCTCGAGAGCCGGCTCGGCTCAGCGCCGAGCGTCCTGGTTGCACGAAACGAACACAAGGGCACTGCGTATGCCCTCGAGAGGCAGGACAATGGCCTCTACGTGGTCTGCAGGCTAGGGCTATGGGTCAACTTGGATTCTCTGGCGAGAAAGGCCACGGCCGTCTCTCACGAACGGCTTCGCCCGGCCAGACCCGAGCGGGGAGAGCAGAACACGGCGACGGCATTCACAACGCCTCGGATTTACAAGGAACAGAAGACGAAGAGGGCCGCAATCGAGGCAATCCAGTCTCTAGTGAGAAAACGAGCGCGGTCTCAGTCCGCGTCGACGTTTGAGGACGCCACCAGGCGAGACGGCGTCGCGGAGCCGGATACCAGCCAGAGTCAGCTGCCGTCTCCGGAAGAACAGCTAGAGCGACAGATGGAACCTCAGCACCAAGCAAGCACTCCAACTGCAGATCCGCCCCCAGGTGTCGACAGGACGGCAGAATCTGCTCCGCAGCACACTGCAGACTACATCTTTGACAATATCCGTACACATTATTTCGAAGCGCTATACAGATCTATGGCACGTCTCCTCTGCATCCATCTCATAGTCCACCGCTAACGGCATTGCAGGGATCATTGGCGTACTTTGCAAAGGGACCCTTGTCACGAGCACGATCAGCCTTTCACCTGGACCTGGAGTCCGACTTGGATATGGCCGACTTGATAGAATTTCTCAAGAGCCTGCTCCTCACCACAGTGCAGGTCGACAAGAAGTATCGAGAATCGATTCCGGATGTCGTCGCCAAGATGAAAAGTCATGTTGAGAGCTCCGATGAGGGCAGCAAGTGGAAGCGAAGGCCGAGAAAGATGAAGCTCGGCAGGGATGGCCTCTATCCCATGGAAGATGAGAGCATCCGCAAGTGGTGGATTGCAAACAAGCCAGAGCTAGGCGAGGAGCAGACCGGCTACTCGCCCTCCCAGATTAAGTCCCACGTCTCACTGCTTCGTACGAGAGAAACGCAGCTGCAGATGATCCTGATCCTCGAGATACTAGCTTTGGAGCCGCTGAAGACTGCTGATGAGGCTGCTGAGGATACCCTGCCCCTGCTACCTGGCATTGAATCCCAGCAGCAGGAGCAGTCAATGGCGCCGCCTCCACCACTGAAAAAGCGCAACAAGCACAATCTTCCAGTGTTGATAGACGTTCACGCTGATCGCCTCACCATCTGGCAGTCTACGGCTTCAGATGAGCAGCTCTTATTGGAAGACTCTCAGGCATCACGGGGGCCAGCCGACGGCCAGGTCCAGCAGACGGCTTCCTCTGAGCCTCTGAAGGACTTTTGCGTCGACGTCATTCTGCCTTTGTAGGTTAAGCCTTTGCTCCCCAACTAGCTGGCTGCTAACATGAAACAGCTTCTCTGCACGTCTGCCAGAGCTGTGCGATTCGATCAACCGCAAGCTCGGTGGGCCGGTCATCATATCTCCCCCAAAGTCGAAATCGTCCAAACGCTCCGCCAGCAAGCGGGAACAAAAGCCCGGCGCTGCAGCCCAACGGCCGTCGCCCCTGAACCCTAGGAGAACTTTACAACGTGCGCTGTCCACCGACCAGCAGCACCGAAGAAGCGTCTCGAGGGGACCCAGCAACGCCATTGCGCTCATGCGATCTGCCACCTCGACTTCATTCTCGGGCATGAAGCGAGAGGGCAGCGAGCCGGTCTCGTTGAAAGCGTTGCCCAAGGGAGTGGCCAGCTTGCCCCGGCCGAAGCAGCCGTCGCTCTCCCGTAGCTCTAGCATGACCAACTTGGAAGATACCAAAGCTAATAAGAAGGCACTGGTCGAGGCAGAGTTGAAGGATGCAATCTCGGCCTTGCGGAAACCGAACCGTGATGTTGTCGGCAAGGCGATGGCTGAGGCAGCCGAACGCCGAGCGTTAGCAGGCCAATCTGCAAAGAGTTAGTCTATACCAGCCTGTCGCCTAGACCGAATCTAACACGTCATGCAGAAGCGAGGAAGATTCCTCGAAGCTCGCTTAGCTCCTCAATCCAGGTAAAGGCAACGCCAGCGAATCATCGCTTCAGGGACGTCTTGGCAGCCAAGTCGGAGACCGACGCCGATTTGCCCCTGGACAGCACGGAAGATCTCATTCCTCCCTCGAGTGTTGGGCACCTGGTGCCATCTACGGGACCTCGGGCCGGCCATAGAGACGCATTCATGAGCAGCACGTCTCCAGCAGTGGAACTGGTCGGGGGCACGCCAGTCAGGACGTCGACCCAATCAAACTTCTTGCGCCGACCCGCCAACGAGGAGCCTCAGATACCGGCTTCGTCTCCGCTCATGGAGAGAAAGACGATGGGGCGAGACAACTTTCTGGTTCCCGGAAGTGCAGTGAAGCCATGTGCGAGGCTGAGCTTCTCAACACCGCAACATGCGGAAGTGGCTGCAACCCCAGTGAAGAGAGGTGCGCCGAGGTGGGGGTGGGATGACAGCCCCGTTGGGATGGCTGAGCTGCCGCCGCCGCAGGAAGAGACGTTGATTTCAATTTATCAGCAACTTGGGTGGGATGATGACTTTGACGGCCTTTGACGAAATGGACAAGAGCATACGCGGAGTTTGCATTGGGAGGGCCGAGGGCAGGAATCTGCCGTGGGGGCATGCATTGGCATCAAACGGCGTCTGCATTGTAAGGGTTAAACTGCATGAGATGTCTTGATTTTAGACGAGCATGGCATATCAAAGCAACGCGTAAGAGGTGTCTTTGAAAGAGTTAAATTTGTGGGTTCAAGCAGCCGCTGGCTCTACTATCGTGGTTGGCAGGTCTCTAATGTCAACGTGCTCTTGGGAGGCCAAGTCTACCACCCGAATAGCCTCGACTCCCACGATGCCCTCCCGCAACGCGAGAAACTGCATCTCGGCGACGTGGCAGGCGCCCGGCGCCAGGGGCCCAACGCGCGTGTCGGCACTGAGGCAGACAAGATCTGGCGAGTCGACCACCGAGTTCTTCTGCATCGCGTGCAGCACGTTTTCGTCGAGCACGGCATCGGCAACCTCCTTCTCGCCGCGGCGTCGGGAGGCGGTCGAGGGCGGGCGCACGGTTCTGACGTCGTTGCGCCGACGCTTGGGGACGGCCACGAGGGCGAGCTTGCGGGGCGGCCGGGCGGAGGTCTTGTCTCTGGAGCGGTTGACGACGTAGACGGTCCAGGAGAAGATGTCGCCAGGGTAGATGGGCTCGGACGGGCCAGTGAAGGACATGGTGATGCCGAGGTCCGGGACGGCGGTCTCGGTGCGCGTGGCGGACGCTTCGAGGCCGGGCAGGGCGTCGGGCTGGGTGACGGAGGGGGATTTGAGGGGGGTGACGGCCGAGGCGCTGCCGATGGAGAGGTGGGAGGGGCGGTGGGCTCGTTGGATACCCGTCTCTGCGGATGGGCCGAAGCTAGGGTTGACAGGGGTGGCAAAGTCGAGGGTTGTGTTCCAGGCCATGGAGAGGCGTGGGACGCACACGCCCGCGGTGACCTGGACGGAGGCGGAGATGGCGATGTCCAGGTTCCCCGTGAGGGCTTTGGGGCTGGTGTCGAGTTGTTGGTGCGGTTGTACGTGGTAGAGAAAGGTGACGTGATCGTGGGAAACACAACTCAGGGGTAGCTTCATCGCAGCCTCGTCATTGAGGCTGTCGACCGTGCCGTCTGGGGTGAGCAGCTTGATGTCGTCCAGGAGAACGTCGCACTCAAAGTGCGGCGTAAAGTCGATTTCCAGGAGCGCAATGATAGCGGAGCTCGGCGGCGCGGTGTTGGGCCGGGAGAAGCGTATCCGCGTGTGGGCGACGGGGAAGATGGCCAGCCTGAGCTGCGGCAGCGCGCGGAGGTGCGCCATGAGGTCCTGCTGCCTGGTCACGGGTGCCACGCGGGACACGCGCAGGGCAGACAGGCGGGGCTTGACGCCGTCGAGGGCCGGGTCGTAGGCAAAGGACTCGAGGAGGTTGATGCTTGCAGGCAGGCCGCTCTGCAGGTAGCCCGTGCCTGCCCGCGCGTTGAGCTTGGCGGCGACCTCGGGCCTGAGGCTCACCGAGGCGGAGAAGACGACGGCGGGGCCTTGAGGGCGCATGCGAGGGCGGGCGAGGAAGACGGGCATGCTCCACACGGCGTAGACGTGCTGGGACGCGCCGTCTCCCTCCGAGTCGCTCTCCTCCTCGTCGACGACGATGAAGGGGTCCGTCACATCTTGGACGTGGCCGGTGAAGATGGTTTCCGCGGCAGGGGGCGAGTCTCGGCCGGGCACGCTGCCGTTAACCACCTGTGCCTGCAGCGAGATGACGAGCCTGCGGAATTGGGCCTGCAGTTCCCTCTCCCCCAGCCAGGGACACTTGAGCACAAGCAGCACATTGACAGTCTCATCTGGCGGGGGGCGTCAGTGAAGGTGAAGGGGGTGCGTTGCCGGTGAGATATCAGGGGCCAGTGCGCACCAAAGAAGAGCGCGTCTCTCTGCTCTATGGACTCGAGGATGGACCTGTTGCTGTCTGCATCCCTGAACACCCTGTCCAGATCCAGGTCCGTTTCCGCGGGAACGAGGTAGGTCAGGTAGGCGTTGTCGGCGAAGCTGGAGCTCGGGTCCTGGGCCTGGCTGACGCCGCTGGTGAGGTCCTCGGTGGTGACGGCGTCACGGCCAGCCATTTTTTGCGGGGCGTACGGAGAGCAGGCGGTTCATTAGTCGTGGCCCATGAAGCTGGCAATCATGGCAAAATGCGCCTTATGTGTGCTGCAGCGGCCCATTGGCCAATTCGCCGTCGCTCGTGGTCGCTGAAGTCCAATCTCCCACCGTGAAGGTGAAGGTGGCCGCAGCCCCGCTTTGGTGCATATTATACGGAGTGCGGCGGACGGTTACAGTGGGTGGCCCGTGCTCCAAAATATTTCCCAGCTTTGGTCCAGCCCGCCAACTGCTCGCAACTCAGCCTTAGCCTGGTCAACCAACCCTCGCGCGCACGCAGACAAGCTGCTCAACCTCGCCTCGACGACGACAACAGCCTCGCTGCTGCTTGCTTGCCTACCCACGATCGCCCCCGCCTGCCTCTCGCTCGCTAGACGGAGCCGTTTCGTCGCCAGCTCCGCACTCGCCTCGCACGCGTCACGATGAACGGCTTCGCAGGTGGCTTCGCAGGTGGCTACGGCGCACCGCCAGCCCCGGCCTCAGTCCCGGCCTGGCAGGAGCATCACACGCCCGACGGACGAGCCTACTACTACAATGCTACCACCAAGGTGACGCAGTGGACCAAGCCGGAGGAGATTATGACCCCGGCAGAGGTGAGTTGGAAGACGGTCTCCGCGGTTCCTCGTCACGATGCATGCTAATTCGCTGCCCTGCCTAGCGCGCTCTGGCGACCCAGCCGTGGAAGGAGTACACCGCCGAGGGAGGCAGAAAGTACTGGTACAATACCGACGCGAAGCAGAGCTCTTGGGAGATGCCCGAGGCTTTCAAGAATGCCCTCGGCGCCAACGACACTCGAAACTACGCCGCCCCGCCGGCCTCGTACGGCCAAGGAGGTCAAGGGTCCCATGGTCAAGGCTACGGTGGCGCCCACCGCCAAGGATACCGCGATCAGGGACGCGGAGGGCGCGACTCTCGCGATGACCGCCAACTGGCGCGGTCTTTTGTCCCTGCCGCCATAGACAACGGCCCGGAATATGCAACCAAGGAGGAGGCTGTTGCCGCATTCATCAAGGTGGTCAAGCGCTACGGAGTGCAGCCCGACTGGACCTGGGAGCAGGTTCTCAAGACCGTTGGCAAGGATCAGCAGTTTCGCTCCATCAAGAACCCCAAGGCCAGAAAGGAAGAATTTGCCAAGTACTGCCAGAACGTCGTCCTCGAGGAGCAAGAGCGAGCCAAAGAGAGGCTTGCAAAGCTGCGCGCTGATTTCGAAACCATGCTCAAGCGACACCCAGACATTACCCACTCGACCCGGTGGAAGACCGCCCGCCCCATCATTGAAGGCGAGACCATTTTCCGCTCCACCGACGACGACAAAGAGCGCGAGCAACTCTTCGACGAATACATCCTTGGGCTCAAGAAGGCCCACCATGAGCAGCAGAAGACTCAGCGAAAGGCTGCGCTCAGCGGATTGAAAGAGCTACTGCCCAAGCTCGATCTCACGGCATACACTCGCTGGGATGACGCTCAGCAGATAGTCTCTGTCGCGCAGAAGGACCCAAAGTATCAGGTACTCACCATGAGTGAGATCATCACCGAGTTTCAGGAACACAGCAAGTATCTTGAGCGTGCCGTGAATGAGAAAAGACAGACGGACAAGAAGACCAAGTTTCGTCGTCAGCGCCGCCACAGAGATGCCTACCGAGCCCTTTTGGCTGATCTTCTCCGAGACGGCAAAATCAAGGCCGGCTCCCAGTGGAGCCAGGTCCGCCAGGTTGTCAAGGATGACGAGCGCTATCGGAACATGCTGGCCCAAGGTGGCGTTTCCACGGCCCCATTGCTGTTCTGGGATGTGGTTGAGGACGAGGAACGTGCGCTTCGAGGACCCCGAAATGATGTGCTGGATGCTCTCGAAGTGAGTTTCTCCGGTTTCCCCCGGGGACTGACGGAGGTTAACATCATCACAAAGGACAAGCGGTTTGACCTGACAGCGACGACCACTGTGGACGAGTTCATGGCTGTCATGAAAGAGGATCGCCGAACCGCCAACACGGATCCCGGCACTTTGCACCTCATTTTCGAACGAGTGAGCCTTTCTTCTCCGCATTGTGTTGAGATATCTTCTAACATTCCTCTCAAGCTCCGCGAAAAACGCGCCGTTAAGCGAGAGGATGAGAGGCATACTGACCGTCACCAGCGTCACGCAGTCGATAATCTGCGCTCGTTTATGAAACGTCTTGATCCTCCGATAATGCCGGGTGACACGTACGAGAATGTGCGGTCGCGACTCTCAAAGGCACCGGAGTTCCAAGCTGTTGGCTCTGAGGACTCGGCACGGCATGCTTTCGACAGGCACATGCGCCGGCTCAGGGAGAGGGTGGATGAGGAGCCCCAACTCGAGCGTAACCATCACCGGCGCAACAGCCTTGTCTCTAGCGAACGAGACTTGCCTCGCCGTGCTAGGGATCGGTCCAGAGGTGAGAGATCTCACCGCGGCGGCCGCTCCTCTCGCCGAAGCCGCAGCCCAGGTCAAGACCCATACGAAGCAGACAGGCGCAGAGCTGTGGCGGAACGCGAGCGAAACCATCGCAAGTCGGCCATGGCAGAGAACGTGCTGTCTGGCGACCGCGGTCGGCTCAGCCCGCCACCACGACGTGAGCGCGACCGTGACCACCGAGAGAGAGACCGCGACCATGATCGCTATGCTCGTCCGCGACGAAGCGAAGACATGCCCTATACCCGGGAGCGCAGGGACAGAGAGGACGAGCGCGAGCGACCACGCCGTCCCATTGACACCCGCTCAGCTGATGAACTCAACTACGGAGACGATCGACCGGCTGGCCCATCTAGCTCTCGACGCCGACGTCCGGATGACGATAACGCCCTCGACCGTAGAGATTCGAGAGACTCCAAGGTGTGTACCTCACCCGAGCAACCACCTATTCTAGTACAGCTCGACTAACAATGTATGCAGAGACTCAAGACAGACCGATCTGGGGAGCGAACTCCTCAGCGTGAGGGACGTCAGCAGCGAACCAAGACTCCCCCTCCCGCGGCCCCTGAGGAGGCGAGAGACGTCCGAAGTGGCAGTGAGGAGGGCGAGATTGAGGAGTAAGGTGTTGACACCTTGCCAGTGCTCGTGCGATGCGTTATCATCATCAAAGTCTTGCTTGTTTTGCTGAGTTGGAATCGACGATGTTAGGTTTCATGTATGGAGTTCAAGGTTCATCTAGGGTATTCATCAGGAAAGCAGGCAAACTGCTGTGGCTGGCTAAAGGGATCAAAGGTAAGGTATGTGGAGATGAGGAAATGTGTTCTGAGGTAACAGGGCAGGAGGCCTAAGAAAATGTAGGAGTAACTGTAGGGAAAATGTGCAATCACTGTAAGCTTTGTTCCTCCGCTGATGTGTCTGGATTCTGTTTGTTGAATCTGGAGCGGCAGCATTCTTGCAAAGAGCAGTGCTTGTTGCTGGAAGGCCCACCTCGAGAAACATCACACGCAGGCGGACCACCCAATGCAACATCGTCGACAATCCGTGTATTTGAGCAAAATGGCAACTATATATAGCTCTTAAAAAGCTTCCCGCGAGGTTAGGAAGCCGACGGCAGTCATCCTGCTTGATCCATTGCCCCTCAATCTGCGAAGCTCTTCATGGCTTGTGCCCCCAAGAAGCAGCAACTCTTATCCGACAGCAAGTGTCGAAGAGCGCGCAGCTTCGAACACGCACAGAAAAGCAAAAGACAAAACCAACTCTTCACGCACAAGCCATCGTTTCGCAGGACCAGACAACAGGGGATAGACCGCCGTCACCGTTACTCGTCCGGATCATCGTCCTCGCCGGCGCCGCCCTCCTGCAACTCCAGATCCGGGCCTTGCCCGCAACTGCGCTTCTCTAGCGAACCTTGCTTTGCAACGCCCTGAACGCCTGGGTATGCATTACGGTGAGCGGGAGGGATATCGTGCTCGTGGTTGCCCTTTTCAAGAGCTCGCTTATGGGGTTTCTTCCAAGAAGAACTATGGAAACGGTCAGCACACACATCACTCGACACATGTTGGAGCTGCGAGACTTACGTAGTTGCCGCCCAGCTTCTGTTCTTGATCCAGCTGAGAGCCCAGCTTGTTGATACGGGGGCGGTAGTTGGTGGGGTCGCGACGGAACGTCACATCCAGGTTCTTCAAGAAGGTGTTGCAGCCGGTCAGCAGCGACTCAGGCCTGTTTGCGTGGGCGTCGAGACCGGGCTTGCCGTCAAAGACGATGACTCGGTCGGCAAGGTAGGTGGCCATGATGAAATCGTGCTCGACGACGAAAGCAGTTTTCTTGGAATGCATGATGAAGCGCTTGATGACACGCGAGGCGATGATACGCTGCTCGGAGTCGAGATAAGCCGACGGCTCATCAATGAGGTAGATGTCGGCAGGCATGCCAAGCGAGAGGACAATAGCAACGCGCTGCAGTTCACCACCAGACAGGTTCTTGACTTCCTGGTCGATGAAGTCGTCAAGCTTGAGGGGCTTGACAACATCAGTCTGGAATTGTGGGGACAAGAAGGCCTGCTTAATCTTCTTGAAGAACAGCTGACGGACAGTACCCTCGAACTTGGGCGTAATGGTCTGGGGCTTCATGCTGATTCTCATGTCGGGAACATTGGCCTTGCTATCAGGCTTGAGGGCGCCAGCCAAGAGACGGCAGAAGGTCGTCTTGCCGGTTCCGTTCTCTCCCATCATAACAATTATCTCTGAATCGGTGAACTCGCCGGCATCGATGCGGAGCCTGAAATTGCCAAGGTGCTTCTCCATCTTGGGGTAGGTGAAGGCGCGAGACCTGTCAATGGCAAAATCGTCGGCGCTTTCGGCGATGCGGAAAGTCAGAGACTCGTCGCAGAAACGCAGGTTCTCTGTCGGGATGTGGCCATCCAGGAAAATGTTGATACCCTCACGGACGGAGTAGGGCATAGTAACAACACCATAGATGGCGGGTTTACCGTACAGGACGCAGATGTAGTCAGAAAGGTAGTCAAGAACCGACAAGTCGTGCTCGACAACAATGACGTAGTCATCGTCACGGAGCAAGGAGCGAATGATTCGAGCGGCGCTCAGTCTCTGCTTGACATCGAGGTATGAGGACGGCTCGTCAAACATGTATACGTCGGCCTTTTGGACGCAGACGGTACCAATGGCGAAACGCTGGAGTTCACCACCGGACAGCAGGGTAATATCTCGGTCCATAATATGGCCCAATTCCAAGACCTTGACAACGTCCTTGGAGTTGCCAAGCGAGGCGCGGCTCTCGATGAGATGACGGACGCTCTTCTCCGGGCCGCGAACTGCCTTGGGGATCTGGTCAACATACTGGGGCTTCACGACGGCCTTGAGGTCGTCCTCGAGAAGCTTGGTGAAATAGTCTACAGACTGTTAGCAGTGTGGCCTTTATAAACGTGGGGCGGCGATGAACCAACTCTGTAGTTCGGACCCGCGGAAGTGCTTGATGACGTCCTCCCAGTCCGGAGGATTGTCGTGGCGGCCCAGGTTGGGCTTGAGCTTGCCGCTGAGGATCTTCAAGGCGGTACTCTTGCCGATACCATTGGTTCCAACCAGACCGAGCACCTGTCCCGGTCGGGGCATTGGCAGGCGGTGGAGCTTGAAGCTGTTGGGGCCATAGCGGTGGGTCACCTGGCTCTCGAGGTTCGTGGGCAGGTTGATGATGGTGATGGCGTCGAACGGGCACTTCTTGGGGCAGATACCGCAGCCGATACAGAGCGACTCGGAGATGAAGGCGAGGCGAGACTCGGGGGCGACTTCGATGCAGAGCTTGCCGCTGCGGACGACGGGGCAAGACTTTTTGCACTCTTGACGGCACTTGCGAGGACGACACTGCGAGCGGTCAGTATTGTGGTGGGGTTGCGTGGGGTTGTGGGAGGTCGCGCTCGACGACGGACCTTGTCGCTGTTCACGATGGCGATACTGGGGGTTTTGCTGTCAGCTCTGTTCTCTCTTGCGCCCCGGATCCCAGACGAAGCACGAGACTCGCCTCGCTGTGCCTCACGTACCGAGTAAGTTTGTCCGACATGGTGGCGATGGCAGGTGGTGGAGGGCCGCGGTGTAGGGTAGGCGCAACGTTTGGAGGGGCACAGAAGCGAGAAATTTTGAGTCTGAAGATGTTGGCAGAGCCAGACGCAAGGAATACCACACGCGTGCGACCAGGCCAGGCACGCGGTGCGCTCAGAGCAAGAATAGTGAGGGGAGACGGAGGAGGAGGAGAGGAGAACAAAAAGTCTGGCTAGCAGGGAGTCGTTGGTGTGTAAGAGCAAACAGGTGTGTGGTCATCAATTTTTCTCGCCTTGTGAATCGCCAGTTTGGCGGGGCAGGGCACCACGGCGGGGGATCACTCGTTTGGCGACTTGTTAGGGAGAAGAGGCTGGAGGGGTAGAGCATGCGTGAAAGCTAGGGGCGTCAGTACTTTGGTGCAGGGTACGTGCTATCTAGCTGTGAAAGCGGTGCAAGTCACGCTCTGTGTCATAGCAGCATAAGGACAACTAGGCGCTTTGAACACAGTTCCTCGAAGCAATGCAACAGGTAAAATGCAAAGGAGGGGAGGGGGGGAGGGGATATGGTGGTAAGCTCGAGAGAGCCCGTTCAGGTGAAGATGTGCCTTTCTATTGCTMTTCCCACGAAAGAGTTGTCTGTGTTGTAGACGGCGTGGCTGCAGAAATATCTGCACCACAGTCAGGTAACTACGCTGCCGGGCGCGATATCATTCACATACTTCAACCTCAACCACTGCTCAGGAAACATGAAATTCCAGAGCCAATCCAGTGGTGAGGATTCGGAGCCACAACCCAAGTTTCGTTTTGAATGCATCTATAGAAATTCGATTAAAGAACATAGTTACTCCTCTCTCTCGCTGATATACCTCTTACCCGACATTCCTGCATTAACAGTGTCGCGCTCTCTCCAGTCACCGCTACATTGTGCTGCGGTCGTCACAGCGCAAGGGGGCGTGACTGTATTGTCGTGCATGGTGTTGCTGCGGCGGGAATACACACGGGTCACGTGAGCCGGCGGTGTCGTGCAGGCCCAGGGCCAACCAGTGTCCACTTTAGGCCTGAGTTGCCTGCTACCGCTGCACAGACGCTACTCCCAGCGCTACGAGTCGGCCTGAGCCTCCAATTCTTTCCTGCCTTCTCTCCACCAGTCCTTTTTTGTGACCATTCCTACCCCGTCCCTTCAACACCTTCAACCCCCGTCGACGATCCGCGGCACATATTCGACCGCGTGCCCTCGAAACCGCATCCGTGCGTCTTTTAGATGCCGTGTGGTGCCTGAGCCTCATCTACGAATGACTTGTAAGTGCGTGCTCTGCTCTCCGTTTGCGGCCCGTGCCAGCAGCTGTGTGCTCTGTCACCAGTGGTCGATCCAGCCTCGACTTGACCCCGGTGCATCGCTATATCGGCTCATGGAGCTCTGGTATGGCGTCTTCGATGCATCGTATCGATGGAAACGATGGCGGCCGATGCCTAGACGCACTTGTGCCTCATGTACGGGCACTTTCGACCTGCATTGGCTCCCAGTCCCTTATCGCATCTTTCTCAGCCTCGCCATCAGAAACCCACGTGGTAATGCGATACCTGGAATTGCTCCACGGTTTAGCATTGTCTCTGGTATTCTGAGCCGTGTTTCCGGGTCGCAAGGATCACATTAATGGCACACTGCCGTCCCAGCACATGCACACTTGGCAAGTCCTGTTGCTAACGTCGCCGTCTCTCCAGCCCGTCGCACTCGTCACAGCCGCTACCATGTCCACCCCTACTGAGGGGGGTCCTGTCAACGGACGCTTGTCGCCTGATGATGCCGGGACTTCGACAGCTTTTGCCGAACATGGCCGAAGCGATAGCGACCTCCCCGATGCCCAGAATACCCCCATGGAGCATTCGTCGCCGTCCATTTGCGAGGACCGCAATGGTGAGACCCCAAACCACTTACACGAGGATCACCACATGTCGGACAGTGATGGTTCGAGTGGCGGTGGCGCGTCTGATGATGCAGACTTCGAGATGCGGAATGGCGTCCTCTCTCAACACGATGATGGCGTTGGGCAAGACCGCGAGAGCTCTGCCGACTCCTCGAGACTGTCTAAGCGCAAAAGCCCTGTCGCAGAAGAAGAATTCATACAGGCCAACCCTGAGTTGTATGGCCTTCGCCGAAGTGTATGTTGTTCCGCACGATCCCATCATCTCTGCCATAGTGACTAACGCCAACGACCTAGACTCGAGCAAGAGAAACGCGGAAGCTCGTATGTCCCTCCGCCGCCACGATACCGACGCAGCGCGTGAACCTAACAAGAAATCAGGTTGAATCGGACGAGTCCGACTCTGATATTGGACCTACCAATCGTCGACAGGCCAAACGCCGCCGTGTTAATCAGTCTCAGTCAGGTAAGCGCCCGCCCTGCACGCGCCTTGGCTTTGGAACTTCGACTAACACAAGGACTCTAGCTTCGAAGCGAGGCACACCTGCGCTGCAGCCCTCCACCAACGAGTCCGATTCCGATACCGATACTTACGGCGGAGCTCGGGCAAAGAGCCAGTTGAAGAAGGCGAGACTGCAACGCGAGTCGCAGCCTGTGCTCGCACTTGCCGAGAAAAGATGGTCTAACCGTCGCGCTGCCCAGCAGGTGCAGCAAGGCGCCTACGAAGAAAGCGATTTTGAAGACGAAGAAGACCTGGAGATGGCGGGTGCATACTACGTCGCCGACTACGTTGACGACTCTCCCTACGTCGAAAAAGTTGTCCGCCACCGTCTGAGGGATGGACTGGAGTTGCAGTTCGATTCGAGCCGCCATAATTTCGAATACTTCATCAAGTGGCAGGGCAAATCCCACTTGCACGACACCTGGGAGACCATAGACACTCTCCGCAATGTCCGGGGATTTCGAAAAGTCGAAAACTATTTCCGGAGACTCGTCGAACAGGAGCTCGACATTCGATTTGGCGATGATATCCCGCCGGAGACCAAAGAACAGTTCTTCCTTGATCGGGAGCGTGATGAGGAAGCCTTTGAAGACTTCACCAAGGTTGAGAGAGTTGTCGCTGTCCGTGATGGTGATGAAGATACCGAGTACTTTGTCAAGTGGAAAGGCCTCACCTACGAGGAGTGTACGTGGGAACTGGCATCGGAAATCAGTGCCGATTTCCAAGAAAAGATTGATCAGTACCTTGACCGAGCGTCAAGATCGTGGCAGTCTGACCGACGAGAGGCCAACTTGGACACGCGATCCAGGATGACCAAGTTGGAGAAGCAACCCGAGTACATCCAAGGTGGTGAGCTTCGCCAGTTCCAGCTGAAAGGCCTCAACTTTCTCTGCCTCAACTGGACCCGCGGGAACAATGTTATTCTTGCCGATGAAATGGGGCTTGGCAAGACTGTTCAGACGGTGTCGTTCCTCAGCTGGCTACGCAATGATCGTCGTCAAGAGGGCCCGTCTCTGGTCGTTGCACCGCTCAGCGTCATCCCTGCATGGTGCGATACCTTCAACACTTGGGCGCCGGATCTCAACTACGTTGTCTATCTTGGCCCAGAGGACGCGCGAAACATCATACGCGACAACGAGCTGATTGTCGGGGGCAATGCCAAGAAGCCCAAGTTCAACGTCCTGGTGACTTCGTACGAATTCATCCTTCAAGACTGGCAGTTCCTCCAGTCCATCAAATGGCAGACACTCGCGGTCGATGAGGCTCATCGCCTCAAGAACAAGGAATCTCAGCTCTACGCTCGATTGGTGAGCTTCGGCGTTCCATGCAAGATTCTGATTACGGGCACACCCATCCAGAACAATCTGGCAGAGCTCTCCGCATTGCTCGACTTCCTGAACCCGGGCAAGGTCAACATTGACGAGGACTTGGACTCTCTTTCTGCGGTCGACGCACAGGAGAAGCTGCAGGATCTTCACACCTCCATCGCACCATACATCCTGCGTAGGACCAAGGAGACTGTGGAATCAGACCTGCCCCCGAAGACGGAGAAGATTATCCGCGTGGAGCTCTCCGACGTTCAGTTGGATTACTACAAGAACATCCTCACGAGAAACTACTCTGCCCTTAGCGATGCCAGTGGCGGCCACAAGAACTCTCTCCTCAACATCATGATGGAGCTGAAGAAGATCAGCAACCACCCATACATGTTTCCCGGTGCCGAGGAACGCGTGTTGGCCGGTAGTCTTCGCCGCGAAGATCAGATCAAGGGCTTGATTGCTAGCAGCGGCAAGATGATGCTGCTTGATCAGTTACTTTCGAAGCTCAGGAAAGACGGTCACAGAGTCCTCATATTCAGCCAGATGGTTAAGATGTTGGACATTCTTGGCGACTACCTGTCACTCAGAGGCTACAAGTTTCAGCGTCTGGACGGAACCATTGCGGCAGGGCCACGCCGGATGGCGATCAACCACTTCAATGCCGATGATAGTGATGACTTTTGTTTTCTGTTATCTACCCGAGCCGGTGGCCTCGGCATCAACCTGATGACTGCCGACACTGTCGTCATCTACGACTCGGATTGGAACCCGCAAGCTGACTTGCAAGCCATGGCCAGAGCTCATCGTATCGGCCAGAAGAGGCCCGTTAACATCTATCGTCTTGTTTCGAAAGAGACGGTCGAAGAGGAAGTCTTGGAACGCGCACGAAACAAGCTTCTTCTAGAGTACCTGACCATTCAAGCCGGCGTCACTGATGACGGAAAGGCGCAATTCAAGGAGACGCTGAACAAGAAGGGTCTCAAGACCGACGGCCCTTCGTCATCTGAGGACATCCAAATGGTACTGAAGATGCGCTCCTCCAAGATGTTCGAACAGAGCGGCAACCAGGAACGGCTCGAACAGCTCGACATCGATTCCATTCTCGAGAATGCGGAAGTCACAAAGACCAAGGTCGACGACAAGATCAATCTCAGCAGCGGTGGTATCGACTGGGACAACTTCATGCAGATTACCGATGTCAAGGTGGACGACATCAATCTCGACTGGGACCAGATTATTCCTGCTGGGAAGTTGGCGGAAATCAAAGCTGATGAGGAAAAGAAACAGCACGAGGACTACGTCGCTAAGCTTGCTGCTGAGAATGCGCCTCGACGAGCCACCATCAAGAGCCGCAACAAGGAGAATGAGCGAGCGGATCGCCTTAAGAAGCGCCAGAGAGAGCAGCAGCAAGAGGAAGAGGAGCAGCGAGCTCTCCTGGCGGACCCGAAACGCCCATTGAATGACAAGGAACAGCGAAACCTCATCAAGGCTTACTTCCGATATGGATCAATGGACGATCGTAGCGACGACATCATTCAAGAGGCGAAGCTTGCTGAGAGAGACCCGGAATTCGTCAAGTCCGTGCTTGATGACTTTATCAAGGCCGCCAAGCAGGCTGTGGACGAGAACAACAGCAAACTGGCCGACGAAGAACAGAAGACTGGCAAGATGTTGACAAAGAAGGACAGGAAAGCTGTCTTGATTGACTTTGGCGAGCTGAAGAAGGTCAATGCCGAGACTGCGATTGAACGGCCGCAGCAACTGCAGCTGCTCCGGCAAGCCATTCGGAGCCAGTCTGATTGGAGAACGTTCCGCCTGCCTGATGCCACCAAGGGCGCTAACTACAGCTGCCCATGGGGAGCCAAGGAAGACGCCATGCTGCTGGTCGGTATCGACAAGCATGGTTTCGGTGCCTGGGTTCAGATTCGAGATGATGCTGAACTGGACATGGTGGACAAACTCTTCCTGGAGGAGCATCGGGTCGGTAAGAAGGAGGAGCGCACCAAAGGGAACGACAAGTTGAAGGCTCCAGGCGCGGTGCACCTCGTCCGCCGCTCCGAGTACCTCCTTTCAGTGCTGCAGTCGAAACACTCTGGCGACCGGGGAGTGCAGAAGGCCGTGGACAACCACCACCCCAACAACAAGAAGCATCACTTAGTCAATGGCCATCGCGGAAGTGGCACCGCATCTCCCGCGCCTCTTGGCGTTAAGAAGCATCGCGAAAGGGAGAGAGATCAGTCTCATGCCGACCATCATCACCCTCGTAGCCATGCGGAGGACCGCGGCTCCTCGAGACCCGAAATCAAGCGCAAACATGCGTCGCATGATGATGGCCGCAGCCCAAAGCATCGGCGCATCGAGGATGGGCGTCGCTCAAGCGCTCATGGAGACGACCGTGACAGATTTGAGAAGCGCCGACATGTCGATGACGACGAACGCCGTGATAGGCACCGGCATCGTGATGACCGGCGTGATGATCGCCGGCGTGACGAGCACCGCCGGGACGAGCACCGCCGGGATGAGCACCGCCGGGATGAGCACCGTCGCGACGACCACCGCCGCGACGATATCCGCCGCGACGACCACCGCCGTGATGACCGCCACCGTGACGACCGTCGTGATGACGACCGTCGCGATGACCACCGCCGTGATGACCACCGCCGTGACGATCATCGTCGCGACGACCGCCATGGTCACCGAGAACGGGAGCACGAAGCCCTACCTCAAGACGAGCGCAGAGCCGGTGCCCTTCGACGACTGGAGGAACTGCGCCGCATTGGCGACAACCCGGATCAGAGAGACAAGGACCCTGATGCCATGATCTGGTACTTGCTAAAGCCGGTTCGGGAAAACTTCGAGAGGATTTTGTCGACCACAAAGGAGAACGTCAAGTCGAGCAAGGAGCGGGCGAGCATCTTTGGAGAGGAGCTTGTCGCCATTGGCCGGTTCCTCGATGAGCAGTTTTCCCGCTCCGAAGCAGACGAGGCTCTCAAGAAGAGATTCTGGTTAGTATTCCTTCCTAAATAAACGTGGCTTTCTAGTGCTCACATATGCCTCAGGGATTTCTTGGCTGCGCTGTGGCCGGTCGACGATACCAGCAAGAGCGTTACGGGACAGCGACTGAGCAACATGTATCGCACGCTGCACGCTCGCAACAAGGAAGCTGGCTACAGCTCTGCACGCACCAACGGCGCCAGTGCCACCCGTTGATCCTGGAGCAAGAGTCGACGACATGCCGCAAGTTGGTGATATCAGCGTGGCATTTGTTTGGACTGTGATTTTAATTTGGCATTTTTCTGCATCGGCTGGCGTTTGGTACAAGGGTTGGAATTAGTGTTTACGGCGTGGAAAATTCGAGAGCAACATACCCCGATTTGCATGAAAAGACACGACTCGTGTGGAGGAGTTGGTTACAGCCGGCCTGATGAGATATGCTGGCTGGCCCGCCTGGACGACGGACACGCCGGACTGTCCCGTCCCCGACCTATTTTGTTTCTTCATACTTCTTTTGAGCAGGCTTGATCTTGCTACGCCAGCATGAGGACCAGTGCTCTCCGAGGCACAGGGCACCACCATGTGTTGCGGTCCGGACAGTCGACTGGTCGAGGAGATACACCGAGGAGAGGCAGCATGAGGGCTCTTGGGCTGCTTTCATAGAGTAGCAGCACTGTCACGCGGGACGAGGGCCGAGGGGAAACAGGTCTGATTGACTCGCGTGATCTACGAAGTATAGACTTGTGCAATAGTATAACTTATGTGGACACACCCGGGCAACCTGACACGTCTTGTGATGCTGATGCGTCTTCTTATGCAAAGCCTTGCCGCCAGTTGCTATCTTTGACCATGCGAAGGAGACGGCGCTCCGTACCTAGCTTAAGCTGCCGTGCGACCCTCTGCTGATCTGTGTACTTGGTTGACGTTGTGGGAACGGAAGCGGAAGTCCGTCACCACCACAAGGTCGCACAACGACGGGACTGTTGCTCCTGCTGGTCTCGTTGAGGCAGTAAGGCACTTTGAATAAATAAGATGTAATACTGCGCGCTGTTTTCAAAGTCTTTTGAAACGCTCATTGTATGCTCGCGTCATGACTGTTCAGACGAAGGCAGCGAAACCGACAGAACTCTTGACGGGCCAGGAGGCTCCATAGGACACAAACTGCCGGTCTTGCCCTCGGAAATGTGCAGGCGAGAACATGATTTTCCTCCCGTCGTGTTACGCGGCGGACTCTCGGGCACTCTGCACAAGGAATCCAGTGCCGCGTCCGTTGCGACGTGGTGGATATGCGTGCAGGGAGAGTTTCAACGACCCCGGCGGGTTCCGGGTAGGGAGAACAGCGGACGTGGAGCCGATCGACGGCGGGAGCCCGTCGCTTGCAAAGTATGTGAATCAAATAATCTATATAACCTTGCTGTCGAACGTTGCTTGGACTGACAGGAGGAGTACGATTATCGCAGGCTTGTCGAGCAAGTTGCACTAACAGCTGCTAGTGCGGGTTGGCTTAACGGCTGTTAACAACGCAAGTTGAAAAGCCACTGCCTCTGCCAATGACTCCATTAATCAGCGGCAGCCAGCGGGGAGCTTCCCCGACGCAGTCCATCAACGAGTTGGTTGTTCAGCTGCGGGTGCACGTCTGCTCCCATGCGCAACTTGGGCTGGGTGCTGATAAAGAGATCATTTCCTTCTTGCATTGCCGACCGGTGACTGACTATGCGAGGACGATCTTGTGCGACGGTTCACGGCGTCTGATTCCAGGCAGAACTCGACATGGAGGAAACACCGATGGGAGAGTCCATCAAGACATCGTGAGTCTCATCCACATGAACTGAAGAAATGAGTTACTGACTGGCCCCAGCTGCGAGAGATGTCGCAGGCGCAAGGTCCGCCCCTCCTGAACCGACTCGCATTGGAAGCCTGCTGTGCCTATGGATTGCTGACAGGAGCCACACTCGTCGCTCCAGATCAAATGCGACCGCAAACGCCCGTGCTCGCGCTGCGTCAAGGCTGGGACGGAGTGTGTCTTGCAAGGGACTGGTGAGAAACAGCGGTACAGTTACCCCTGGTCTTGAATCTACAACCATTGCTCACGAGTCACGAACACAACAGCCCCGTGCCAAAGAGCTATGTCCAGGCGCTCGAGGGCCAGGTTGCCTCCCTCGAGGTGGTTATCCGGAAACTAGCTCTGGCAAACGACGAGGAGCGAGACGCCATCTTGTCCGGGCTCCCCCTATCTACGGCACAGGCCGATGAATCGCGTATGGACTGCACGTCGTCGCCGTCGACACCCGATCACAGGCTTGTCGCTGCGCGCCTACGGGCTGGCCAGATGAGACGTCCACCCGACAGCCGCGCGACGCAGTTCTTTGGCGGGACAAGCTCGTTCCAGATTCACTTCTCAAGGGAAGCGCCGCCTCCACCTGTCACGGATGGCCCGGATGCCTCGACTGCTCCCATGGATGATCCCATCATCGCCAGTCTGCCCGGGTCTGGAGCCGATGCCGAAGAGTTGAGCCCCAGGAGCGGCTTCTTCCAGTATGCGCCCCACGACCAGACGTCGCAGACTCTGATGGCCACCTTCTTCAAGGAGCAGTACCAGTACAACATGGTCGTCTATCGCGAGTACTTTCTGCGGGACTACGACGTCGGCTCGGGGAGGTACTACTCGGATGTGCTCCTGTACTCCATCTGCGCCCTCGGTGCCCTCCAATACGACAACTCCCTCAACCTATCCGACGTGTTCTCGGGCCAGGCTCAGGCGTTGCTGTACTCGACCCTCGACAGCCCGGACCTCACCACTCTCCAGGCGCTGGTGCTGCTCGGCTATCGGGAGATAGCCGTGGGCCGGACGTCCAAGGGCTGGCTCTTTTGCGGCATGGCTTTCCGCCTTGCGCACGAAATGGGCCTGCACCTAGACCCGAGCAACTGGGACGGGTACACGGGCTGTCTCCGGGACAGGGAGATACTCCGTCGGGTGTACTGGGCCGTCTTCATCGCCGACAAGCAGCTGAGTCTGTACTTTGGGCGGCCGCCGGCTCTCTATCCGAGCGAGTCTGACGTGCGCAACACAATCAGACTACAGTACCCTCCAGACTGGCAGGGACTCCTTGAGACGTACATTTGCAAGATGGCTACGGCCTCGGAGTACGAAGACAGCGTTGCCCTCGTTGGCTCGTTTATATACCGGGCTGAGCTGTCAAAGATTATCCACGTCATGATCACGGATCTGTTTGAGAACCGGAGGGGAGACGTGGACCCGGCAATGGCGGCGGCCAAGTCCCGGAAAATACACGTGTCCCTGACCAAGTGGCTATCCAGTCTTCCAGGGGCGCTCCATTGGAATCAGTGGACAGTCGGCCAGGTCCCGTCGTCCGTTCTTCATCTCCAGTAAGCTGCCCTCGGATCTCTCTGATGTATGGAGGCACTGACACGGCCAAGCATGCTTTTTCACACCGTCATGATCATCCTCCACCGGCCCCCGTCCAACATGTTCGAGAAGCCCGGCATCGCCGAGAGCGAAGACGTCGAGATCTGCCACGAGTCGCTGCAGGCCATCCTGCGCCTCATGCGCACTTACTCAAGATTCTACCGATACCGCTCCCTGCCCCTGGACTTCGTGCACACGCTCTCCACCGTGGCCGGCACTGTCATGATGAAGCGTTTCCTGCGGGGCTCGTCGTGGGACGACCCGAACATCGACCGCCCCCTGTCGCTCATCACCGAGGCCATGGACGACATTCGGAATACCTGGCCCTGCGTCAAGGAGATCCGGGACTGCGTCGCGCGGGCGCGGCAGACGCAGACGACGATGCCGCCCGAGGTGCCGCTCCATGGAGGCCCCGACTTGATGAACGGCCTGGAGATGGACGACGACGAGGTCGACGCCATGACGAGCTTCATGGCGGGCCTGGGCGATGACCCGGGGACGCTGGTTACGGACGAGTACTTGAGCGCGCAACTACAGGGGGGGCAGTCATGCCTGGAATCGTTTGACTTTAACCAGCCTCCGGGGATGATTGACTCGCGGCAGGCATGGACTCGGCTCACCTCGGCGAGGGCGACAGGTATCTACAGCTTTGGCGCCTCGAGGAGTAGTTGATGCCCCGAACGCCCGCGCAACAGAGGGCTCGCAGCCGCTGTCGACTGCTGATGCAGCTACACGCAGTGACTTCAGGCCTTGGCCGAAAGTACAGGATCCTTTGGAGATGGGCATGGAGATCTTGTCCACCTTAGCCCCTGTACTCTTTTCCAGATGTCTTTCCAAGGCTCTCGGCCTTGACGCCGCTTTTAGCCTGAGCTGAATCCGATTCAAGACGTTTTCCCGTTACTAGGACAGACACTTGCCACAAGGTAAAGCGAGCACCACACTTACGCAGTACTCACTTGTGTTTAGAACATAAGAATTCCATGGGTTTCTTTGGTAGTAGAGTCACCTAGAACATCTGCAACCCTTCCTAGTAGCTCGTGGCCGAACCTACGAAGTACTGGGTCTAAAATACGAATGTGACGTGCATCAGTCATCACTCGTATCCCATATCGAGAACAATATCAAGATTCAAGAATAACCGTTGATATGCATTCGCGAGGCGACTCGTCCGGGGACCTCGATATTCTAACGTGGGAGACGCATATCTATTTACACTCGCGGGTCCCTTCTGCCCTCTACTCCCCCTACTCCCTCTACTCTTTTATCACAAGTCTGCATCGTCAAGTGCACACTGAAGGACTTGGCGCACAGCGCGCCGAAACGCCAAGCACGAGTGCGAGTAGTTATAGTAATACTGCAAGACTCAACTTTAAAGCCGGAACTTGGCAAATTAGCCTTTTCGATAATTTGTGTGGCTGGCCGGTCGAAACGAGAGTTTCAAACGGACTCCGCCAGCTCTCCAAAATTCGATACGTATTTCCTCCCCATCCTTGGATGCATGCTCTTCAACCCCTGTAGCGTCGATGTTGCGCACTGGACTGGCTGAGGTCGGTGGCTTGAGATGATACATACGAAGGACTCCGAACCCTGTGCGGTCAAGCAAGCGGTCCATGCGCATCAGGGAGCTGCGTCGAGGGTAACACGGTGTCGTTTTTCTGTAGAGGTACAAGAGATGCAAGCAACCGCTTCTATTCCGGGTTATCGCTGTTCCCGGCCTGTGTTCTAAAAATGACTGACATCATCATGTTGTTGGATGGTCGAGATCGCGGTGGCTACCGTAGGCAATCTGCTCGGGCCGCTGCGGCCTGTAGCGCCTGATACAGTGGGCGCATGAACGCGCCAGGTATCGCTAGGTTATCGCACGGCTCTCTACTGCTCCGCCTCCGCAACCACGTCTGTCTCACGCATCTCCAGGCATTGGCACAGCCCAAGACGCGCACAACCGCCGTTCCTCGTCGTCCTTCGCCTCGAGAGAGAATGCCGCTTGCTGATGGCATGTCGTCGACATCACCGCCGCACATCGACTTCCCGCTATAGTGCGTTGCCCAGCGCCATGGCCGTCGACGACGCCGCCGAGCCCGCCGCGGCGCGGCGCTCCAGCATCGAGAAGACACCGACTCGCATCTCTCCCGACGTCGCCGAACTCTTCCAACGGCTCCCCGACGAGATCATCGAACAGTAAGGGCTCCCTGGCTCTGCCCCTCCCTCTGGCGGCGCGCATTGGACTGACGACGGGCTGCACAGGATACTCCTCGCCACGGACGCCAACGGCTTCGCTTCGCTCGTCCTCGTCAGCAGCAAGTGGAGGGCCGTCTCCCAGCGGCCGCACCTCTACCGCCACCACCTGGCGCAGTGCTCGTCTTACCTGGCGAGCCTTGCCGATCTGCCTGCCCCCCAAGACGAAAACCTGCCCCGACTGCGACGCCTCTTTGCCCGCGAGGCGAAGCGCAACTTGTTCGACTCGTACTTGCGCCCCAAGGAAACCGTCATCAAGCTTGTGTCCAATTCCATCAGCTCCTCGTCATGCCCCGGCGGAGAAGGCATGCAGTTCGGCGCGTCGCCCAAGGGCCATCACATTCTGGCGTACAACTCGTCGAGGATATATGTCGTCGATGTCCGTGGGGAGCCCCCTAACGTGAAGAGGGAGCTCAAGATTTTGCGACGCCCCGTCTCGGCATGCATCACCGACGATGCGAGCCTTCTGGCTGTGCTATCTACCGAGATGCAAGTCGACCTCTACGACCTGCAAAAGACGCCGCCGCAGCGCAAGCAGTCTCTGATTCTTGACAACAGCCCGCGAACCATCGCCCTTTCGTCCTGCGGCTCGGTTCTCGCTGCCGCGTACGACGGAGGCATCGAGGTATCGTCATTGCATCCCGGTGCCTTGGCAACCGACCGGAGGGCGGTCAAGTGTGACGCGGTAGATGCCTTGACCTTTTCGCTAGATGGCACGCAGATACTCGGCACGACGATACATTCCTCCCCTCCCAACACCGTCATCCTGACCGCGCCGTACTACGACCCTGGCAGCCAGCTAGGCGATAGCAACCTCAGTGCCATGTGGACTACGTCGATTCTCTTCCCCAACACCAGCCGCGATTGTAGCCATGCCATACTGCTGCAGGATGGGGGTCACGGCGAGGCCGAGTGGACCTTTACGTACGACCGCAGTTTCGAGACCTTCCGCGCGGTTCGCCTTGACGACTTGCGAAACGGCACAACGTACTTTACTGGCCCGATACCCAAGGCGACGTCACAGTCAAAACTTCTCCCCTGCACTCTCCCGGCCTCAACATACCATGGCGAGCTTGTTGCGTCTGGGTTCCAGGGTAAAGAGGTTTGGATCTATGGAGTGCCGGGAGACCTGGACGCCGTTCCGGAGACAACATCAAACAATGACAACCCACAAAACCCGTCGGGGCTTGGGCGGCACAACAGTGGTCAGAGTAACCTCTCCCGTAGGACATCTACCAGAGCTCTGGACGGTGACAATGAAAGAGTTGCCCAGTGGCAGATTCTCTGCGACAAGCTGAGGAACAACTTTGTCGGCGGGTGTAAAATCTCAGAGCACAGTGGCGTGAGCAACGTCAAATGGGTCGCAGACTTTGCAGGTGTCTCGTCCAAAGAACGATTGGTTGTGACGGCACGAGGAGTCTCCGGGCCTAGGCTCGTTACCGACGAGGAAGACATTGACTTTGTCGACGGCGGCCGCCTCACCCTACTCGACTTTGATTACGGCCTTGTCAACGGAGACAGGAGCGAAATCACAATTGAAGTAGGCACCGACGACGCCGAGGTACTGGAGGAGGAGAAGCGTGACATTGAAACGGAGGTGGCCATCGTTAGACGAAGGACAGTCGCCCAGCAGCGAGGCGGTCGGACTGCTTTGCTACGAGCTGCGACAACTGCCGGTCAAGAGCCACCACTCCCTCCGCTGCCCCCAACAGAGGCCGCCGCCGACGACGATCCCCTGGTTCCTAGGACAATCGGGAGGAACCCCGTCAGTCATCCGGCCCCTACTGTCATCAACGACCGAGGGGACACGGGGCCGATCGAGGAACAGGAGGCACTGGACGCCCCTTACGCCCACGCCAGTCCTCGCTCGGGAACAACGCTGCGTCGGGCTGCCACCGCCGCTGCCGTCAACCGCAGGCTGAACCCACGAACGGCTGATGGCCGCCCCATCGAATACCGCCGCGCCGACGGACGCGCAGAGCATCCTCACGAAAGCGATGCCGACAACTGGGTGCCTCCCCCTCCGCCGTACCAGGAGGAGGAGGACCCTGTTGATCTCCCGGCTTTCCTGCGCGGGCCTTCGGTTGCACCAATGCCATCGGTCCCTCTCGTTCCACCCTTGCCCGCCGTTGCGGCCCGTGGCCGGGCCGGTCTCGCGTCCTCGCCAGTCACCCAGACACCAGAAACAGGGAGCAGCGCCACCCAACGACGCCGCTCACACCGGAGACCGGCGAGTGACTCGACCACGTTCAGTCGGTCGCGGTCCGGAGATGCGCCGAGCCCCAGATCAAGCCCGTCTATTCACTCTCTGCACATGGGACCGGACGATATCTACAATGTTTCCCCGCCAGGATCCCCGTGTCTTTCAACGCGCCAATCCGGGGACCATCAGGCATCTGGGTCCGAGACGGGCGTGCCGTCCGAGTCCTTGGTTTCATCATCAGCCGCGTCCCGAGCCGAGACATTTGAGGCACAACCGAGCGCCCCGTCAACAGCAGCCATGGCCAGCGCCTCAACGTCGTCAGCGGGTTTCGATAGCCATATCAGGCCCAAGGTGCCGCCGCTGCAGCTGTATATTCCGAATTCTCCGCTGTCCAATATCGTGCCCGCTAGCAGTGCCGAGCCAGCAGCGAGGCGGCTGTCAAATGTCCAGACCTGGCCGCTGCCGCCCCGGCCGGAAGCAGAGCCTTCAGGACAAGCCATGGCCGGCTATCCGTTCTCGGCGCCGCCGTCCAATACCACGAGCCATGACCTGGCTGCAGCTCTCCCTCCGGCGCCCAGCTCTGGACAGCTTGCCAGCCTGAACAAGAGAATCAGCCAAGGCAATCCGCGCCGCCTCTCGGGTGGCCTACAGATCCAGCAGGCTCTGGCCTCCAGACGAAGCTATGAGGATGGGCCAATTCAGGGGCAGCAGCAGCAGGAGGAGGAGGAGTATTGTGATTGGACGGGCAATTCAAGTATTCAGATGCCTGAATTCGATCGCCCGTTGATCATCAGCACCCCGAAAGGTGTTTCGGGTGCCTTTGACCCTCCGAACCGACGTACATCCGGGCGGCAAAACGAAACGCAAATCCTGGCGCCCATCCCTCGGCATCCCCGACAACACAATTTTGTCAACCCCCGCCCAACCACCGAGCGCCTAGAGACCATCTACAGCGCGAGGTCGTACCCGAGCGTGCCTCAGGGGCAGCCCAAGCCAACCGGTATGCCTTCATGGCTCAGGTCAGGGTCAAGGTCGTCTAGGGGGAGCCCAACCGGCGTCAACCGGCGACCCAGCAGAGCAGAGCGGAGCGCCGCGAGGAACATGAAGGACGCCAGGAAGAGTGGATGGACGGGGAAGAAGAGCAAGAAGGAGTCGATGGCGGGGCATGACGCCGCCAGTACGGTCGGGTGGACGGATATGTCCTCCCCCTCTGCGCCGAAGGGTAAGAAGTGCGTTGTGATGTGAGACAACGCCGAGAGGTTGATCTATCCGCAAGTTTTCCTTTGTTCTAAATCCATATCCTTGGGCAGACGTTCTCAGACGGCATAACATCGAAGGGGGGATTTCGAATAGTTTGTCAGGGCCGAGTGCCTAGCATTTGCACAGGGAGCGAGTTTGTTTGCGAGGTTCATTCGTTTGGGGGGAAAAGGGATCAGGGCACTATTAGCATCAGTCAGCGTATGTTTGCTTCTCTCGTTTCAATGTTGTGTTTGGTCACAATCTAGCCAGAAGGAAGCTTCACTCTCATATCGGCGTGTACGAAGTAACTCCTATGCGGGTCACAGTCTGCCGTTGGTAATACAGAATACTTGATTTTGTTTGATTTGGAACACATGAACGCATTGAATGACGTGCAAAACTAAGTGCAAAAACGCCAGTGCGCCATCCGAGAGGAGGCGCCTCTAGTGTACCGAGACCAAGGAGATGCTACACTAAGACGTGCAGCAGCGTTGAGGCTCGTCTGGTGCAAATGATGGAAGTACTCCGTACACGAGATCCAACCCCTCTCCGTTTTCGTCCACAATGCTTCTTCCGTGGTATCACAAAACTCACTACAAACGTCGTCTACATGTCCTCGCTCAGGGTCTATCCTCAAGATGTGGCTCATCATATCCTGGGCGTCGTCCCGGGCACATAAGGCCGTCCCCGATGCACGTCGCCCAGGCCTGCTTGCTCCATCATGTCCGAGAGCGTCGTGGTGCGGTTATCCTTGTTGTTGTGCATCGTGCTGGGGTCGGCAAATATGTTGATACTCTCGCTGCTAGGCTCGCGCTGGACGTGTTGTGTCGAGGGCCGGCGCGATTGCCGTACCTCAGAGGCCTTCATGGTGCGGATGGGCGCGAGGCGCGCGCCGACGACGTGGCCCGTCCGCGCGGTGCGCTCGTCATGCGAGGTAATGGATGCGCGCTCCACAGGCGGGGAGTAGCCAGAGGGATTGGGTGAGTCGAAGGGATTCGGGATCGAGATGCGCGGGGGACGGCTGGCGGGCGGGGGGTCGGGCGGCGGCGACCTCGGATCGGGGTCAAAGGACCGCCGCGCCGGGGGGCTTCCGCGCAAGAAGTCGCTGCGGTAGGAGCCCGGGTGGAGGACGGGCGCGGAGATGACGTTGCCGTAGGGCCCGGAGCCGCTGGTGTTGCTTCGCGCGAAGCTGGACTTTTCCGAGGTGGCGTCCCTGCGCCGACGGCGGATGCAGAGAATGACGACGGTGATGACAAGGAGGAGCACGAGGCAGCCTCCGACTGCGCCGCCGATGATGGACGTCCTCTCAGGCCGGGAGCTAGGGCCGGACGACTCCTGGCTGGGTGTCGTAGAAGAAGCAGAAGTGGCCGACTCTATGCGTGTGCTCGTTACAGTTGGCTCTGCCGTCGTGGTGGTCGGGCTGGAACTCGGCTGCTCGTCCTTCGGGGCCTTGGACTGATCTTGATTCATGGTGCATTCCTTGCCGCCGTCCGAGCACGAGTAGCCAAACGGGCAGCAGAACGCATCGCCACAATTCTGGAGCGCGACATCGAAGACGGTCGTCTGGATGGGCGCCTTTGAGTTCTTGGCCGGATCCTGCTCGCGGACGTTGCAGGTGATGGGCTGGATCTTGCTGCACGTCCTGTCGTTAGGACAGCAGAGGACGGTGGTGGCGCCGGCGAGGGAGATGCACGAGCTGCCCTGGGGACAGCAGAACTGATCTGGGAGGTCTTTGGAGCAGGCCTGGAGGCCGTTGGCGGCGCAGGTATCGGCACGGACGAAGAATTTAGAGGCCGGGGTGGCGGAGACGGTGGAAGCGGCGACGGCTGTGAGGAGGAGGAKCCGGAGAGGTACTGGTTTCCGTGCCATGGCGACGGGGTAAGTTGTGATGGTCGACGAGATAGGCTCAGTCGGAGTGTTGTAGGTTTCTTGTGAGGCGTTTGGAGCAGATGACTCGATGAGAAAGTCTTGGTCGTGTTGCGTTGCCGGCACGGAGCCTGGCAGGGAAAGCAGGCCGATTTGAATAGAAGGATATTAACAACAATATAAGGAGCATCAATATAACACTCAAAGACACGCTGAAAGCTCTAGACGGTATGAGCACCGCACCAGCTCGTTCAACGGAGAAGACGGCAAAGGAAAGAAAGGAGAGAGAGGGAAGAGAGAAAAGAGAGCAAATACGGAGACACAAAGAAGAAGGGAGGGACAGAGGGACGAGAAGATGAGCACGCGCGAGAAAAAGATACGCGCAGCAATCAGCCGTTGGTTGCACCCGTTCCGACGACGCCGTCACGTCCAGTCAGTCCTGTCCAGGCCGACACTCGTGCGACCATTACCAGCCGCCGCCGCGTCCACTACGGCGTCCCATGTGCCACCGCAACCCGGACCGCAATTCCCCATCTGCAGCGGGAAAACGAAAACGAGTCGACGAGGCTGCTCCGGTGCACGCCTCGTGCGCTTGCAAGCCCACGTTCGGGGGCCCGCGGCAGCCACTCAGCCGGCCGCCGAGGGGCCATGGTGCCACCGGAGGGAGGCGGAGCGCGTTGCGGGAGGCGCTGGGCTGGGCTCAACGACAGGCGGGCGGCGGAGAGGTAGAGGTCCGTCGCGAAGCCATGGGCTGGTTCGAGTGGATGGGGTGAGAGAGGGTGAGGGTGAGCGCCTGGAGCCAGTCGAGGTTGTCGCAGGATAGGCGCGTGGGGGGGAGCACTGAGCGCTGATTGGCGGCGGTGCTTGGTTGAGTCAGCGGCTACGACTTCCCTGGGGCGTCGCTGGCGGCTATTGATACAGCGCTACGAAGTAATATTTAAGTAGGGGCCAAGTACCCACGGGGCCGTAGTAGAGTGCCTAGGTACGGAGCATGCGCGAGTATTCTGCGGATCGGGCGCAAGGAATCGCAGCATTGCCGGCTCAGACGATGCAGGCGGCTATGAAACTCGAAAAGGGTGGCAAACTCGTCGTTGCCTCTGCATTTTCCGCCTCGCAAGCCCTGCCGTGAGCATGCCGTGCCGCCGAGCGCAACTTGATCGCGCCCGAACCCACTCTGCAGGCACGGCGGCTGAGGTGCAGCCCTGGCAGACAGTGCCATGAGCCAGGTCCGCGAAATCGTGCCATGCTGTTTGGTTTCCACAGAGTCGTCTGACCGTGCCAACTGGAATGAGCTGTTTGTTCGAGCGGAGAGGGACGGGCCCGTCCAGGTTGGCCGTTGTCGTCATGGTCCTCCGTGGCATATACCCACTTGCGAGTACACCACATCACCACATCAGCTGCCGGACCCACGGAACGAACGCACAGCCAAGGCGCACATGGTCTTCCCCAGCAGAGGCAAAGCCGCGTCTGGCAACAATCTATGACATCATGTTCAATTAGTGCGTACACGCACACGAGTAGAACTTCTGTCGGCAAGTTCGTCCTGTCCCCGTGGCCTCCCTCACCGCCCATCTCGGGGACCAGCACCGCCATTTGTCCACCGCGCGCATCACGAGACCACGCCCATGCTCGCTCGCCCTGCGTCTGCCCTGCCTTCGCGGCCTGAAACCATGCATGCCCGACGCAGCTTAATAAAAATCTCTGTTAGTTCGCTCTCCCGCCGGCAGTTGATCCAACAAGCGTCATGCGAGCCCCCCACGCAGACTCCGCCCCCCGGCGCCCCCCGGCGCCCCCCCGGCGCGCCGTCCCGCTGTGGAATCAATGCGGATTGCACTCCTTCAATGCCTGGATACGAAGTACTCGTACGTCTAGGCAAATTCGGCAGCTGGGCAGCGTCGTCGTCGCCTCCTGTGGTTGGGCCGCACCGCCATGAAACTTGGCCGAGGAGGCGCAACACCGCTCCGAGATTGCGACTCGCACGCCCCCCTCCCCGGCCACAGTTCCCTTGCACTGTCTGCCGTCTCGCTGCAAGGGAAACAGGCGAGGCGTGAGGTCGACGGCGGTGCACCGCAGCCCGCAAGCACCCCCATGATGAGCACCCTCATGGTGATATCGTCATGTCTGATGTCTGAGCACCCACCCACCGCTGACATCGGCGCCCGACCACAGCGTCGGGAACCCAAGACCAACGCCGCCATCCCGATCCGATCAGCCTCCACGCGACTTGCCGTCCAGCGCCTCATCCCACCAGCCCTCTTCATGGACCTGCCTATGGCCGTGCCGTCATGGGTTTCAAGTCGGTCAACAGAGCCTCAAGCGCCAGTCACGCGTAGAAGCATGCCAATGATTGTAATGGGGGGTATATCCATTGATCTGTTCTGTCTAGCACAGATCCCTTCTCTACCTTGCCCAATTACCCGCCTGCCATCCCGGGGCTCCTGCCCTCCAAGTCGAAGTGAAGACTTGACCTAGGGATCCTTGCCCGTCGCTGTCCTGAGCCTTCGGTCCTGAAAATCATCAATCCATTCCCCGCTCGATGCCACTCTCCCGCCTGTCAAGTTTCTTGGCCCTAGTAGCCCGCGCCCCCAGTTCCCCGTGCCCTGCCTGGTATATGTAATAAGCAAGCTGTAGCGAGTGACAAAGTGCAAATCGACCGCCGACGCCGAAATAGGTGTCAAAACAGCGTCGTAAAGAAGACAGAAAATAGAGAAAACACATCATTCATCATCCCATGGCCCCAGCCCAGCCCGTTTGCGTCGACACCATCGTCCCCTCTCTTCCTCGTCCCCGTCCACCCCCCCTTCAACCTCAGCCGATGCCCCGAGATCCAAGTGTCAGAAGGCTTTCCCAAGTGCCGCTTCTCTTTGTAAACCGTTTCACTCCTGCTGTGCCTTGCGGCGTCCTCTATGAAATCCCATCCCAGTAGGGGTATATGATGTAACAGTTCAATGCCAGAAAGGTAGAGTCGAGAATAAAACAAACAATAAACGACGACGATTCGAATCCGTAAACTCTGGGGCAAGCCCCGCGGGCATCCATGGCGGCGGCGAGAGAACCCGCTTCGCCTGCAGATGCGGGCCGCTTCCATGCAGGAGAAAGAGAGAGAGAGAGAGAGAGAGAGATGCCCATCCAGAGAGACWCCCGGTCCCGTCCAAACGAGCGCTCGCTACTCTTCAAGGCCAGCCATTGAAGAAAAGCCGAAGCCATTTCAGGACGTTGCAGGCGTCTCTATATCAGGAGATACTCCCAGCCCTTCATCTGCATGACATCCCGCCAGTGGACGAATTGCTGCCCGGCGTCTGACGCCGAGGATCCCGGGGTGCCGACCTGCGACAGGTTGTCGCTCTGCAGCCACACCTCGCGAAGAACCGTCACCATGCGTCCAAACGAGCCGCACATGGCCTGCTCGCCCAGCTGAGCAACGCGATCCTCAAAGAAGGTCCGGAAGACGCTGCCGGAGGAGGCGATGGATCCTCCGATGAGATAGACCCAGACAAGGCTGCGATCGAAGCCCTCGGGCCCCGAGGGGATGTATTGAAGCACGTTGATCAGCTTCTCAATCAATCCCATGGGCGAGGGCTGGCTGGGGCTAAAGCCAGGCACCAAGCTGCACAGGTAGATGCGCGCGGCAAGCCGGAACGCAGTCGTGATGTTCCTGGAGAGCTGCTTGGGAGACAGGGTGCCGTTGGCATTGTACGGCGACTTGGGGCCCGTCTCGTTGACTTCGGTCAGGCTAATCTGCTCGCCAAGGGCCGAGACGTGCTGGCACAGGGTGAAGTCGTCCATGCCGTCGCACTTCAGCGACTCGAGGCAGGCAATCTCCGAGATGAGATACATGACCCGGTCCTCGCAGCCCATCAGCTCCCGCAGTCCCAGGTGGTGGTTGGCCTGCGACAGGTGCTTCTCTCGGTACGTGTGCGCAAAGGTGGGTGAAGTGCCTTGCATGGTGGCGCCGAGAATGTCAATCCAGCCCGTCAGCGTCATGTTGAAGGGAGTCCGCGCCATCTGACCGGCGGGATTCGACACGAGGCGGGGCAGGTCCAGCTTCTGGACGAGATTGATGGCCGCCTGGAAGTGCTGGTGCCAGGCGATGTCCAGGAGGCCGTCGTCGAAGCGGCCCACGACGCACTGGAAGAAGATGAGGCCCAGCGTCGCTTCCAGGATCTGCTGGTGGTGCTCGTCGCGCTTGAGCGACTCGCACAGCGAGAAGATTGTCGCGTAGCGGTGGCGCATGATGTCCTGGTCAATCTCCTCGCTGGAGACGTTTGCATGCGTCTTGAGATGCTGGGCGGCGATGCTGAGGCAGCAGTGGAGGTACACGCTGTTGGACTGCAGCGCAGGGAGGATCAGGTCAGAGCCAACAGACCCGTGCTGGTTGGACTCGAGAATGGGGAAGATGGTCGGCAGCACGAACTGGATGAAGTGGTCCAGCAGGCGCTGGTCGTTTTCCTCGAGCTCGATGCGAACCTGCCTGGTGCTGTTGTGCGGGCCGTGGGCAAAGTCGAAGAAATTGACGTTGAGCGCCTCCTCTGACAGCGACTCCCGGCGCTCCTGGAGCATGTGCTCAGTCCACCCGCCTTCAAAGTGCCCCGAGGGCAGGACGGTGCCGGGGGGCGGCGGCGTCTGGTAGGTGCTGAAGGTCGAGACGTGCGACTCTCTCAGCGTCGGCACGTCGTTGACAAACATCTGCCGCTCCGTCTTGACGTCGATCTCGTAGGGCGAGTAGCCGTGGAAGATGAAATCCGGGTGCGGCTGGGCGCTGTAGACGCCGTATTCGGCGCCGGTGGGCGGGCTGTTGAAGTTGAAGGCGGTCGAGAAGTGCGAGTCGAGGGAGGCGGATCTCGTGCGGTCCAGGGGGTCCGTGAACGTGGCCGAGGTGGGCAGCGAGTGCGACAGGCCGGGAGGCGAGCCGACCGAGGTCTGGATGGCGTGCGACGACTTCTCGGCGAGCTTCTTGCGCTTGATGATGTTCTTGATGTCCTCCTTGTGCCTGCGGCGCGCGTCGGTGTTGCTCCACCACATGGGTCGCTTGTACTCGCACTGCAGGCCGAGGTGCTTGCATGCCGTGCAGGCGGGCGAGCCCTCGTCGCACTTCTTGCGTCGTAATCTGCAGGTGAAGCAGCCTGGGAGGTGGTGAAGAGGTCAGCGGGAGGCTTCTCGGCTGGGCGCGGCAATGGGAGCTGCCGCGCTGCCGCTGCAGTGCTGCAGTGCTGCTGGCGCTCAGCGCCTCGGCGCCGTGTAAGTGAGGCTCGGTGGGGGACGGCTCACCTGTCCGCGACCTGCGGTGCATCTGGCTCTTGGCCTTTGCGTTTGCGTTTGCGTTTGCGTGTGCATTTGCGTTGCCGCTGCCATTGCTGGCCTTGGAGGCCGCCTTGGCCTTTGCAGACTGTGTCGCAGCCATGTTGACGGCGCTCCCGGGTGCTCGCGAGGAGCTCTTGCGACTGTCGGGGGGTGCGGATGGCATTTGTAGCGGCCTGCGAATCCGATGCTGGGGGACCTGCGTTGCGTGGTACGCTTCGTGCAGTGCAGTGCAGTGCAGGGGGTGGGGGGTGTGCTGGGGGGCGTCACTGTGCGGATCCGAGCGAGGGGATACGGTGACGGGAAGCCGGCCCAAAGCGGGACGAAGAGAGACAACCTCGAGGCTGGCACCGGCCAGGGTCCAAGTCCAGGATGCTCCGGAGCCAAGTAAAGTCCGATGGCGAGTGCCTCGTCTGAGCGTCGGCCAAGCGCGGCAGTCGAATTATCAAATTAGTCGTTTCGCCGTGACGTCGACGTGTGGTATGCGTGGATGTTCGCGGCCAGCCACTCGTGCGTCGTGCGTGCGTCGTGCGTCGTGCGTCGTGCGTGTCGTTGTATCAAACAACGGTTGCTATCAAGTGCTTGCTGTCGAAATGAAAATACCGTGTATAGAAGTGGACGTCTGCCTGTCTGAATGAACGACTGGATCCAAGCAAGTCCGGCTTGCCCTTCACTGGAAATGGTAAGGTCTGGCAGGTAGACGGGAAGAGGACGGGGCGGTAGGGAGGGAAAAGAGGGTTAAAAGAGAGGGAAAGCCTGGGCGACACTTGGAATCTTCTCGCCTTCTACACAAAAAGAAAGAGGGTTAAATTCAGGCTGGCGGCTGGAGGCCAAAGACTTATATCATGGCCGGCATTCTCGCGGCCTGGTGCTGTCCGACATCCAGACACAGCTGCTGTTGGCTGTTGCTATTTTTGAACCACGCACTACTGACGGTCATCGCACGCAAGGTGAGCGACTGCGCTTAGAGAGGCCAATGAGGGGGCCGTTCAGAGATGGCCTGCTTCCTCCTCGATGCGGACCCCAGGCACTCGATGTGCAGAAGGACTTGGGCTCCAGACCGGGGGGGCTCTAACTAAAGAGGAAACTCGCCCATGTCGTTCGTGAGAATGTCACCCACCCGTCATGAACGGGCTCCTCCCTGCCGGCTGGCCTGCATCCGTAGAGGCCAGGGTCCGTCGCTTTGGCTCTTCTGATGAGCAGAAGCCTGCACCCGTACTTCGTACGTACGAGGACTTGTACTTGTAGCCACCGACGACGTTCCGCCTCGCCTCATTTGTTCGTTCGAAACGAAGACGTCAGATCTGGTAGGGAGAGCCAGACAGCCAGACAGCAGTGCTGTTGGGTGTTTCTGAAGAGGCGGGCCACGCCAGAGACCTCTCCTGTCTGTGGCTACGGACTCTGCGGGGCATACTATTGGATCATTTGGAGTCTCGCAGTGCCGAGACCGGGCATTCATGTGCGCCTGGGTGTTCGAGGCCAGCTTGCACAAGTAATACTCGAGAGCTTCGAGGGTGGCAGTTCGGAGCTGTTGGCAGAACCCCGGCCGAATCCCTGCACAGATCTCAACGGCGACGTGGTATTTGTCTCTCGGTGTGCGAACGACATGGTCGGTTATGCAGCTGCGTCTCTGCGGTACGAATCGAAGTGKAAGACTCTGCCGATCCCGCCGGAGAGCTGTTCGGCAAGGGCAGCTCCAGCACGAGACGAAAACGTCGAACCAGGATCGCTCAAGTTGGCAGCCCCCCCGTGCCGGTCCCCAGTGCCGTGCAGCATGACCGTGCTTGGTTCAGAGAATTCTGCTTCCGCGTGGACCCATCATCGGCTGAGGAACTTCAAAATGCCTCATCGAATCGACAACCATCTGCGGCCCCGTACTTGCCATATCATCAGATGGGCCGTAGGCAAGCTGGGGCCTTTTCCCAGGCAGTCGTCCGTAAGCAGCGTCCCGTCTCGTCTCCCCCCAAGGATGGAATGGATGTCTCGGAAAAGCGAGAGGTACATGACGACAAGTGGCTCGTTGAGCGGCTGCAAGGTAACTGCGACAGCAAGCCATCACACGGACATGGTACAGGGGGGCGGCCGGCCGGCCGGCCGGCGGCCACCACAACATCGGCTGGAGCAGAGGAACAACAGCCGACGCCAGCACAGGGGAGACTGCACTTGGGCGGCCACGCACTTCCGTGGCGGCATAGTTCAGGAGGTTTGGGCATAGCGCGCCGTGGCGCCGTCTGCAAAGGGCGTCTGGCCACGCTGATTCGACCGCTGCAAGTGACGAGACGCTGTCCCGTGCAGAAGCGGCAGGGGCCACGGGACCAACCGACTGTAGCGCCTGGGAGAGGCAGGGATCGTGTCTTAGGCGAAAAGGCTGGTGTCGATCAAGATTGGCTCTTGCGTGCATGAAGCCAGGCAAGGGTCTTCCACTGCGGCTGGGCCAATGGGGTCGCGAAGCTGTTGCCCGGGGACGGCTGGMGTGTCCCGATGGGGGCCCCAGAGCTCCCCATGTCGACTCTGCTTTGCTGAGAGTCGTTTGTCTCATTCTCAAATCTCTGCGCGTCCGTCTTCTCTCGCCTGTCACTGAAGGCCCCTCCGCGGCCTCCGCGGCGGCTAAGCAGTTAGTCCGGTGGCAGTATTCCGGTGGCGAAGCAGACGACCCGTACTCCGTAGACTCGAGCAAGACTCGAGCGTTTCGCGGCCAACGACAACGCTGTCTGTGCTGAGAAGAGTCGTTGGGGGGGGGACGATGGTGAGAATCAATGTCCCGCCCGTCACCCGTTCACCAGGTGTGGGCCAAATTAGCCCCTCCCCCACGTTTCTTTGTGGGCTAAATTTGGCCCTCATCCCGCTGCCTCGTCGGCGCTTGCAGGTTGTTTGTGCAGGCCGCGCTTCTCTCCCTCCGGCCGCTATCAACTCCCCGACTGGCGCTTCTATTTTTAATTTAGCCCGCATTCACGATCCATTGTCGGCCTAATTTGTCGTTTGTTGATTGACGCTGGTCATGAGCATCCAACCCGGTCTGCTTCTCAGGCTCGTCCTGGCAACTCGGCGCCATCGCTCTGTTCCCTCCAATCACCTAGGGCGCTTGTCGGCTTGCCGCCCGTCAGCTCGTCGAGAGCTCCCGGACGCCCAAATCTTCCCCTTACCCGACGTTGATCTTTCCCACGACGGACATGAGACGCGTAGGAGCTGTGTCAACAACGTCCTCACGTGTTGGGCGGCTTGGCTCATCATTCCCTGGCGTTTGCCCTTGTTGAGACTGCAGGTCCTTTGGGGGATGGAGTTGGAAGTTTTGGTAGGCGAGGCATGTTGAAGGCCTCTGTCCGGTTTCCATTGTCATGGGCCAGTTTAGCAGCGGTGTCTGGCTGCAAGACGCGGCTGTCTCTTCCTCTCCGCACTTTTCTCTGTGGAAGTCTTGACTGGTCATTTTCTACGGAGTAGCAGGACACGATGTGATAAAGAAATGAGTGAGACCTCGCTCCCCGCCCGTCTGTGCCGCATTGTCTCACGGGTGTCGCCAACCACGAGGGTTGAAGCCTTTCTGATCAAGCTGCCGTGAGATTGTGGACACAGATATGGAGTAGGGTGCGCCACCCGACGTGGGTGATTGACTACGAGTAGTCCGTAGGCTGGCCGTTGATAAAGCTTCTCTGGTGGGTTGCCCAACGCGGAGTCGGCTGCTCCATTGTCTCGAACTATCCCACATGCGGCCATCGGGTGCACTCCGTTCCCGCTCTCAGATGACGAGTACGTCCTCGTACTTCGTATCGTACGGAGTGCCAGTGTTCAACGGCACTGGCTGGCGGCACTGCCGGATACCCCCCCCCTTCAAATTCGTGGTCCGAAGTATTTCGTCTTGTCGTGAGATAAATTAGTGAGTTGCGGTTGATGGTTTGAGGATTCAAGAACCGAGTTTAACGGACGATGACAACCGATTCACGCGCCCCTCCAGCTGTTAAAGAGGCCTAAACATGCAACTCCGGCATGCTCGCGGTCGCCCATAGTTCATGGATAGGCCCGTTCCGATGACCGTGCGGCTTTTTGGTGTGCGTCCCTTGTCAGCTGGTGTAGTGTGCAGGAAGCTCATTATCCAACTCGGACCTTGGTGTGTGGCTGGTCCTTTCTGGATCGGGCAATCGATGGCCATTGTTCCTTGTCCTGCACCCTCTTCTCGGCCTCCTATTGTGGTGAGGCCGACCCCAACCAGCAACGCACCACAAGTGAAGCACAAGCCGCATTAGCCAGGTGGCATGTGAATTTGTGCGAGGGAACGCTCACACGACGAGTCCGTTGGCGAGTTGCACTCCATCATCGAACACCTCTTCGCGGCCAGAGGAAACCTGCATCATTGCAACATGGTGGAGGAGGGTGGAGCATTGGGACGAACAGTTGCAGCATGGAATGGCGTGCCAAATGCATCCCGTGCGCACTGTGACGGGCGGGGAAGGATTCCCTAGTTGGAGATGCTCCTAGGATATCGAAATTACAAGTCTGAGACCCTGGCTTTTTGGCGCAATCACGATCCGTTGACAGTGGGATTCGCTTGGTCGCAGTTTTCTCGGTGGGATTCCGCCGGAAGTGCCCTTCTGTCAATCAACCTAGGTACGGAGTAATACGTGCTTGTATGTAGCTTGGTGGAGCCTCCATGTTGAAGGCCGTCTTATCGTCCATGTCCAGTGACACAGCTTATACCATCCCATCCTCGTGTGATCCTGAGGATGCCGTACAAGGCGCCAACCGAATCGACAAAGCCCTCTACGTCCGTGTCCAGCTCCCAGGTGAGACACCACGATGGCGTTCCGATAACGCTGCCGCATATTGCTAGTGGTACGGACCAGTACGTCGTACTCACGACGTAATGTGCCGTTCCAGCACGAGGCCAGGCGCCGTTGCACTGAGCACAGCGTATCGTACGGAGCACAAGAAGTCGGTGAAGATCGTCGTGGGACCAGCGGCCCTGCGCTGCTTGTTTGTCTTGTTCGAAGCCACTTCCACACAACGGGCGTCATGTGCAGTGCCAATGCAAAGCATCAACTGGGGCTACCAAGACTTGGACGCGGGAACGAGGCATTAGTCTGTGGCGCCTGGCCATCCTGCTCAAGCCAAGGATATGACGAGCACAGACGAGAACGGCAGGCCAATGCCATGCATGCAGCCCATCGGTCGAGAAGCCCCGCAACAATTGGGGTTGACGGTGTTGTCGGCCAATTGACGATGCACAACGCCAGGTCGTCAGGCGATTGGGTCTAGGGTAAATTGGCAAGTTGAGGCTGGGCCTCGAGACCCTTGACGATCTGATGGCACCATCGCTGCCATGGAGTTCCTGGTCCGGATTGGCTGGCGTACGAAAATGATGATCTTAACAAGACAGCTCGGCGGGCGACGCCATTGCCTGCTTCTGTTATTAGCTGGACAGCCGGACAAGATGGCCCAGCAAACGGCTCAGAAAGCAATATCGTCGTCGGCTTTCTGGTGGAGGAGAGCTTCTGGAGCCTGGTGGTGCCGGCTCCTTGAGAGATTGTGCCGTCTCCATTCGCACCGTGCGCGTGGACGCAGTCGACTATCGCCGACTTGCATCCACGCCCTGCTCCGAATCACCCCTCTTCTGCAAGGTGAAGGGCAGGGTTCTTTTTCGTGCAACGATGTATGTGTGTGGGGTAGAGCGGCCGAGGAGCAAACCAGATCTGCTCGTGTCACGTCGCATCCATGATCTCTCTTTGTTTTCCGCTTTCCGCTTTCCGTGGTGTTGACCCGTATTCGGAACAAAGGCGAAGAGCGAGAGCGGCGACGTTGCCCCGGCATCATCACATCACACTCAATCCTTGTTGTGCCTTACAAGATGGCTTACTCAAGTGCCAAGCACGAAACGATCAGGGAAGTTCCAGCGTCCACCTCGTTCTCCTCCCGAGGTGCTTGTCCTTGCTGAGGTTGACCGCCTTGCCGAGAGCCATTCTACTGCTGATCGTGTCAGTCATGTGTGCCTCTCCGCACCGGGTCACGTTGTCGTTACGATGCTAGCAGCCGAGATCTGACTGACACGCACGCTGATGCCAAGGAAGACCGAGGAAGAGACAGGTCGTCGGCGTGCGGAGGCAGAACCAAGTCAGGCGGTCCATTTCCTTCCCCTCCATGGCCGTGGTCGGTGGCGTGGCGGTGCGGTGGCTTCCATCGATTTGCCTAGTCCGCGAGAGTCCGTTGTGAACCGGTCCGTTCCACTAGCTTGCCCATGATTGTCACAGGCATTGGCGAGCGGCCTTTGGAAGACGATCCGCCTGGCTGGGGCCCTCCCCGGCAACAAGTTGAGGGGCGCAGGAATGTGGTGGTTGCTGGCTGTTCTGACGGAAGAGCCGAAAGAGGAAGCGAAGGGAAGCAAGTGCTGTGATGGCATGACAAGTGCGCCGTCCAGCTGCAGCCTGTGGGGGTTATCACAGTTATCACATTGACAGAGGGCAGCCCAGCAGGGGTCCGTCGGCAGCAGAGGTATGAATGAGCTGCAGAGCATCGGGGAGCGGAGCGGGACAAGCGACGATTATAATTTGTGATTTGCGAGCCTCGTTTTTGATAGATTCCGCCATAAAGTACTCCGTACGAAGTACTAGCTTTCCCAATAGCTGCAAGCCACCGGAACGGTGACGGCTTGGATTCTTGCCCGCTGGCCAGCGACTGACCGGCTGAGCAGTGAAGACCATCCGAGGACGACCTGGTCGGGACTCTCGAAATGCGTGCCGTATGGATCTCGGGACGGGTCTCGTTCATTCACGATTACCGTGAGTCACGGTAGTGCGTCGAGTGGCGCGCAGCGGCTCTTGTCAGTCGAGGCCGTCGTCTCCACCGCCGCGAGACCCGCCGCCGTGTGGCCGGAGGTTTTTAGGGTCGGGAATACGGAGTCGGCGCACCGGAGGCTGGGGACGCGGACGAGGCCAGAGCGGGCGAGGCCAGAGCGGGCGAGGTCAGAGCCTGATCACTGATGAGAGAAACGAGAGCGGCTGAGATGCGAGACTCGGAACGTGGGTTTTATGTATCGGCAACGTGAGGCTGATGGAGCGTCACGCAGAAAATTGGAAGTCGAAAGGAAGCAACGGCCGACCACCACCCTCTTGCTGCACTACATGTGCGTCCTTCGTGGTTCGTGGTTCGTACTCATACCTGCTTCGTACGTACATTCTCGACGAGGAGGAAGGTTGGGCAAGGCGGGGTTCCGGCTCCTCCTGCTAGGCTGCCACCACTCTAGCTTTGCCGTGGTGGAACCCGACTTTCGACCAACAGGAGCGCCTCTTCCAACAGTTGCTACCCGTCGCTGGTCGGCTGCAAGGCCCCTGTCCTTGCATTTGCAGCTGAGAGGTTGGGCGCTCGAGGTCGGCCTCCAGCACGGCGCTTAAGACGCCCGCTTAAGAGCCCGCTATATTTGGCATGGCAGAGACACGGCCTCCTGCGATTCGCTGCCCCGTCCCCCAACCGGCTCGCCTTCGTCGGCCTCTCTCCCCTGTCCATCATCCACAGGCACTGGCACACCGACGCTGCGAGCCTATCACGACGGCAGCTCAGCGAAGCGCTGCAGGCGCTTCGAGCGGCTTGCAGAGGTCCAATTGCGCCCGTCAGCTTCGCGCCGAATGGCCTCGTGGACAGGGCTTGTCGACAGCGTCGAGAGGCCACAAGGGGTTGGGAGGGACGCGGCGGCCTGTCCTGCGCTGTGAAGAGGGGCGTTATGCGCTGTGCTTTGCTGCTCAGAGTGCTTGCATCTGTCTGCACCAGAGAGGCACGCACTGCTGCACGACCGCCTGCGCCGTGTCGTCCTTTCGTCACATCGGACCACCGAAGSTAGGTAGGTACGAAGCATACCAAGTCCCTACGTGCACTGGGCCGCTGGGCTACCAGCCCCGAAACGGGCATACATAACAATCGCTAACCGCCCATCAGCTTCCAGATACCATCCTCCCGGCTTTTGCGACCTGTGTACTCCTCATCTGACACGTCCGATTTTGCGTCTTTCCTTTCGTCCAGTGCGTAAATTTCCCTGTCTCGCGGCACCAGTCTCATCGCTTCAATCAAGCCTCCAGCAACTTCTCTAGAAAGAGTCCGCCAGCAACGGCCATCTGCCCAGAAGCAGCGCACACTTAATAAAACGAAAACCCCGCCACCTCACTCCATCAGATAACCCCGTTGCAAGCCCGCACCTCGCGGCACAATTGTGGCTCAAGAAGAGCACAAACAAACATGGTACGCAATCCGTTGCTGCATGGCGCTACATTTTGCGCAGCGTTGTCTGACTGCGAGATGATGCAGGATCAAACATACTTCCAAGCTGGCGAGCGCCGCCACTACCAGGAAATGCGGCAGAAGCCCGCCAGAGACACCTTCTTCAGCCTGAAAACCGAGTCGCAAACGCAGCGGCCGACTTCGGTAGCGACCGAGTTTGTCGATACGGACTGGGATGAAGAAATCGTGAGCGAAGCAGAGGATAACTCGCCGCGCGTGAGTCTGCAGTCGGTACGTATCCAGAGCTATTATCCCGTGTAAGTGCGCACGGCGCTCATTTTCATCATCATAGTCGGGACAACCGAGTATCACAACAGTATCCTCGTACGATGAGGCCCTTACTCCGCGGTCGAGCAGAAGTCGAGAGGCATACATCGAGGCGTCTCCGAAGCCGGTTGAGGGTCCCCGAGGGCCGCATCTCTTCCGCAACTCGACGGACTCATCGCTGCTCGAAGAGGACGCTGTCCTGACGCTGTCTCCCCTCACCCCCAAGGTGCCCCGTCGCATTTGCGATCTTCTTGAAAGACCTCCGGTCCCGCGACGCGAAAGCAGCCCTTTCCAGTATGCACTCGAGGAGCTCGACTCTTCGGCCCTCGCTTCATGGACCCCCGAGATGGTCTCGCAGTCCATGCTCAATGCTGGCATTGAGCTGTCTGTGGCTGACCGGTTCATTGAGAACGACATCAACGGCGCCATTCTCATCACCTTGAAGTTTGAGGACCTGCGGGAGCTGGACATCCCCTCGTTCGGTATCCGGACCAAGGTATGGCATCAGATCCAGGCCCTGCGGGATAGCCGGCCCTCGTCACCCAGGCCCTCAACACCGATCGAGGATGTGCCGAGCCGAGAGGCAAGGAAAGAGACAAGAGAGTCTAGGAAGAATGGCAACACAGACCTGAGGCGACGCCAGAGCAATAATAGGAGGCAGCGCCGCAAGCCCTCGGCCAACGACGACACCATCACCCCTATGGAGTCTGTGTCCATCATCGGCATCGAGCAGGTTATCCCCAAGCCGCACAATTGCTCCAAGGGTGAGAACTGTTCCAAGTGGAAGAAGCAGCAGCGCGCCATCGAAGAGTTCAGGAAGGCCAACCCACACGTTGACATCAACGCCGGTGGGACTGTCCTGATCTTCGGTGACGCGGGCAACCCCGAGACGGCCAAGGCTATCGACCCTAATGAGGCTCACCGGCCCATATCAGATGCCGTCCCGTCAGTGGTCGCATCTTCTGACGTCTTTGGTCCTGGTGGATTGCCCCCGTGGTAATATCTTCAGGAAGCCACCCTCCGCAACCTCCAGGCTCGGGACCCCCAAGACAACGTCCGCCAGTTCCTGAGCTTCCAGCACCAACAGAACAAGAATTGCGCTAATCAAGTCCCTCCAACGCCTCCCTTTGAACTCACGCCGGCCGTGAAGGCTCCTCATCATGGCCTCAGTCGACTGCCCAAGCTATCTATCCCCCACATTGCCATCCCGCAGCGGCAGCCGCCATGGGTGTCCATGGTTCCCCCACCTGCAGAGCAGCKGCGGCGGCGGTCGACTCAGTCGCAAGACTTTATGCCTTACCGCATGGACAAGGCTGATCCTGTTTCACCTGAGCTGGTGACTCCGAGGAACCCTTATCGGTTCGGAACGCCCTGCTCGGAGCTTGATGTCCCCGTCATGGCGGTCCCAGTTGGACCTATCGCTCGCGATGCCTCCCAATCTGTTCCTCCTGACATGGGCTACCGGGCGAACACGTCCAACAACCCACCTCATCCTCGCTCTCAATCCCGAGCTTCTGTTCGCCGGCCACCTTTCCCCATCCTTCCCGCAGTAGATGAGCGCCAGCCAGTGCTCGCGGCCCCCAAGACTCCGTCTCCCAAGGCTCCAGCTCGCCCTCCTCAAAAGCCACTTCAAGCACCTCCTCGCTTCAACTATCCATGGTCCCCCGTGGAGCGCAACAATTTCGAGCATGTCATTCCTCCCATTTCCACCTTCAGGCCTGGTGATTCTGATGAAGCACCCGCCGCGGCCAACGGCGTGACATACCAAGGGGCCATGAAGAAGCGCAAGACGCGCCTGCTCCGCAATGAGTGGCAGGACGGATACTTCACACTCAAAGGCACTCGGCTCAACATGCACAAGGACGTTGCTGAGATGGACCGCACGCTAGAGTATGTTGACATCGACGACTACGCCATCGCGTGTTCTAGCCTGGCCTCGACTTCGAAGCTTCGCGGGGCCTTCAAGGCGATGCACATTTCGCATAATCGCCAGAAGAGCGACCCCATTGCTGCCTTCAACTTCCAGCTCATCCCCCAAGACAAGGAGGCCGGTGCACGTCTGCGCAAACGCGACAGCTCCCTCGAAGCACTGGGTGCTGCATCTGCTGAAGGCGTCAACGCAACGGGCAAGACGCACCACTTCTCTGTCAAGAGCCGTGACGATCGCATTGACTGGATGCGAGAGCTGATGCTCGCCAAGGCCCTCAAACAAAAGGGCGAGGGCTTTGAGATCAGCGTCAATGGCAACATGATCTAGACATGTCCCTCTCACTCGCATTTTATTGTCATTCCCGTCATCATGGCGAAACCTCACGCATTTTTCTCAGCGTTTCTCTCGAAATACCACCTCCAGCTCTTGTATCTACCTACACTCTCCTTTTGCAGTCTGATACCACTCCTTGTAACGTGTGACGCATCTCATACCTAGTTTTTCTCACATTGGCGTTTTTCTTTCTCCTTGGGGCATGAAGCGAAATGTGCGAGTCTCGCAGATATGGACTTGGACCTCACAAGCACTGTTCTGCTTCATTTGGGTTACTTTCCTTTTTATGCATTGGATGAACGGGATACCATTTTGTTTTAAAGTACGACGAAGCATTTAGGGTCAAATTGAAGTTCAAATTGGATACAGCCTCTCCGCTCACAACACATGTCGTGTAGTAGTCGTTGCATGACCGTTGATGCATGCATCCTGTCGAGAAACTGAATAAATTGCCTGGTAGTTCACCCCCAAGGTCGCCAGGTGCACAAAATAGAGCAACCTGTAATACTTTGTAGCTTCGCGGAGGGCAGCGCATCAGAGAGGGCACAGGTGTAGGGTAGGTTGGTTACTGGGGAGTCTCTGTTGTCCTCCGTACATGTTCCGGCTGTTTGCAGCGAGTACATACACTT